>CM040246.1:152896303-153148182 GCA_022545495.1 Chrysanthemum lavandulifolium
GCGAACACAAAATAAAGACGAACTAAACAGAGATTTTAAGGTTGCGTTTAGTTAGAGATTTTTTTTTTTTTTTTTTTTTAGTTTTGTAAAATGTAGAAGGAAATTTATCTCCACAAAACACTTGAAAATAAAAAAAGCGCGTTTAGTTGATGTTTGTATTTTCTATTTTGAAGAAGGGGAGGGCGGGTTGTGGGTTACAAAGAAAAACAAGGAAAATAACTAAAATTTGTTTTGTAATTTTCCTTGTTAAGTTAAGAAAGAATGGATTTTGTGTTTTACAAAATATTTTATTGGAAAACGTTGATTTGAACGCGATCTATGTTTTCCTTGTTTTTTACAAAACATTTTGTAGAAAACAAGGGTGTTTTCCTCCAACTAAACGCACCCATAAAAGTCGACATACATATGTTAATTTCAAACACTTGGATAAATTCTTCTATATAACATTTATTGGGGACCTTATGAATAGTGCAACTTTGCCTTTTTTTTGACCCGTTTGGGTGACCCGATGGTAAAACCGGGTATTCTTGAATTAACTTTCTTTCTTTCTCATTACCACACATCGACCATACAACCTTATCTTCACCCAATCTTTTTTTGGGATCTTATGAATAGTGCGATCGAGGGTTTTTTCTGGCAACGTAGTGTTTAGGTGGAGGTCCATTAGCCTGACCGTTCTGTTCTATTCGTTATCACTGACATCGTTGGTACAGGTGCATATCTCTTTTGGTTTGGTGTTTCTATATTTAGAGTTAGGTGGATCAATTATTTGTAATCGAAATGATCTTCACCAACTTTGGTGTCGCGAAGATTTTATGCTAGGTTAGGTGTTTTTTTTTAATCTTTGCGCATGTTCGCTGTTCTGAGGGTTTAGGTTTATTCTTTGGGGTCAAATGGTTTATACGAATGAGGGTTTATGTTTAATTTAACGTTTTATAGCAATTAGGGTTTAGGTTTAATTTAGGGTTTCCTGTTTTGTAAAATTATTTTGGGCATTTTCTCATTTCGAGTGTGTGCATCAACTCAATGGTGCTAAAATGAAGCATTCTTTTCATAATTGATGTCGATTTAGTTTTTGTTAAAAAAATAATTATTTGGTCATGTTGGTGGAATAGAATGTTATATGTTATGGTTTAGCAGTTTGTGTGAGTTAGATTTGAATGAAATATTATAGGTTCTGAAAATGTTTGTGGGTTTGCCATGTTTTCAGGCTCCGCTATGGTGTGGTAGACTTGCTGAGGTTGCACCCATCGCATGTGGAGAGACATGGTCACTTGCCGTTCTCTCATTTGTATTACACGCACTGTAGCCTAAGGGACAATGATGTTGTGCATTTTTGGTTTGTATTGATGCCTGAAGTTTGTAGAAAACATTCATGGCGGTGGCCGTATGGTCGCAGCCCATGCCGCTTTTTCGAGCACCGCTTCTATTGGGCTACCATCGCTTTTTCTGTCGGATCTTCGTGACTATGTTTTTTATGTTCATGGGGTGAAATGTGATTGGCTGAAACTTTGGTTTCATGGTTCTGGGTTGCAGATGCAGAGAATGCCCGTCAATGTTATATTCTGCAATTCCATATTTTCCCATGGCAACCGTGCTAGATGGCTGACCTTTGTATCCGTTTGTAGAGGCTGTGATGAATTGGGGTTTGTTAGGTGAACGTGAGATCACACGTATCTTGGCAGGGCGACAGGCAGCTGTTGCAGCCATGGCGAGTGTATCTTGTTTGCTTGAATGCTCACCCATCTCAGCCGGTTTTCCATCCAAATTTCCGATGTTGTTGTAAAATTGGTTGCGGCCTCTTCACCGTTGGCTTTCATCCTTTATGCCCATGACAAAATCAGATTCTTTTGTTTAGGCAGTGATGATGCCTGGATGAAATTGAATACGTTTTTTGCATAATTGTTCGACATCGTAGCTTGGCGGGCGCTTTTTATTGCGACCATGGCGCCGATCTTGCTTTGCATTTTATGGGTGGAAATCTGAGCTGCACGTTTGGAATTATGCAGGTCTTTGGTATGATAATCATCATGCTTATTAGCTGCTTATTGTGCTTTGAAGCAGTGGCTGGTGGTATTTGTTGTCATCGGCGGGAATGCCTTTGAAGGAGATGATGTTATCTACATGTTGACATGGCAACCCATGATGGTTGCACCCACAGTGGATCCATCCTGTTTTTTAACATGTTGCTTTGGTATCTGTTTGGTGTTGCAACTGCTCCAAGTATAACCATTGCTTTCAGACAGTCGCTGCAGCTATCTTTGGGTAACAATATTGCTAGATGACATTCTGGAGGTATACCTATTTGGATCTAAAAGGTAATGGCTATCTGGTAGATTTATCACAATAATGTTGTGCCGCTCAGGTATCAACATAAATAGTAGCCCTTTGTGTTTCCTTTTTGAGGCTGTGATGAATTAGGATTCCTTCGGTAAACGTGAGATGGCCCGTATCTTGGCAGAGCGACAGACAGGTGTTGCAGCCATGGCGGGTGTATCCTCTTTGCACGGAGGTTCACCCATCTGAGCCATTTACTGGTTTGCCTTGGTAACTGAAGTTGTTCGAAGAGTATGCCTGGCCAAGGTGACTATATGGTTGCAGCCATGCTGTTGTTCAGGTCTGATTTTCATTTGGTTACCATCAATTTTGGTGCAGATTAGCTCTTCCATAACTTTGGTTTTTATGTAGATGTTGGAGCAATGTGATGGTGTGAAACTTTGTTTCTTTTATATCACATTTATTTGGGACCTTATGAATAGTGCAACTTTGGTATTTTTTTTAAACAGGCTTTTGGGTGGAGAACCGTTACCCTAACCGACCCAGTCTATTCATTTGTGCTCACATTCGTAGCTTATCTTTTAGATCCAACTGGGTGCTTCTCCAGGGAAAAATATGGGCATTCTCTCATCGTACGGCGATGGGTACCGTTAAATCAATATTTTATTCGAGTTTGTGGATGGACGCTGGCCATATGTTAAACGCTATAGATGCATCTCTATTTCCTTGCACATACTTTTGGGGGGTTGGTGGATCTGATATTAGACTTAGGTTTCTCAATTGTTTTGCATCTAAAATTTCCTCTGCAAGTTTAGTATTTTCAACGATTGATGCAAGGTGTGACAAATGTGCCGATTATTCTGCATCAAAAATCTTTTAAGCAAGTGATAACGCTACACGCGTCGTTCGGGGTCAAAGGAACTTCCTTTTCGTCGAGCAAGTTTTTCAACAACCTAGGCAGGAACCTAATCGTTGTAGTGTAGTATTAGGGTAAGCCACGGAATTGATATCGCTCTCTGGGGAATATGAATGCTAGTGAGAAGTTACTACGCTAAGGTTGGGGTTTAGGAAGATTATTTTTTTTTTTTATCTTTTATGTTTTTTGGAAATGGAAAGGTACGAATCTCGGGTTTGATTGGGGGTTGGTATTTCTACCGATTACTTCTACTATCTAATTATCTAATTAACTAAGGTGAGGGTAGTCTATGTCTAATTATTGTGTGCTCGTATGATGGTTTAAAGATGTGTTTACTTAGGTTGTATTACTCCTTAATTATCTCCTATTGATGGTTGAATTGTCACGCCCTTATTCTTAATCGTTGTGTGTCTAAGGTCGTAGGGTATGCGCTTATCCCTAACTCTTGAAACTACCAAAGGTTATCGCCACAAAGTCTCTAGGACTTATAAACTTTAACTCTAAGGTACTCTTCGGATGGTTTAGCCTACAACAACTCTAGGTGTTATAAACTAAAGTTCACAAAGATTAATCAAGTATTAACTACACAACGGATGACCTATCGCATTACTAGATCATTAACAATTAAGATAAGAGACAACCAATCAATATTCAATAATTTCCCTAAGCAAACACACAAGTAAATTAGCCGGACATGGGGAACATGCAAGCATACACACAAGTAATTGAAGACATAGTTAAATTAATGAAGTAAAACACTTATCTTGATGTAAGATAGGGTTTGAACCGTAAAATACCGTACAAGACGAGCCTTGGTTCGGTTTAGGTTTTACCCAAAAGACTACACATCAAAACTAAAAATTCGGATTCTATATATAAGATTACATATGCGACGCGCCACCCTTGATTTGTGACGCCCGCCGGTCGCCGCCATTAGGGTTTTCTTGGCCACGTTAGTCTTGCGACGACGGCCACCTTATGCTTGTGACGCCGTCCCTTCGCCTCTCGACGTCGTTCGATCAAATCTAGGTCGCCCGAGTTGCGACGACCTACTCTTTTAAAACCCGACACCGCCACTTGTAAATAAGAAATTTGGCTAATCGAGTCATTAAAGTGATGCGACGGCGTCGCAGATAACACCTAACGCCGTCCCTTCGCTTTAGTAGCCCGAGTGTCTCGATTCTTGACTTTGGCCATTTTCTTCAGATATTCGCGCCTTTTCGTCCGAATAAGTGTCATTCCAGCATTTTGCCTTCAAGATACCTAAAAAGTGAAAAGGAACGATATTAAGTAGTAACGGATACAAAAGTGATCACATAAGGGCTTAAATGACCCCTCAAAAAGGTACATTTTAAAACCTTATCAAATATCCCTACACTTGGTATTTGTTTGTCCTCAAGCAAATGTGTTTTTAGCCAATTAATTTATTAGTTAGGGGTCATGAAGCATTGGTTTAAAACAATCCACAACACATATAAGCCCAAGAAAGTCATAACAAGCACGGAAATTACATACTAGCACCTCACATGGGGTGTTTGGATACTCACATCTCTCGGTGTATATGAAATATAACAAGTTGGAAATGGAAGATAAACACTCATTAACCGGTCCTAGTACATAGATTACCGCAGGCTTGAGACTAGATCAAACCTCTATTGTTTTGGCGTAAGCATCTAGGAAAGACTATCAAAGAGGTCTTTTAAAGGGTTGTAATGTTAGGCTTACGGTAGGGAAACAAAGGGTTTGGTGGGATAGGCTATTTAGTGGTGGCAAGTCAAAAATCTTTATGTTACAAGCATGCGAAGAATGGCGTTGCTAAGCCAAGACTCGAGACTCTAGACTCTAGATAACTGAAACAAACAAACATAAATTAAAGATAACTGAAACAAACATACACTTTTACTCTACCATCCTCTACGGTAACATCAAAATGATAGGGATTTATAGGCACATCCCTACACTTGAGTTTTTATTACTCTAATACTAATTTGACCCGAATTGAAAAGATCAAAACACTTGGAGTACATTATTACGCAAATAAAGGGAATTTGAATTTAACGTTCCCTTCCCGTCATTTTAGAAACTTTAACTTTTCCCATGAGTCCCAATCGTCCCAAAACTGTATACAAAGGATATGACTCGACTTAGCAACTTATGCAAGCAACTAGATAATTGAACTAACGGTTTTTAGGGTGATAACAATAATGCACTAAAAGTGAGTGCATACAAGGTAGGCTAAGGCGATCTGGGTGTACATTTGGGGGTGGGGTGTAAACAATGCTCTTCATTGATATTCCGGAAAACCGAAACATCACGAGAACCGTGAAAATGATAGGCTCTGAGGGGTTAACTACTAAAGATGAGTACAACGCAAAGGTGCGGGGGAATTACTTAACCGATGTGGAAGAAGTAATTATATTACAGGTATCAAACAAGGGTTATCCTAATGCCTCTTATCATTTAGTTATTCCTAACTACACAAGTGTAGTCTTACTAGCGATCTCGGGATGCATCACAAAACCAGTTCTAGAATCTATTATACTACCGGTTCACACTCTAAGCATTAAAGATGAATGCTTTAATTCCTACTAATCTAAGGGCGATCCTCACATTTGGGTGGAATTTAAGTGGTAAAGGGTTTTGTGCTAGTCATATAACTTCCTATCCATGAGACGCTTTTGTTAAGACTAATGGCCCACCCTATATGTCATGAAAATTTTTAATTTGGTGCCAAAATTACCCTAACCGACATTTTCGCATGGTTTATTACACAAATGCAATTGGACAAAGCAAATAATCAAGGATAAGCATAGTTTCAAAGTTCCTGCTTTATTTTCCTCCCTACATTTAAACCGAACATTGTCCCAATGTTCTCGAAAGTATCAAAGTTATGATAATGAAAGGTAATAAAAGATGAAAGAAACTAGTACTCCACGATTAGCTCGGTAAGATCCGTGTAAAGTGGTGGTTACATCTTTCTTCAAGAACGCTATGTGAAAAGCTCCTTCTTATCTTATGTATCTTCTTCTTGATAAATTAAACTCGCACACTTGAAGATAACAAACGAAACCTTCGTAAAATCGGCGGTAATAATATATTTAAGACTCTACTAAACTAGGATATAATGCTTGTGGAATGGATGTTTACGCACTTCGGAAAATTCCAAAAATTATAAGTAGCTTAGAAAACGAGAAAAAGCAATCGCTTGTTTTTGCTCCTTCCTCGCCGCCATGTTGCGATCTCGACGCGTCAGTTATCCCGACAAAAACCGGTATGCGATTTTCCAAAAATTTACATCTTTAGAATCGGAAAATTTCGCAAAACATCCATTATGACTCGATACAAGCATTTGACCCGAACAAACACACATGTATATCTTTTAATTAACTGAAATTCTCATGTTTACGCTTTTGAAAACGTGTAATCCTCCCTACACTTATCCTTTATGTAAAATACCTTTATATGTAATTAAGACGAGGTTAAAACAAAATAAAGCATTTTACAAATTTAAACATGAGAATAAGCAATCAATAAAAGATATATGACACAAACAAGCAAACAATTAAGCATGGGTTGCCTCCCACGAAGCGCTTTTTCTATTTATGAGTCTTGTAGCTAGACTCGTAGTCGTGCTCTTTACGTGATCTCGCTTTGCATTCTCAATGAGAATTCTATCATGTTGACAAAATTTTCATCGACTCTATACCTAGGCCCTAGGGTCAAGCAATCCTTATAATAAAGCCTCCTTCTTTCCTACATGAATTTGTAACCTTTCTCAACATCGTCCTTGCTTTTGTCCTCAAAAGCTCTAATGTTATCTCGTTCAAAAAGGGATAGATGGCCATATTCATTCGTCTTCCAAGGCATCCTATAAGTGATCTCATCATTTCCTTCCTTAAACCTAACCGTTCCATCATACTTGTTATGGCACATTTTAGATGTTTCAACAAACGGCTTTCCTAGCACTACTTGGGATAAGCTATAGTCAATGACACATCCTACATTTTCTAGGACAACAAAATCAACTAGGAAGGTGAAATTTCCTATAAAGACGTACATCCTTAACTCTTCCCACAAAGTTGCAAACTCCACCTGGATACTTAGGGTCTCTCCTAATCTTAAGTCGCTCATTCATAATGTCATTGTAAACAGAAGATGACATCACATTAATGGGAGATTCCGTATCAATGTAAGCATGTTCGACATTCCTATATCCGATCATACAAGGAATTTTGAGGTTCTAAGGATTTCCTCTCTTAATCTTTGGACATATCCTAATGATGGGTGATCGGGATTATCGATTATGTATTGGTGATAGCAACCTCTTCCTTAGTGGGGTAAAGATTAAAATAAGCACTATCCTCCCTCATTCACTTTTTATTTACTAAGCCATCTTCCAACCATTGATGATCATGGAGCCAACTCTGTAGGCGCCGACCACTTTCTCAACAGCTTCCCTAATTGTGCTATCGAATACCTTCTGCAAATCTTGAAGGTCGGTGTTTCTACTCACATAATGGCTTCGGCGGTTGTGTTGGTCATTGGTTTGGGTTTTAAGTGAAAGTGATTTCTTTGGTAGTGGGTTATCACCTTCCATGATGAAAAGTGATGGGGTTACGAACAAAGGTCACGAAGAAGGGGGGATAGACTACGAGGAAGCTAAAAATGAGAAAAAATTTACTTGACGGGAATCAAGCAAAGAAACCTAAACGAGGTGGACTCGACTAGCTATTCTATTCCCAGCAATGGTGCCAAAAACTTGATAACGCTACACGCGTCGTTCGGGGTCAAAGGAACTTCCTTTCGTCGAGCAAAATTTTCAACACCCTAGGCAAAATGAACCTAATCGTTGTAGTGTAGTATTAGGGTAAGCCACGGAATTGATATCGCTCTCTAGGGAATAGGAATGCTAGTGAGAAGTTACTACGCTAAGGTTGGGGTTGAGGAAGATTATTTTTTTATCTTTTTATGTTTTTTTGGAAATGGAAAGGTACGAATCTCGGGGTTTGGATTGGGGGGTTGGTATTTCTACCGATTACTTCTACTATCTAATTATCTAATTAACTAAGGTGAGGGTAGTCTATGTCTAATTATTGTGTGCTCGTATGATGGTTTAAAGATGTGTTTACTTAGGTTGTATTACTCCTTAATTATCTCCTATTGATGGTTTAATTGTCACGTCCTTATTCTTAATCGCGTTGTGTGTCTAAGGTCGTAGGGTATGCGTTATCCCTAACTCTTTGAAACTACCAAAGGTTATCGCCACAAAGTCTCTAGGATTTATAAACTTTAACTCTAAGGTACTCTTGGATGGTTTAGCCTACAACAACTCTAGGTGTTATAAACTAAAGTTCACAAAGATTAATCAAGCATTGACTACACAACGGATGACCTATCGCATTACTAGATCATTAACAATTAATATAAGAGACAACCAATCAATATTCAATAATTAAGTTTCATATTCCTAAGCAAACACACAAGTAAATTAGCTTGACACGGGAACATGCAAGCATACACACAAGTAATTGAAGACATAATTAAATTAATGAAGTAAAACACTTATCTTGATGTAAGATAGGGTTTGGAACAGTAAAATCTTGTACAAGACAACCTTGGTTGGTTTAGGTTTTACCCAAAAGACTACATCGAAAACTAAAAATTCGGATTCTATATATAAGATTACATATGATCGGCTCCCAAACGGTCAAGTTTTATCACAAATCAACCACTTGTGAATGGTCAACCGTAATAAAAGCGGATAGCTTGAGAACGCAATGCAATTAAGTCCGGAGAGTTTAGTGTTTCCCAGTCGTTAAGTCCCAACGAGTCATGCATTGAATAACCAAACGTATAGTGATCGGGTGATATTGAGCGGAAAAGGTTTGTGATTGATACTAGATGACAAAGGAAAATGAAAGAAAATTAAAAAAGCTAAATTATATTAAATAAACGCTATCACCATTTTTAAATTTTGATTTCTTGATTTTTCTTTTATAAATTTGAATTAAAAACTAATTTTAAACTTTAAAATTAAATTAAAATACTGAAAATTATGAAAATAAAGAGGAAAATTGTGAAACTATTTTTCAAAAATCTAAAATAACTAAACAAACTTTTGAAAATTGGATTTGTATTTTTCTGATTTATATTCTAATTTCTATGATTTAAAAACTATTTTAAACTAATTAAATTGCTAAAAATTACAAATTTAACTAAGAAAAATCTAGAAAAATACTTTTTTTTGACTTTTTATATTTATCTTAATCTATGAAAATTTAAAACTTATTTTTTTGAAGCTTTTCTGATTTATTTGTAATAAAAGCTAATTAAAAATGCCTAAAAACTAATTTAAATAGGGAAAAATAGCAAATAGTGATGAAAAATTATGAAAATTTCAGGAAACGTCTAAAATAATATTCTAAATCTATGAAAATATAAAACCTATACTAGTGTGCAAGATTATGGAGTCTGCGTGAAAAGTGCTTATAAATAAGCACTCGAAATAAGCAAATTCTTAATCTGAACCGGAAGCTAAAAGAAGCTATAATAAGCTAAAATAGGCTAAAACAACTAGAGTAAACTACTCCTAACCACAGATTCTCAAGCTACAAGCTTATGAGCATAAAATCACACAAGTGAATTCGGTTTGGGGTGCTTACTTCAAGCTCAAAATTATGCTATCTACCCTAGTTGGAACCTAAAACCGAGATATCACAGTCTCAAGTAGACACGGCAAGGAGCTTATAAACCAAAAATCGAGACCAAGACAAGCTCTAATGAGTTTGTGGAGAACTCTGCACAAAACTCATGCACACTCGATATCGAGTCAAGTCGATCACATGGCACTTTAGACCTAATTGACAAGCTGATTTAGAGCTTTTACAAAATTACTAAAAATCTACAAAAATCATATTTCAACTCTTGACCAATTGAAGTTGTTAAACCCAAAGTTTCACTTGAATTGATCCAATAATGAATCAATGAAAAATCAACCAAGTTGGGTGAAAACTGAGTTTTGCACTTTTTTGACTTTTGACACAGAATTGAAAAGTTGACTAAACTGAGATTTGATTTCAATTTATGAACTGAATGTGATGTTTTATGGTAAAATGGAACTGATGCAAGTTAACTTACTAACTTTTAATCCTCTTTGCAAGATATGGACAAGCTACACTAACTGATTTGAGAATTAGAGTGGATTTGGTGCAGTTTTGACTTTTACTAATCCTAGGTACAATCAAGTGACTAAAGTAACTCTATTACACCTAAGTAAGACTAAAGCAACTAGTGTTAGCCACTGAACTAGCCTTAATCTCAGTTTTGCTATAAAATCCAAACACCACTTAAACTAACTGTTTTGCAATTAAACTAAGCTAACTACTGAGCTAGCTTATGCTAACACTTAAATTGAATCTAGTTATCCTAATGACAACTAAATAAACAGGTTTAAGCTATTAATGACCACAGATTCAAACACAACAGATTTTGTAAACTATACTAGATATTGAAATATAATAAGTACTCACAAGTTGTCCAGCTTATTAGCAGCTTATACCAGAACCATAGCTATACTAACTTAAGCTATTCCAACCCAATCCAAGCTCTGCATCAACCCAATTCCGTAACCAAGTCCAAATGAGCTTCAGTTTAACTTTATTTGACCAATATGATATATTGCTTAAAACTGAGAATTGAACTTACTAACAGCTATCTAAAGCTGTAATAAGCTCAAATGATGTCTAAAAAGGCTATTTGAAGCACAGATTCAAAGATAATTGATTTTGACTCTTAACGAGAAAATGTAAAAAAAAAAACAGGAACAATAACAATTTTTGAATCAACACTTCAAATTATTTAAAAGTTACTTAAATACTCTTAGTTTATTACAGGAAAGGAAATATTACAAGCTTTGAAAGTAAATTAGAACATTATAGAAAATTCGACATACATGAAATTTTAGAAAAATAAAAACTAACTATCACCACTCTCTCTTCTTCCTCCTTTTTATAGCAAAAGTACTCCCCTCTCTCCTCTGAGCATTTCCCACCTCTAATCTGAGCCATTGGATTACTTGAGCTCATATTGTCCATTGATGGGATTTTGGCGCCAAAATGAGATATCAACAGGTGGAAGGTTTGAGTGCAAGGGGGGGAAGCATTTAATGTTTCTTGGCTTGTTGGGTGAGGTGATTGAAGGAGACAGTGAAAAAGGAGGGAAAAGGCGGGGTGGGGAGTTGGATCGGGTTTGTGGGATATATTAGATGTGGGTTCACAAAAGGGGGGTCAAGGTGTTATGGCGGGGTCGAGGTCCAAGCAAAGGTCGAGGTCATAGTTTGGTTTATTAATACATAAGGACCATTTTGCAATTCCATAAAACCAAGGACCAAATCGCCATTTTCCAAAGTTATTCCAAGGGACCAATTATGAAAAGTTTCAATAGTACAAGGACCATTAAAGACATTTTTAAACTTCCAAGGACTATTTTTGCCAATTTTGAAACTTGAAGGACCAAACTTGTAAATTCTCCAAACTTTTTACCCAAGGATCATTTTGATAAATTTTGATTTTGAAAGGACTTGGGTTGACTTTTCATCCAAAACAAATGCTCAGTGGATGATTTTGTCAACATTTGAAAGTCTGGGACTGAAGCGCCAATTATGCAAACTTAGCTCGTTTTCATCGATTTTAAACATTTTGCATCCAAACATATAAAATACGATTTTGAGATATTTTCAGATTTTGATGCATTTAAAGCGTTTTTAAGTGTTTTGCATATTCATATTTGACCAAAATGATGAGTATTCACACACTCATCAATCCCCACACTAAACTATTGCTAGTCCCTAGCAATCTTTTGAGAAAAACTTAATGGATTTGAATCTCTTTACCAAAAGCCATTACTTCGAGTAGCCAATTGTTTCGGTTCAAGTAAGAACCTTGGTACAATGATAACAAAATGATTTTGAGCAAATCACCGACTTTCAACGGTGTTGATTTGTCTTTACCAGTAGTTTGCTTATGGACTAGCCAACTCTTAGATAAAATATCTTTGGTGAGTTGATTACCAATTATGGTTTTCCAACCGCCTTTACCACAAGCCATAAACTTATGGGCTAGCCAACTCTTCACTAATTAAAGATATGGTGAGTGAACACCATACAATTTTGGGCAAATTGCAAGCCGTCAACGGATTTGAGATATCTTTACCAAGAGCCGTTTGCTCTCGGATTAGCCAATCCTTTTGTTTATTAGACATGGCGGATCGATAACCATAATCCGAGTAAGTGCAAACACTTACTCCAAAAAAAAATTTGGCCAAAATGGGGAATTGGGTGGTATAATTACATGATAAAATTCGTGAGAATTCCCCCACACTAGAAATGAATATTGCCCTCAATATTCAAAGTACAGCGGTTATGCGAAACATAGAACGTAAAGGGAAATACTACGGCCATTATTTTGAAAGATTTTTATTATTATTTTTTTTGAAATTCTTATATACAACGGTGGGCAACTCCCCACACTAGGGTGGTGAAAATAGAAAGAAGTCGAAATACGGTGAAAACCCATATAGTGTGCTCTTGTTTTTGATTCCCGAGTCGCTAGCTTGACTCGATCCCCGCATTCATTGGTTCATGGGGAAAGTTTGTAGATCCGGACAACCACGGGGGAATGTCCTCTCCAAAATAGTGCTTCAATCGATGACCATTCACTTTAAAATTTGGACCATCGGGTTGAGATAACTCAATGGTTCCATAAGGAAATACTTTAGTGATGGTGAATGGTCCGGACGCAGGATTTTAGTTTTCCGAGAAAATCTTTAATCTTGAGTTGAAAAGAAGGACTCGATCACCGGCGTTGAAAGCGCGGTTTTTGATTTTGGAGTCATGAATCTTCTTTGTCTTTTCTTTGTAGATCAAAGAGTTGGTATGCTTAATCACGGAGTTCATTTAATTCATTCATTTGAACTTTTCGGTGATCACCGTCTCGAATATCGGTTGGCATGTTTCAAGGCCCAGTATGCCTTGTGCTCAAGCTCAATCGGCGGATGACACGCCTTTCGTACACAAGCTTGTATGGAGTACACCCGATGGGTGTTTTATAAGTATACGGAAGGCCCAGTCGTCATCTAGCTTATCCGACCAAGAGGCACGGTTTTCGCCTCTCGTCCTTTCCGAATTCTTTTAATCCCTCGGTTGGAAACTTCCACTTGCCCACTTGTTTGGGGTGGTGCGCGAGAGAGGCGGTGAGTTACACCATACTTTTGCATGACTTTATCAAAGCGGTCATTGCAGAAATGCGTACCACGATCACCGATTATAGCTCGTGGAGTTCCAAACCTAGCAAAAGAGATTTTAAGAATTTAACAACAACTCGGCATCGTTGGTAGGCAAAGCTTTCGCTTCAACCCATTTTGACAAATAGTCAACGGCCACGAGTATGTATTTATTTCCTCGAGATGAAGGAAATGGCCCCATAAAGTCAATGCCCCGGATGTCAAAAATCTCACACACTTGAATGGCGTTTTGCGGCATTTAATTTCTTTATGAGATATTTCGTGACGTTGACAAGTGTCACGAGTTTTGATGATTCATTAGGCGACCTTGTAAATCGTGGGCCAATAAAACGGAATCAAACACCTTCTTGGCGGTGTAGTTGGGGCTATGATGTCCCCAAGAGGTCGAGAATGGCAAGCCTTGAGAATGTCATTGGCTTCCCGACCATACACATCGCCTCGATGACTTGATCCGCACAAATTTTGAATAAGTAGGGTCGTCCCGAAGTAATGTTTCACATCTTTAAAGAATTTGTTTTTCTGTTGGGACGACATCCCTTTCACCTACAAAGTTACCCGCATGGTAATTTGCAAAGTCAAGAAACCATGGGGTTGAAGAGTCTCCACGAAAAGAAACCACATTGAGTGTTTCGAGAGGAAATGTTTCGCTTATTTCCTTTTTCTCGAACACATCCGGTGAGGGTTTTCTAGACGGACGAGATGATCGTGACGTGTTCTCGGCTCCTTTTTATCACGTATAATGATATCAAATTCTTGTAGGAGGAGAACCCAACGAGCAATCTCGGCTTTGCATCTTGTTTTGCAAAGAGATATTTGAGAGCCGAGTGATCCGTGATACACCACGCATTTGGTCAAGATTAGGTCTGGCGAAACTTCTCAAACGCATACACCACGCCTAATAATTCTTTTTCGTAGTGGTGTAATGGGTTTGAGCTTGATCATAGTCTTACTCGCGTAGTGGATAGGTGAAAATGCTTGGTTTTACGTTGCTCCAAGACCGCACCGATAGCAAAATCACTTGCATCGCACATGAGTTCAAAGGGTAAATCCGGTCGGGGCAACTAGAATGGGTGCTTCCGTAGCTTTTTCTTTAATGTTTCAAAAGCTTGATGCACCCGGTGAGAAGATAAAAGGAGCATCTTTTCGAGAAGATGGGTCATAGGTCGAGCGATTTTAGAAAATCTTGTATAAATCACGATAAAACCGGCATGACCTAGAAAACTCCTAATACCTTTGACGGTAGTAGGATGAGGAAATTTGGCAATAACATCGACTTTTGCTCTATCAACCTCAATCCCATTTTGGAAATCTTATGGCCAAGGACTATGCCTTCTTTGACCATAAAGTGGCTCTTCTCCCAATTTAGACAAAGATTGGTGTCTTCACACCGTTTAGCATTTTTTCTAAATGGGAGAGACATGTTTGAAATGAGTCCCCAATGACCGAGAAGTCATCCATAAACACCTCCATTGTTTCCCCGATCATGTCGTGGAAAATTGCCATCATACATCGTTGGAGCGTGCGGGAGCGTTACATAGGCCAAAAGGCATCGTGCGTAGGCAAAAGTTCCGTATGGGCGGGTGAATGTGGTCTTTTCTTGATCCCGTGGATCAATGGGGATCTGAAAATACCCCAGAAACCATCAAGGAAACAATAGTATTCGTTCCGCTAATCTCTCAAGCATCCGATCCATGAAGGGTAGAGGAAAATGGTCTTTACGGGTGGCTTCGTTTAACTTGCGATAGTCAATACACACTCGCCATCCCGTAACCAATCGAGTTGGAATTAACTCGTTTTCTTCATTTGTGACAACAGTTATATGCCACCCTTTTTGGAACACGTGGATGGGATCGACCAAGGACTATCGAGATCGGGTAAATTAAACCGCATCAAGAAGTTTGAGAACCTCTTGTTTGATAACCTCATGAATCTTAGGATTCACCCTTCTCGATGTTGGACTGCTGGCTTGAAGTCATCCTCCATCAAGATTTTGTGAGTACAAAATTCGTGGTTGATACCCTTAATGTCGGAGAGTTTCCAAGCAATTGCTTGCTTGTGTGACTTCAAGACCTTTATGAGAGCAGTCTTCTCCTCCTCGGTTAATTCCTTAGCAATTATGACGGGTAATTTATCATCACCCTCCAAGAATGCATACTCGAGATGAAGAGGTAGGTCCTTAAGTTCAACCTCGAAATTCTTTAGTAGATGTTTGTCTTGATTTGATTTCCTCAATCGTGATCTCTTCGGAGGAGTGACGGTAATGGATCTTCATTTAACAATTGCTCAAGATAAAGGATATCTCCCTCCGAATCATAAACACCATCATCAATTCCTGGCGGAATCGATTCATCATTAGCAAGAAATTCATCGATCTCTTTCAAAAAGAAGTCACCTCCCTCAAACGGAGTGAGAGAGGGGGAAGAGTTGGCAATGATTGGTTGAGAAGATGTGGTGGAATCCCCACTCACAAAATTATGAAAATAACCAAGAAACTCTTGAGAGTACTCCTCTGAAGCAATATCAATTACATCGATTCGATTAACCGATTCAACATCATAGTTTGCGGAGTACCTCGAAGTTTGATCAAGGTTAAAGGTGACAACTTCATTACCCACACGTAACATGATTTCTTGCTTAAATACATCAATGAGAGCACGGCCCATTCTCAGGAATCCTCGTCCAACAATGAGGGGAACCCGATGATCGGCATCGAAATCAATAACCACAAAGTCAGCTGCAAAATGGAACTTTCCTACTTTCACGAATACATCCTCGGCGATGCCAAGAGGACGTGATATAGAACGATCGCAAGCTCAAGAGTCATGCGGTGGGAATAAGTTACGAAGAGAAAGTTTCTTCCATCTTGAATAAGGCATCGATTGATGCTTGCACCAAGATCGGCTAGGGCAAAGCATTCAATCATTCACGGAAAACACAAGGAAGAAGAAATTTTGCGGGATCTCCAAGCTTCTGAAGCTTCTTTATGACTAGCTTGGCGGTTCTCGTTCAAAGGAGTTTAGCCATTTCAAGCAGTTTTCCTTGTTGCTTAACATGTGTTTGAGAGTTGATGCAAACTTGGGCATCAAGAAGATAGCATCCGCAGCTTATGTCAAAATGTAGTTCTTGGAAAATTTGAAATTTTTTTCCATTTGATGGTGGCTTTTTCATGAGCTTTGCTCATTTAAACGTGATGGGTAAGGAATAGAAGTTTTGGATTTGGGGTTTTCAACCGGAGGTTCAAAGACGACTCCCTGGTTTGGTTTTGGGTTTCGGACAACTTGAGGATGGACATGTCTTGACTTTGTGAGCTATTAGGTTGCACTTGGTCCTTTGTCACCTCGGGTTCACTTTCCACTACCTCGGGAGAGAAGAAGAAGAGGTAGTAGGAATAGCGGGTCCATCATATGAAGCACCACTTCGGTTGTGATCGCCTTTGCATCGCCCCTCGGATTAGCGATCGTGTTGCTAGGTAAAGTACCGAGCCCGAGGGTCGATCATTTAAAGACTTCTTAATGTCGAAATCGCTAACCAACAACCTGTTCATTTCCTCTTGGGATTTCATGAATTGCTTCAAAACTCATCAGATTATGGTCCAGTTGGAACAATGGCTTGATTTTGTGTAGGAAAATTCGCCTCTATTGTTTGGATTAGGGCCTTGATTATGAAAATTTGCTTGATTATTGCCATGAAAATACCACAGGTTGAAATTTCCACGACCTTGGTTTCTATTAATATTTCCTTGGTGTTGGAAGTTTTGATTTTGATTTTGAAAACCGTTATTTTGACTAAAATTACCTTGGTTTTGAAAACCTTGGTTCGTTCTATTACGATTTTGATTACGGTTTTGGTTTTGGTTGAAACCGGGTGGTCCAGGGTAGTGGTTAGGGACGGTGGTTCGGGTCCTTAGGAGCACGGTATTGGTTGCCTCTGGATTGGAAGTCCGCCCATAGCGTTTGCTTCAAAAGGGTTACCATCGGTGGCCTCTGAGTTGTAATAGGCATGGGGCCACCGCAAGTAACACATACTTCCACTTTCTTAACTTCAAGGAGGTGAAGTTTGTGAAAAGAAACTTTCTTTGGTTGGAGAACCAAAGCTTGAATTGCTTCAGTGAGTTTGTCAATCTTAGCATCGGTGCTAGATTGACTCACGAGCGATAACGTAGAAGGACCAACACCGACTTGGGAAACAACCGGTTTGCTTCGTGCGGTCGGACTTTATACTTGTTTTCAATTATCGCTAAAGCTTCTTTTACGGTTTTGCTCAAGAAATTTGCTCAGTGGAGGAATTGAGAGAATCTTGATCGATTGACTCACTTCATTATAGAAAGTATCGAGTTGCATCAACTCGGAGAAACCGTGGTGAGGACATTTATGAGCAACTCCTTAAAACGATCCCACGATTCATGAAGGATTCATCAAACTTTGTGTGAATTTGATGATTTCGTTTTTAAGACTCGTGGTTTTAGAAGGTGGATAGAATTGCTCACAAATTTCTTCACCGTGTCTTCCCATGTTTCGATTGATTGAGGGGTTATTTTTCAAGCCAACCGGGCTTGTCCTCGAGGAATATGGGAACGTAAGAAGCTTGACAACATCGGTAGGGACATTCTTGTATTTGATGGTAGATGCAATCTTGTTAAACCATCGAATATGAGCATGAGGATCATCCCTTTCAAAACCATAGAATTGACTTGAGGTTACAAGATTTAGTAACCCGGTTTTGAGTTCAAAATTTTCACCACAATGGTGGGATAACAATAACATCTCCATACCCATCGATGGGTGCTGGAGAAGCTCACACATAGGACGTTCTTCCGCCATGATAACGGAGTAGTGTGAGCGGTCCGGATCTCGATCGGACCGATGGGGGCGAGCGTCTCACGAACACGCCTTCTTGGAATCTCGACAAGCTCACGAAATGGGCTCACGGACCTAGAAGAGCGACAAGATACACTAGATTTAACTCTAAGAAATCTCGTAGTTAAGGAAGGAATTATGAAAATAGGAAAGAAGAATCTTTTTGGGTTTTATGGTTTTGAAAAGTAGATATAACAACAAATCCAATTAAAACAATATCGAGGCAAAACGACATTGAACTTAAACCAATAATCACAAGATGAATGGCTTCTTTGAAAAGGTACACCACCACAAGGACACAAAGGCAAGTTTTAATCTTTGGTTAGAACTTATTATGGTCGTACCCTAGTTAGGTAGTACTGCTGTCTTGGTTCTCGATGGTAATTTTTATGTTGTTATTATTAAACAAAGAAAACGACAAATCTTTTTGTATTTTATCTTTTATATATATAGAAACAAAAGAAAATATTTTTGTGTTTTATACGTTTTAAGATGTTTTTGGATTTTGGATTTTATAAGAAAATATAGATATATATAGATGGTATGAACAAGGTGAATATTCAAATCACTAATCGCTAAACGTAAGATAATTAGCACACTACGTGGTGGCTTAAAATTTGATCGGCTCCCAAACGTCAAGTTTTATCACACAAATCAACCACTTGTGAATGGTCAACCGTAATAAAAGCGAGACTGACTTGAGAACGCAATGCAATTAAGTCCAGAGAGTTTAGTGTTTCCCAGTCGTTAAGTCCCAACGAGTCGTATGATGAATAACCAAACGTATAGTGATCGGGTGATATTGAGCGGGAAAAGGTTTGTGATTGATACTAGATGACAAAGGAAAATGAAAGAAAATTAAAAAGCTAAATTATATTAAATAAACGCTATCACTATTTTTAAATTTTGATTTTCTTGATTTTTCTTTATAAATTTGAATTAAAAACTAATTTTAAACTTTAAAACTAAATTAAAATACTAAAAATTATGAAAATAAAGAGGAAAATTGTGAAACTATTTTTCAAAAATCTAAAATAACTAAAAAACTTTTGAAAATTGGATTTGTATTTTTAGATTTATATTCTAATTTCTATGATTTAAAACTATTTTAAACTAACTAAATTGCTAAAAATTACAAATTTAACTAAGAAAAATCTAGAAAAATATTTTTTTGACTTTTTATATTTATCTTAATCTATGAAAATTGAAAACTTATTTTTCTGAAGCTTTTCTGATTTATTTGTAATAAAAGCTAATTAAAAATGCCTAAAAACTAATTTAAATAGGGAAAAATAGCAAACAGTGATGAAAAATTATGAAAATTTCAGGAAAAGTCTAAAATAATATTCTAAATCTATGAAAAATATAAAAACCTATACTAGTGTGCAAGATTATGGAGCTGCAGTGAAACGTGCTTATAAATAAGCACTCAAAATAAGCAAATTGCTGCAATACTGAACCAGAAGCTAAAAGAAGCTATAATAAGCTAAAATAGGCTAAAAACAACTAGAGTCAACTACTCCTAACCACAGATTCTCAAGCTACAAGCTTATGAGCATAAAATCACACAAGTGAATTCAGTTTTGGGGTGCTTACTTCAAGCTCAAAATTAAGCTATCTACCCTAGTTGGAACCTAAAACCGATATCACAGTCTCAAGTAGACCGGCAAGGAGCTTATAAACCAAAAATCAGACCAAGACAAGCTCTAATGAGCTTGTGGAGAACTCACACAAAACACATGCACACTCAAGATCTGTCGAGTCAAGGCACATAGCACTTTAGACCTAATTGACAAGGCGATTTAGAGCTTTTACAAAATTACTAAAATCTACAAAATCATATTTCAACTCTTGACCAATTGAAGTTGTTAAACCCAAAGTTTCACTTGAATTGATCCAATAATGAATCAATGAAAATCAACCAAGTTGGGTGGCGAGTTTTGCACTTTTGACTTTTGACACAGAATTGAAAAGTTGACTAAACTGAGATTTGATTTCAATTTATGAACTGAATGTGATGTTTTATGGTAAAATGGAACTGATGCAAGTTAACTTACTAACTTTTAATCCTCTTTGCAAGATATGGACAAGCTACACTAACTGATTTGAGAATTAGAGTGGATTTGGTGCAGTTTTGACTTTTACTAATCCTAGGTACAATCAAGTGACTAAAGTAACTCTATTACACCTAAGTAAGACTAAAGCAACTAGTGTTAGCCACTGAACTAGCCTTAATCTCGTTTTGCTATAAAATCCAAACACCACTTAAACTAAGCTGCTTTTGCAATTAAACTAAGCTAACTCTTGAGCTAGTTTATGCTAACACTTAAACCGAATCTAGTTATCCTAATGACAACTAAATAAGCAGTGTTTAAGCTATTAATGACCATGATTCAAACACAACAGATTTTGTAAACTATACTAGATATTGAAATAGAATAAGTACTCACAAGTTGTCCAAATTATTAGCGATTATACCGAACCATAACTATACTAACTTAAGCTATTCCAACCCAATCCAAGCTCTGCATCAACCCAATTCCATAACCAAGTCCAAATGAGCTTCAGTTTAACTTTATTTGACCAATATGATATATTGCTTAAAACTGAGAATTGAACTTACTAACAGCTATCTAAAGCTGTAATAAGCTCAAATGATGTCTAAAAAGGCTATTTGAAGCCTGTATTCAGCATAATTGATTTTGACTCTTAACAGAAAATGTAAAAAAAAAAAAGGAACAATAACAATTTTTGAATCAACACTTCAAATTATTTAAAAGTTACTTAAATACTCTTAGTTTATTACAGGAAAGGAAATATTACAAGCTTTGAAAGTAATTAGAACATTATAGAAAATTCGACATACATGAAATTTTATAAAAATAAAAACTAACTATCACCACTCTCTCTTCTTCCTCCTTTTTATAGCAAAAGTACTCCCCTCTCTCCTCTGAGCATTTCCCACCTCTAATCTGAGCCATTGGATTACTTGAGCTCATATTGTCCATTGATGGGATTTTGGCGCCAAAATGAGATATCAACAGGTGGAAGGTTTGAGTGCAAGGGGGGGAAGCATTTAATGTTTCTTGGCTTGTTGGGTGAGGTGATTGAAGGAGACAGTGAAAAAGGAGGGAAAAGGCGGGGTGGGGAGTTGACTGGGTTTGACTGGGGATATATTAGACAGGGGTTCACAAAAGGGGGGGGGTCAAGGTGTTATGGCAGGGGTCAAGGTCCAAGCAAAGGGTCAAGGGTCATAGTTTGGTTTATTAATACATAAGGACCATTTTTGCAATTCCATAAAAACCAAGGACCAAATCTGCCATTTTCCAAAGTTATTCCAAGGGACCAATTATGAAAAGTTTCAATAGTACAAGGACCATTAAAGACATTTTTAAACTTCTAAGGACTATTTTTGCCAATTTTGAAACTTGAAGGACCAAACTTGTAAATTCTCCAAACTTTTTACCCAAGGATCATTTTTGATAAATTTTGATTTTGAAAGGACTTGGGTTGACTTTTCTTCAAAACAAATGCTCGGGGATGATTTTGTCAACATTTGAAAGTCGGGGACCAAACCGCCAATTATGCAAACTTAGCTCGTTTTTCATCCGATTTTAAACATTTTGCATCCGAAACATATAAAATACGATTTTGAGATATTTTCGGTATTTTGATGCATTTACGGCGTTTTTAAGTGTTTTGCGTTCATATTTGACCAAAAATGATGAGTATTCACACACTCATCAATCCCCACACTAAACTATTGCTAGTCCCTAGCAATCTTTGAGAAAAACTTAATGGATTTGAATCTCTTTACCAAAAGCCATTACTCGGAGTAGCCAATTGTTTCAGTTCAAGTAAGAACCTTGGTACAATGATAACAAAATG
Source organism: Chrysanthemum lavandulifolium (assembly GCA_022545495.1). NCBI lineage: Eukaryota > Viridiplantae > Streptophyta > Magnoliopsida > Asterales > Asteraceae > Chrysanthemum > Chrysanthemum lavandulifolium. The sequence goes on from CM040246.1 coordinate 152,918,540, forward strand.
ATTTTGAGCAAATCACCGCCTTTCAACGGTTTGATTTGTCTTTACCGAAGCCGCTTGCTTATGGACTAGCCAACTCTTAGATAAAATATCTTTGGTGAGTTGATTACCAATTATGGTTTTCCAACCGCCTTTACCACAAGCCATAAACTTGCGGGCTAGCCAACTCTTCACTAATTAAAGATATGGTGGTGAACACCATACAATTTTGGGCAAATTGCAAGCCGTCAACGGATTTGAGATATCTTTACCAAGAGCCGTTTGCTCTGGATTAGCCAATCCTTTTGTTTATTAGACATGGCGGATCGATAACTATAATGCGAGTAAGTGCAAAACACTTACTCCAAAAAAATTTGGCCAAAATGGGGAATGGGTGGTATAATTACATGATAAAATTCGTGAGAATTCCTCCACACTAGAAATGAATATTGCCTCAATATTCAAAGTACCATGCAGTTATGCCGAAACATAGAACGAAAAGGAAATACTACGCCATAATTTTGAAAGATTTTTATTATTATTTTTTTGAAATTCTTATATACAACAATGGGCAACTCCCCACACTAGGGTGGTAGAAAATAGAAAGAAGTTAAATACGGTGAAAACCCATATAGTGTGCTACTGTTTTTGATTCCCGAGTCGCTAGCTTGACTCGATCCCCGCATTCATTGGTTCATGGGGAAAGTTTGTAGATCCGGGACAACCACAGGGGGAATGTCCTCTCCAAAATAGTGCTTCAATCGATGACCATTCACTTTAAAATTTGGACCATCGGGTTGAGATAACTCAATGGTTCCATAAGGAAATACTTTAGTGATGGTGAATGGTCCAGACCAGCGGGATTTTAGTTTTCCCGAGAAAATCTTTAATCTTGAGTTGAAAAGAAGGACTCGATCACCGACGTTGAAAACGCGGTTTTTGATTTTGGAGTCATGAATCTTCTTTGTCTTTTCTTTGTAGATCAAAGAGTTCTGGTATGCTTAATCACGGAGTTCATTTAATTCATTCATTTGAACTTTTCGGTGATCACCAGCTGTCTGAATATCGAAGTTGGCATGTTTCAAGGCCCAAGATGCCTTGTGCTCAAGCTCAATCGGCAGATGACACGCCTTTCCGTACACAAGCTTGTATGGAGTACACCGATGGGTGTTTTATGTCGCACGGAAGGCCCAGTCGCGTCATCTAGCTTATCCGACCAGCAGGCACGGTTTTCGCCTCGTCCTTTCCGAATTCTTTTAATCCTCGGTTGGAAACTTCCACTTGCCCACTTGTTTGGGGTGGTATGCAGAGAGAGGCGGTGAGTTACACCATACTTTTGCATGACTTTATCAAGCGGTCATTGCAGAATCGTACCACGATCACCGATTATAGCTCGTGGAGTTCCAAACCTAGCAAAGAGATTTTAAGAATTTAACAACAACTCGGGCATCGTTGGTAGGCAAAGCTTTCGCTTCAACCCATTTTGACAAATAGTCAACGGCCACGAGTATGTATTTATTTCTCGAGATGAAGGAAATGGCCCCATAAAGTCAATGCCCCGGATGTCAAAATCTCACACACTTGAATGGCGTTTTGCGGCATTTAATTTCTTTGTGAGATATTTCCGTGACGTTGACAAGCGTCACTGTGTTTTAACGATTAGTGGGCATCCTTGTAAATCGTGGGCCAATAAAATCGGAATCAAACACCTTCTTGGCGGTGTAGTTGGGGCTATGATGTCCCCAAGTGGGTCCGAATGGCAAGCCATGGGGTAGAAGAGTCTCCACGAAAAGAAACCACATTGAGTGTTTCGAGAGGAAATGTTTCGTTTATTTTCTTTTCTCGAACACATCCCGGTGAGGGTTTTCTAGGCAGGACGGATGATCGCAGCCGTGTTCTCGGCTCCTTTTTATCACGTATAATGATATCAAATTCTTGTAGGAGGAGAACCCAGCGGAGCAATCTCGGCTTTTGCATCTTGTTTTGCAAAGAGATATTTGAGAGCCGAGTGATCCGTATACACCACGCATTTGGTCAAGATTAGGTATGGCGAAACTTCTCAAACGCATACACCTGACTAATAATTCTTTTTGTAGTGGTGTAATGGGTTTGAGCTTGATCATAGTCTTACTCGCGTAGTGGATAGGTGAAAATGCTTGGTTTTACGTTGCCCCAAGACCGCACCGATAGCAAAATCACTTGCATCGCACATGAGTTCAAAGGTAAATCGATCGGGGCAACTAGAATGGGTGCTTAGTAGTTTTTCTTTAATGTTTCAAAAGCTCGATGCACCCAGTGAGAAGATAAAAGGAGCATCTTTTTCGAGAAGATGGGTCATAGGCCGAGCGATTTTAGAAAAATCTTGTATAAATCTACGATAAAACCCGGCATGACCTAGAAAACTCCTTTTTCGAGAAGATGGGTCATAGGCCGAGCGATTTTAGAAAAATCTTGTATAAATCTACGATAAAACCCGGCATGACCTAGAAAACTCCCTTTTTTGGAACACAGTGGATGGGACTGACCCAAGGACTATCAGAGATCGGGTAAATTAAACCGGCATCAAGAAGTTTGAGAACCTCTTGTTTGATAACCTCATGAATCTTAGGATTCACCCTTCTCTGATGTTGGATCGCCGGCTTGAAGTCATCCTCCATCAAGATTTTGTGAGTACAAAATTCGGGGTTGATACCCTTAATGTCGGAGAGTTTCAAGCAATTGCTTGCTTGTGTGACTTCAAGACCTTTATGAGAGCGATCTTCTCCTCCTCGCTTAAGTCCTTAGCAATTATGACGGGTAATTTATCATCACCTCCAAGAATGCATACTCGAGATGAGGAGGTAGGTCCTTAAGTTCAACCTCGGGAAATTCTTTAGTAGATGTTTGTAATCGATTTGATTTCCTCAATCGTGATCTCTTTCGGAGGAGTGACGGTAATGGATCTTCATTTAACAATTGCTCAAGATAAAGGATATCTCCTCCGAATCATAAACACCATCATCAATTCTGGCGGAATCGATTCATCATTAGCAAGAAGTTCATCGATCTCTTCCAAAGAAGTCACCTCCTTAAACGGAGTGAGAGAGGGGAAGAGTTGGCAATGATTGGTTGAGAAGATGTGGTGGAATCCCACTCACAAAATTATGAAAATAACCAAGAAACTCTTGAGTACTCCTCAAGCAATATCAATTACATCGATTCGATTAACCGATTGACATCATAGTTTGCGGAGTACCTCGAAGTTTGATCAAGGTTAAAGGTGACGACTTCATTACCCACACGTAACATGATTTCTTGCTTAAATACATCAATGAGAGCACGGCCCGTTCTCATGAATCCTCGTCCAACAATGAGGGGAACCCGATGATCGCATCGAAATCAACAACCACAAAGTCACCGGAAAATGGAACTTTCCTACTTTCACGAATACATCCTCGGCGATGCCAAGAGGACGTGATATAGAACGATCCGCAAGCTCAAGAGTCATGCGGTAGGAATAAGTTCGAAGAGAAAGTTTCTTCCATCTTGAATAAGGCATCGATTGATGCTTGCACCAAGATTGGCTAGGGCAAAGCATTCAATCATTCTGGAAAAACACAAGGAAGAAGAAATTTTCCAGATCTCCAAGCTTCTCGGGAAGCTTCTTTAATGAAGCTTTGAAAGGCCTCGCTCAAAGGAGTTTTAGCCATTTCAAACAGCTTTTTCCCGAGTTGCGACGACCTACTCTTTTAAAACGACACCGTCACTTGTAAATAAGAAATTTGGCTCTTGAAATGTCACAAAAGTGATGCGACGGCGTCAGCAGATAACACTTGACGCCGTCCCTTCGCTTTAGCGACGAGTGTCTCGATTCTTGACTTTGGCCATTTTCTTCGTATATTCGCACCTTTTCGTCCGAATAAGTGTCATTCCAACATTTTTCCTTCAAGATACCTAAAAGTGAAAAAGAACGATATAAAGTAATAACGGATACAAAAGTGATCAAATAAGGGCTTAAATGACCCCTCAAAAAGGTATATTTTAAAACCTTATCAGCAAGTTTCGTATATTGAGTGGTTGATGCAAGCCCTGGTGTTTTTTCCATTTGTTGTTTGCCTCTATTTCCTTTTCGAGGCTGTGATGAATTGGGGTTCCTCCGGTAAACGTGAGATGGCCCGTATCTTGGCAGGGTGACAGGAAGCTGTTGCAGCCATGGCGGGTGTATCCTCTTTGCACGAAGGTTCACCCATCTGAGCCATTTATAATTTTTTAAGAGTGACTAAAGGCGCTTAATGAAAAGGCTTCCCCAATAAATGTAATATAGAAGACTATATGATATATATATATAATAAGGTTTATGTGGAGTGCAGGCTGCCGAGCCATGATATTTGGCCCTTTTTGGTTTCTCTTGGTAGCTGAAGTTGGCCCGAGAACATGCCTTGGCAAGGTAACCATATGGTTGCAGCCATGCTGTTGTTCGAGTTCGATTTCCATTTGGTTGGCATCAATTTTGGTGCAGATTAGCTCTTGAATAACTTTGGTTTTTATGTTGATGTTGGTGCAATGTGATGATGTGAGACTTTGAATTGATGATCGTGGGTTACATAATAAATATACGATATGAGTGGGAATGAATGGACCGGGTCGGTGACCCTGATGGGCTTAGTTTGGTAAATAGTCGCCCTTTGGTTTCCTTTTCGAGGCTGTGATGATTTGGGCTTCCTTAGGTAAATGTGAGATGACCCGTATCTTGGCATGGCGACAGGCAGTTGTTGCAACCATGGCCGGGTATATCCTCTTTGGAACAAGGTTCACCCATCTGAGCCATCTGTCCAGCAAAATTCCAGCTATTGTCATGAAACTAGTTCTGGCCTCCTCGCTGTTAGCTTCCATCAGCTGCGCCCACCACATTGGTTAGATGTTCTTGCCAATGTTACTTATGCTTACATTTTTGGGGCAGTAAATGAGGTGCACAATTTTATTTTGGGTTTAAGGTTAGAGTTATATGCAGTTGAATGCTACCGTTATTAAATGCTGTCCGCACTTTTTTTGGGCGTGCGTACCAGCCTTTTACTGCATTAAAAACCCATCATGGCAAAGGTTGGTTAATTTTTTTGCTCATTCTTGATGTGCTTATACTTATTGTAATGTTTACCATGCAAACATCCAAATGCTGATGTTGGATGTTTTTTTCTGGGTGTTGTGGACAAGCGACACGTGCAGGTTACAGGAAGCTACATAGATTCAGACGAAGGTTGGTCTGCAGCACCCAATGTCGACCGGCGGCAGGTGCGTTGATGTGATTTGTTTTTGCACAATGCTTTACTGTCGATCAACGAGATTCTTATCATATTTTTTAAACTAGGCCATGCTCAGCTGTACATGATAGCAGATGTTCATAGCAACCTCGGAAAAGAGCAACTATAGCTACCTGGTGAGTTTATCTCATTAATGTGGTGCCGATGAGGTATCACTATAGTATATATTATGTTTCGTATTTTGGTTTGCATTGCTCTACCCTTTGCATTTAAACTGCAGGTTCAACTGTCATAATTTTCAAACCTTTAATATTTAGCTTTGCTCCTCATACACTAACAATAAACTTATTATAACAGGATGCGTATTGCATTGCGAGTGGAACCAACCACTTATGGAACAAGCCCACTGGAGCCAGCCACTTATGGAACAAGACCAAGTGTCACGAGATCGGTTTAAAACTGCATGTCTGCGGCGCCATCATAGCAAGGCAACTAGCTAAGGCATATAGCAAAAACAGGTAAGTTCAAGCAAGATTAATATAGCAACATAAAAGTTTAATGCACTAGCTTCTGAAACATAAAAAAAAAAGATAAATTGTTCAAAGACAAAAAAACATAACCATTATCCAGTCTTGGTAAACACATACTACCCATCCTAGCCATTCACACCATCGCTTAAACCCAAAAAACACTTCAAAAACACCAAAACAAAGGATGTCAGTACACCATCCCTTTCAACTTCTCGATAAATGACAAAAGCTCATGTGCTCGCTTTTGGTTCTTCATCACATTCACCAGGATTGTTGCAGCTTCGCTTAAATCTTCAGTTTGCAACTTATTCAGCTCTGAGATACTTTGCACAGAAGAATCAAACGGATACAAGAGCTCTAGCTCTCCAATCACATAGTCCCGCTTAGCCACGCGAGCCCTAATGTCTTGAGCCTTTTTCATCAGTTCTCCTTCATCCACCATAGTCATGGTCACCTTTCTTCCGAATCGAACAACAATCATATCCCTGACAAAGCTAGACCCAGCCGCTGCAGCAAGTTCTTCGCAAAAAGGCATTGGTGTCTTCATAATTTTCTTTTTTACCTGTTATTTTATTTGAGGTTTAGGGCAGATTTACTTTGGTATGTGTTCTTTGCTTGCTATGTATGTCTTTTAAAGGGCAAATTAGGGGTGGGTTATTATTGCTATGATGTCATAGTACATGACTTATTAGACTTTTGATTTGACTGCCATCATAAAGCCTCCAAATGCAATGGAAAGTAATTATGGGTTTTGCTTCCCCATAAACAGCCATCAATTAGCTAACTTTTGGCATACTTAGCCTTCTTTCCCAAATGCACCACCAAAAAAAATGAAACTGATCTTATGAAAAAAAAGGTGAACAAAAAACCAGATTAAAAAAATTATATTTATAGATATAAAATTAGGGGGGAAAAAAAGAAAAAAAGGGAGAAGAAGGCTAAAAACTAAAAGCATAGAGGTTACAAAATTAAACCATTATTGGTAGACAATAAAAACTGATATATCTTAAATGCAAGACACTCAAACAGGTTCACATCATTTGTGTTAGGTCACCATAATGTAACACAAGCATCAATATGTAAGAAATAGATAAGAAGGAGGAGGGATGAACACAATACACACGTTAGTATACAAAGTTTATGCGTAGGATTTCCTGTAAAGTGAACAACCAACCTTCAAATGAAGGTTTACAAAGGTATTTATAGGAGAAGGGACTAAGGCAACACTACAAGTTCCCTTCCTTCCTTATTGGACATGGGCCAAGACTTATGGGCTTTCTACATAAGCCTTGCTATTAATACAAACATAAAAGCCTAATTAAGCAACCTATTACATATTGATTACTAACACTTGAAATATAGTTTAGGAGTGATTCCAACAATCTCCCCCTAAGTGTTGGTAATTAATGACTTTAGTAATCTTGAAAAGTTGTTGGTGCGGATGTAATAGTTGCTTTGACGTCTTCTGACATTCTTCTTTCTTGTGAGAAGAAGTGTCTTGATTCCAACAATCTCCCCAGTGTGAGGATCTTGATTTTCTTTGAAGTTTTCAGCTTTGACGTCTTCATTTATCTTTGTTCTGGTGTGGATATGGATGTTATGTTGTTGTAATCTGCATCAGGTCCGCTTCGTTGCTTAGGTGTTTCCACGTCCTTCTCCAACATGCTCACACGCTCTTTGACGTTGGATTTGAGGATTGATGTAGTTCTCTTTAGTCTTTAAACTTTGTAGATTCTTTGGCTTTAACTAAGAATCCTTTTGACTTTTGTGTTGCCTTTCGAGAGAACTTCAATTTTTGTTGTTGTTGGCATGAGCATGTGGAGAATCTGCACGATCATCTCCAAGGAGCATTCATAAGAAGAAAACGTAAGAATGGGTTAGTGATAAACACCAATCGATCATTGTGGTCGTTTCTTAGAGAATTGACCACTACGATTGTTCTTCTAATGAATGTCTTGATTCCATTCACCTTGGTCGGGCGAATCAGCCGTCCGAATCCCATAAGGGACAATTGGCATTAAATTGAACAAGTTCAAGTAATGACCCGCATCTTGAGGACTCGATTCTTGAAGGAATCTCCTTAGCGGGATTTCCAGACTTACAAGTTCGAACTCGAGCGTGTTAATGACCTAGTGTGAAAACACATCTCTAATTCTAGCAAAGGTCATTCTCGAACCGGAGTCCTTAAGTAGGATAACACGATGTACGAAGTACACCTCTGATTCGGTGAGTCGCCGAGGTACATCAAGCATCTCCCCACGATTGTAGACCATTTGAGACAACACTAAGCGTAACCCACAAGGAGTTACCGAAGCGACTTTGTGGTCGTTTGATGTTGACCACGGCGGGAGTTTCCATTAAATCGTTGAGGATCACAATTGTGAACTCCTCATAAATGTTCTCGACAGTTGCTAAGATCATGTAGGACTCTAAATGGTATCACTTGCGTCCTTAATGTTGAGCGACAAGTGATGAAATGTCAAGTGCTCTAAGAGATATTTTGATGAATCTCGTGTCTCTAGACTCAATAGTGCGCTTTGGTTTTCCTAAGGAGCAATCTCTAAGAGAAAGCCGATAGTTTACGTAGGGTTCCCTATGAGAATGAAACAAGCTTCATTGAGAGAAACTTGAGTGGCTAAGAAGGTTTAGTGCATGCGTCCTTTGGGTCCATGACGACTTTAATCTTCAATACGGTGTCATCAAGTGACAACCAATAGCAAATGTATTCAATCATATTTCCAACATATTTGTATCACACAATTTTTCTCCCCTCAAAATGGCATATATGTTATTTTTGATGAAATTTTGATATCGAATATGTCCATTTCGAGTTTTGTGGGAAGATTTCCACGAAGAACAATTTGTCAACAAAGATTTTAGTAAATACTCCCCTCAAAAGTAATATTAACTTTTGAGGTTTTGCTATAAGGGAAGTACTTGTTCTTTTGAGTAAAACTTTGAAAATAAAAGTTTTGATAAGTTGTATATTGTTATGTGTGCACAAGCCATATTGGATATATCAAACAAATAAAATCACAATCAAGAATGTTAGAGAGTACCCAACGATTACATATGACCGCCTATATTCGAGGACGTTGGTATGTGCGAATCGAAAGCTTGGTCTTCTCCCACATAGCTCTCCAACCGTCGCATCGATTTCTATGAATCAACCTTTCATCAATCCTAGAGATAAACCGAAGAACATCCTTGCGATCCTTTGAATTCCAACTCTTTATCGAATTGTACCAAACTCAATGTCCTTCAATCGATAAGCCAATCCATCTCGAACCATCTTTAGGGTGACGTCATAGAACTTCGAATTTCATCGAAAGCATGAAGCAAGTATGATGATTTTCACTTTGGTAGACAAACCCAAACTTTAGTTTATAAATGATTTTGTACTAAGGTTCTTGATTGATTCCGTTGAAGTGTAGGAGTGGGGTAGTGAGTTTGAGTTGTTTTGGTAAGATTCGACCCGAGTTAGAGATCTTCAACACGCTCTTTGATTTGATGCGTATGAATACAAGGAGTGCAGAATGTACTTGATCTAAATTTCGGTTGAGGTTCGTGTTGGGGCTCGGGTATGTCGTAATCCTCACCACCGGTGTATGTAAAGTGATCAATGGTTTTCACCATTGGTGGTGTGGTTCTGAATCTCTTGGTTGATCATATGGTAGTGGTGTGTAGCTTGTTGTGTAGTGGTGATAACACCTTAACCATTTGTCGAATCATTGGATGGAGTTGCCTTCTTATGATTTTGTTGTTGACTTAGTTGATTCTTTTGTTGGTGGAGGTGATGATTAAATAGAAGATGATTTGGGTTTGGTGGAAGTGTCAAGAGGGGTTCGGAAGACTGTTGAGGTTTGTGTATTGGATTGTCAACAATGAAGTTGTATGTCTCCTTCTTTAATTTTCCTCCTCGACTCTAGCGACTTCTTACGCCTCTTTTGCATCATTTAATCTTGACCGCCAAATTATCATTAGTGACTCTTTCATCCTTATCATGATTGTAATCTCCTTTGTCATAAATTTCCTCATCTTCATCATGCTTTTCTTCTTGCGGTTGTTAAAGTTGTTGTTGTGGTTGCTTCATTTCAACGATTGTAGTAGCGGTGACACCCGATCTTTCTTGGGTTGATTAACCGGATCGATGGGGTTAGAGTTTTTGCAATGGGTCTTTCATAAGTGGAGGACTCTTGCTTGACCCTCTTGCCCCACCGGCTTGATTTACGAGAAAGGTTGAAGCATGGTATTCCATCCTTTTACGCTTTAATGTCTTACGAAATTTTCTTTCTTCATCCATTGAATCATACTTATCATCGAAAGAAGTCGAGATTGAGGATGACTTTGTGAGCATGTAATTGAATGGATGTTGCGAAGGATGTCCACAACAATTACGCAAGATGATTGAGCATATGAAGTTGTTGAAGACGACACGAAGATTGTTCTTGCCAATTGTTTTGTAGTATCCGGTTTGGGAATGTGTTTGCCATCGTGAGCTTAGATGGGGCAATGATGTTTGCTTGATTTGCAGCCATTTTGTGATCTGAAAGACATTAGACAAAGAGACAGACATATGGAAACACAATGTGTTTGTTTTAGTCTGATCTATTATCTAATTGCTTGTTTGATGGTAACATGTTTATGTTAGTTACAAGTCCTATGTCACATTTGTCCAATTGTTTGAAGTTGATGTGATAAGTTACGTGAACATGTTAATTGTGAAATTTCAAAGACCAATTTTTCACTTAACACACAACATATTAACTTTTGTAAGCTTATATGAAACATCGGTATTTGTGACTTATGTGTAACATTTAACAAGTAACATATCGTAATGAGGCCAAAATGTAGTGAGCGAATGGGTTATGTGTAACAAGGATCCTTATGCGTAAGAAAGGAGCTTATGCGTGAGGAGTAAGCTAAAGCGTAAGACCAAGCTTATGCGTAAGAGTTTCTTACGCGTAAGACAAGTTCAAGGCTTTAGGCTTACGGCGTAGGAATAAGCTAGATGTTACGCGTGCAGTTTACTCGTAAGAGTAAAGCTTAAGAGTAACAAGCCTTGTTTACGAATATCTTTCCAAGATACGCGTAATCCACTTTGAGACCTCTTATCGTAAGAGTTACGAGTAAGATTTCTCTTGGGCGTAACCTTTACACATAAAGTAATCCTTAAAGCGTAACGGTTTGAACACACGAAGATTCCGACATTACGAATAATTAACCGATTAAATATAAACATGAAAACTTGATTACGAGTTTATTCTAAACATCTATTAGATCACAAAACCAAGACAAGAACATATCGATACACACGAAAGACTTAGGCGTAAAATTTCTTAAACCCTAAACCCTTAATCTACGCCAAGAGAAATAGCCACACAAATCAAACAAGAATGTTTTTAGAGTGTCCTAGATGTCATATGAGTGCAATGGAACAAGATTTAACATATTTCCACCACATAATCAGAAGAGATGAACACTAAAACCCGAAGACTTTAATTTTGACATATTATGTGTTTCCGGGTTAATTAAAGATTCACAATATGTTTATGAGCTTATTCTAACACTATCTCAATTAATAACATCAAACATCACAGAAAATAACAGTCCCAATTTGAGCGCAAGAACCCTAAATCAAGAGTCAAGCAAATTAGTGATTATGGGTGGTTTAGGATGGTTGAAATAGCTTTATAACACATTTAAGAACGTTTTAACACAAGCCATTTCAACCCAAACACATTTAGTCGTAAAGAACCCCAATTCATACGTATGAACAAGCATTCAAAATAAATTTTAAAGAGTTTTAATCGTTGGATTTGAAAGATTTTTGAATCCCTTGTTTATAATCTTGATCAAACCAGTTTAGAACTTATAGATTATGAAAAGCTTGAACGGTTTGAAAATTTGATTCGGCCGTTTGATCTTGGTGGTTGTTTAGGAGTAAATGCACATGAAGTGGTGCATTGAATGTGTAAGGTGAATGTTTTTATTAAAATTAATTTTTCAAACTTGACACATTTGACCCTTAACCTCAAAGAGGTTCCAACCAAGATCCTTTAACTCCCATTTTGGTTACACAAAACATATTTAGGCAAGAAACATGACGATACTCCCCTTGACATTTGAAATAATGAATTTTGTAAACATTGGAGTCGAAGAGGGTATTTAACATGATAAAGTATCCACGAATCAACTTAATTTAGATAACATTCAAGTACAAGGTTTTGTAAACGAGAAAAATATTTACTTTCTCCCCTCAACACTTGTTCGGGAAAAATGATGAAATGTTTGATAGAACACAATGTTGACGGAAGATTTGTACTTGCAATGTTTGAAAGATAGTGAGATGTAAGAATATTTTTGTGTTTTATCGATTTTATATTTTCTATTTTGTTTTGAAAAATCTATTTACAAAAGAGGTTTTGGTGTTTGTTGGTTTTAAGATTGTGTTAAAGTTCGTCTAGTTCCTCCGAGTCTCACACCTCATGCCAATCCGTGGATCAAATCGGTAAACCTAGCGGGAGCTAAGGCTTTGGTGAGAAGATCCGCGGGTTGGTGTTCAAGTACCACAAAATATAATTCAACGGTGCCCTTTTCCACGTGCTCTTTGATGAAATGATATCGAAGATCGATGTGATTGGACTTGAATGTTGAGCGGTGTTGCGAGATCGCAATAGCACTTGATTGTCGCGATGACACGGAATTACATCAAACACGTAACCATAGTCTTTGAGTTGTGTTCTCATCAAAATAACTTGAGCACAACACCGACATGGCAACATATTACGCTCGGTTGAGGACAACGATGTACAATCTGTTTCTTCGATTGCCATGACACCAATTTATCACCAAGGAATTGCAAACCACAAGTACTTTTTCGAGAATCTAAGCAACTGCGTGATCGCGTTTGAAAAAGCTATTAGTTCAAAACCGAATCCTTCGGATACGGATCCCCAAATTAATGGTTCCCTTGATGTATCGGAGAATTTTTAGCCTCGAGAGGTGAGTTTCGATTGGTCTTGATCGATAACGAAGCAAAGATATACAACAAATACAATGTCGGTCTCTCGGCTGTTAGATACATGAGAGACCCAATAATACTTTGGTATTTGGTAGGGTCAACCAATTTCCCATGCAAATCGCGTCCGGTTTTTGGTATGTGCCATTGGTGTGGCATAGGTATCACTGACTTTGCATTCCATGTTTGTTTAAAATTTCGAGCATATTTGGTGACTTAGGAAAATACCACGGGTGATTGATGAACTTGCGTCCTAGAAAGAAAGTAAGTTCACCCATCATTGACATTTCAAAATGTGTTTTCATAAGTTTTGAAAAGCGTTTGAGTACTTTTTATGTGTTGACCCAAAATGATGTCATCCACATAGATTTGAGCGATTAAAATGTGTTCCCGTGATATTGTATAAATAGTGTTAGGTCGACCGATCCTTTAACAAAATTTGAGATAGGAGAAAGGATGACAACTCATCGTATCACGCCTGGGGGCTTGTTTGAGACCGTGAGAGCCTTGTTCGGTTTGTAGACATGATTAGGGAACTCGGATCAACAAATCCTTCCGGTCGACTAACATACACCATTTCCTTGGTTTACCATTCAAAAAGTAGTTTTGACATCCATCTCATAGACCGTGATGTTCATGTGAGCCGCGAATGCGAGAAAACTCCGTCTGACCTCAAGTCTAGCAACGGTGCGAATGATTCCTCAAGTCAATCCTCTTATTTTCTATAACCCTTAGCCACCAGACGTGACTTATTTGTGATAACCGTACCTTCAGCATCCATCTTGTTTTTCCAAATCCATTTAAGACCTATAACATAAACCCCTGTTGGTTTTTCAACCAATTCCCATACTTCAAGGCGTTTAAACTGATTAAGTTCTTCTTGCATGGATTCAATCCAGTTGTCATAAGTCATTGCTTCTTTAATGTTTTTGGGTTGGGATTAAGAAATGGTAAGTGCATAAATGCAATGTTCACCGTTAGTCTGAAGGCGTTGTCTAGTTACAACTGGTTGATTCGGGTTTCCAATGATGTTCACAAGAGGATAGTCTTTACTCCAACGATATGTGGAGGGTTGATGTTGAAATACATTGTGCAGATTAGGAGGATTCAAATGGCTTGTAGATGATTCCGCAACATCAGAAGTGGCAGTTTCATTAGCAAAAGGGTTGAAGAACGCATTTAGATCATAATCTGCGGGTGTAGGTACTTCTTGGTTGAGAAGATCATCACCGGTTTGGCGTCATTGGATGCGGTTTGTTCGACTATTGTTGTAGAATCAATTGGAGGTGCTTTTTCAACAGTTGTTGTTGTTTCGTGTATCGTGGATTGGAGTATTATCGGGTTGAGCAACGGAAACATTTGTTACATCTGGAGCACGTTGATCAATATCATCACTAAAGCAGGAGCAAATAGTTGTTCCATTTGACGACGTAAGCCGAATGCTTGGTTCGGTGATGATGGGGTTTGGAGGAAGTTTAGACGATTATGTCCGGGTTCCAAGTTGTTTTGCTCGAAGCCATTATGAAGAAGTTTCGAATCGCTTCCCCAAACGACAAACTGTCTTTATGATTTGAAACATTGATGAAGTCGACATTTCTTCTAAAGCTGTTGAAGTTTTTAGTACGCAGCAGTAATTTGTAGATGAGCGAGAAACCACACAATGTAAATCGACTTATTGCGGAAAATTCGGGTAACATACAAGAAATCAACAAGATCTTCTCACGTATGTAGATGCTTCACACCAAACAAACCACGAAGGCGAAATAAACGACTTCCCCACAGATGTTGCGGTCTATCGAATAATAATTACCCGTGAGTATGCAATTTCTTGATAAAATGACCGTGTGTGAGGCATCATATCATCATATTTAGGTAACTTCACACACGATAACCCTGAGAAAGTGAGACGATAACACCAAAGTGAGACGTTTGAACCACAGATCGTCTCATTTCTTCCTCCTAATTCTAGAAATCCAAGAAGAGACATCAAGGAAACAATGAAAACCTACACTATCTTCCCCCTGATTTTTTCAATGAATCAGAATCATACACCACGTATGTTGATGATGAATTGGAGACAGCGAAACCATGTATAAGGAGACAGCGAAACCATGTATGTCCAATTAATCGAACAAGTGTGAAGTACCATAAATAACTCGAGAGAATCAACTGCTGATAAAACTTCTCTATTCATTATGTTGATCATCACCGTGTCATTGTTGTTAGAAACAGTTTGATCTTCATTATCGGAGATTCGATTGGAGTGTATCTACTGAACGGTTGTTGTTATTGATTGGTGTATCGAAATTAGAGTATTATCAGTTGTGCAATGGAAACATTCGATACATCCGAAGCACGACTTTTGTGAGAATCTTTAACCGAGGAGCAAGCATTGTTTCTAATTCTTGAAGATTAAGTACTATGGTGGAGCGGTGATGGATCATTAAATTTTCGACGGTGAGAAAGCGGGTCCTAAGTTGTGTTACTTAGAAGCCATTGTTGTTGTACACAGTAAAGAAAATAGGAGGGCAAGATAGAAAAACATGGATCCCCAATCAGAATCGGGTTCCGGATGTTAGAAGCATAAAGATGTAGTGTCAATAATCTTCTTGACACCTGAACATGTTATTTTGATGAGTTCCTTTCCTACCTCAGGGATGGATGTCACACATGTTTTGGTACAACTACTTAGTATCTTGCCTGTAGGAATCCACCTAAGACCAAGAGTTTTGAAAACTCTACCCGTTGGTATCCATGTAAGGTTAGATCTAGGGATGTTGAAGCTTCTTTTGGGAAGAGTCTGCATCCTATATTGATCCACCTATTAGGTTTCTGAAAATTTTCTTTTAGATCAACGGGTTTATTTCTAACTGTTTGTTGAGTACACTTAGGTTTTGGTTTGCTACTACAAGAAGTATTCTTCAATACACTAGAAGGCATCACACGAGGTCGTGAACCTAAGATTCCATACTTTTGGAGTAGTGCCCTTTTCTTAGCGTTTTCTAGATCATAGTTCTTGTGCAAGTCATTTGTATCATATGAATTTTGATGCTCGGTTTAGACATTGTTTTCGAACTAATCCTAGACTGGCCAGGTGCAACTACTTGTTGAGGTTTAACAGAATCATGTATAACAGAAACAAAAGCATTTTTCTTTGGCCAGCAATGTGAAGTGATTGGTTTTGACAAATGATTATTCTCAACAAATTGGGAGGCAAAACGTGGTTTTGAAGTTAATCGTTCAGATTTAAAAGCAGTTGGTTGTCTAACTACTGATTGGTTTCTGATAGGTTGTAGTGACGATTTCCCCAAGATTGTTGGTTTTGCAAACTTAGTATCCACACTTTTGCCAGTTAATCTTCTTAGTTTGTTTTGTAAAGCAACATGTGCAAGCCCCTTTGCTTGAATTTGAGCCTTTAAATGCTCATTTTCTTTTGCTAATGTATCCACACGATTACTTTGTTCATTAAAAGATTTACTATTTGGCTCTGAGTTTAAAGAATTTTTTTGCATTTTAAGTTCAAGAGATGCAATGAGCCTCTAGTTTTGAAAATCTTTTGAAACCGAGCAATGGTCTTTTGAGAAGAATGTTTTCGATTCAATAGTTTGTTTTGACGTTTCAGTTGAATTGTTTGCAAGTAAGGGCTCGGACATGAGGCGGTTGTTCGGACATTGTACAACAAAGCGGTCAACCTCTCCTTCATTTACGAATTCGGGTTGCTCAGTTGTTGTTTCTCAATTGCGGTAGAATATGATCAACGATAGATAGTACCTCAACCATTTGTTCTATGTCAAAGTTCGGCTCTGTGTCATAGATGGGTAAGATATCTTCCTTAACCATTTGTTCTTTGTCAAAGTTGGGCTCTGTGTCATAGGTGGGTATGATATCTTCCCCTGATCTGCTGCTGTCATCCTGCTTTCCCAATGCTATAACCTTATTTTCCGCATTACCGACATTTGAAGTGGTCACAACATTCTTAACAACCATTGTAGCATTCCTTCCTTGTACATCAACTCTTTCATCTTGCACAACTGATGGATTTTGGGATGAAGTCTGACTCTTGGAATTGTTAAATTTTGAGTACATCTCAGTCAGAACCATCCATCCTTCATTCAATACCACAAATGCATCTGAATCTTCAGAATCATCAGTAGCAAGGTTTGGTGATGAAGGTTTTAAGCAGTAGATGGAAGGTGACGAGATTTGTGAAGTTAGCATACTTGAAAGGCCGATATAGTGATTTTCAAAATTTCCCTCCAAAAATAATTTTGAAAAATTTTCTCTCCCAAAATTTGAAATTCAATACAAAATCCAATTATAAGGCTGTAAGAAAAATTTGAGTTTTGACAATTTTGACGCCAAATTTGACCCGAAAAATTCGAATCTGGGCCCAAAAATTTGATTTTTTTTAAATAATCACTTGTGTTGCTAATGGATCTTTGTAGTCGAATGAAACTTTGTTGATGAAGTAACCTTAAGCGTAGAAAGCAACTTATGCGTAGAAAGTACCTTACGCGTATTACCCAACTTACCCGTAGACAAGAGCTTAGGCGTAGTGATAGCTTACGCGTAGACTTGAGAAAAACTTAGCTTAGGCGTAAACCAAAGACTTAGTAGTAGTAACCTTATGCGTAATATTTCCTTAGGCGTAGGAAATGCTTAGGCAAAGAAGTTTCTACGCGTAAGTATGAAGCTTATGCGTAAAACTAGGGTTTTACCCAAAAATCCTTTACACTTATACCAGTGTTAAATATATCCAAATTCGAAGTGTTTTAGGCTTATCCAAGCAAGAAAACACCGAGTAAAACCAACAACTCGAAGATCAAATGATGAAATGCTTACGCGTGAATCGGGTCGCTTAGGCGAGACTTTGTGCTTATGAGTAAAACTAGGGTTTTGTTCTGAGTAGAAAGTACCAAAATGCACCAAAAATGATTTTATGCTCAAAAGTATTTTGAAACACGATTTTAATGATGAAATAGCTTCAATATCACCAAAATAACAATAAAGTTTGAAACTTGATGATTCAAAACCAATAACACCCTTACGCGTGAAAGAAGTACGAACAAAATCAAGCTCAAAATCTAATCTACACACGTAAAGTTTGAAACTTTTGCTAAAAGCGAAATTTTAACACTAAATAAACCTTGAACCACAAGAATCTTGAGTTTTTAAGTGTAAAAATTAGAGCTTTTAAGCGTATGAAAATTTATGTTCATAAACCCACGCGTAAGAGATAAAACTTCAAAAACAAAAGTGTTTCACCCAACTAGATGGCAATTGATACCACTGTTAGGTCACCATAATGTAACACAAGCATCAATATGTAAGAAATAGATAAGAAGGAGGATGGATGAACAAAATACACATGTTAGTAAACAAAGTTTATGCGTATGATTTCTTGTAAAGTGAACAACCAACCTTCAAATGAAGTTTTACAAAGGTATTTATAGGGGAAGGGACTAGGGAAACACTACAAGTTCCCTTCCTTCCTTATTGGACATGGGCCAAGGCTTATGGGCTTTCTACATAAGCCTTGCCATTAATATAAACATAAAAGCCTAATTAAGCAACCTATTACATATTGATTACTAACACTTGAAATATAGTTTAGGAGTGAAATATAGTTTAAAAGCCTAATCCAGCTTTGTTGATTGAATGTCACGTCAAACTTAGGATCATTTGTGAAATTTATAGATCATCCTAGATGTGGCATGCCATTCAATTAACAAACCTACATTGCAAGTGGAAAAACAACCTACACTTGGCTGTTTGATATGTGTCATTACATCACAACTTTCACGTATGAATATATACTGTGTCTTATGGATAACAATTTATACTCACTTTTTCATTGCAGGAAGAAGGTGAGAACAAAAGGAAAAGTAGCATTTGCAGCAGTATGTATTGGATCAACAGTTTAACATAGTAAGTGAATTATTATACATACCATTATCCTATAATTTAAAAAAGTGGCGATGATTAGCTGTTGATGAGTGTGCAATTGTTTTATCATCACATGTTAAGTTTTGTTGGGTATTTTTTTAGTGATTGTGTGCTCTTTTTTTAAGATTCAGAGGCACACTATCCAGCGTACTATGAATGTTAATGAATGGTCATCAATCAAGGCCAGTCACATTGGTTCTGAAGCTGAGGCTGCTCAGATTTTTGAGGTACCTAAGGATGCTAGCGTTGGGATGCCTCTTGCACAAAGGCTAGCTCATCACATAGCAAGATTTTTTGCTGCTGCGGTGAGTGATCTATCTTGAAAATCTGTTCATGCTACTAACCATGGTCGATGAGTGCATTCTCAGTAAAACCATCTCTACTAATAAATGTTTATTCTCACCTTATTCTCACTAACCTTCTACATATATAATTTACAACACATATAAGTCTTGCAATCATCAAAAAACATAAAGAATTTATACTAAGAAAATATTCAATATCCCATAAAAGAGACTCGACAACTGCCTCCACACATTATACAAATAAAACACAACTGAGTCAACCATATCATTGCTTTTCTCCATCACATAACAAGACATATATCAACAAAATTATTGAAGCACAAACAAACGTAACTTTTATTCATATTCGACATAAGTTACAAGCATAACAGCACAGATTAACAACATCTTGTTAATCTAACACATAACACCATACCATTAAACATAAAGACCATCAGACAAGCCATCATACAGACACACAAGATACTACCCTAATCATGCAACTTCATTGTAAACACATGGCGACTTTTCTCAATACGCGCTTCCCTAGCCAAATCAAGGACCTAAATTAGTGCAACAAGAATCTGGTGGTCCCTGTCCTGTGCCTCCTCCAAGAATTGAAGACCGTCATTTGCAACATCATCATTAGGACTGAACCTACGTCCCTCCTCCAGCAGTTCAGTCCTCCTCTCAAGGAGACGGCGAACATCATCACATTTCTCTCCAAGCAGCATGATGAACCCCTCATTCTCACCTTGCTCCTGTAGAAACAGGAACTTAAAGGCATGATGGAGTTCATCAGAACCACATGCTTCTTTGAGCTGATCAAAATTTGGGGTGTACACCATTCTCTTAACAGATTTTTCAAAAAAACTCACAAGGTACAAAGGCACCTATGTGAAGCTAGAAAAACCCACCTTATATAAGGAAACAAAACTGTAGCACTAAGTTAGTGTAACCTAAGCGATCTAAAGATATCATTACTTATCATTCAATGATGATTCCCAAACAAGGCAAAGCAGAACCTAGACCGACTTAAAGCATCTTTAAATGGTTCATGAACAAGCCACAAATCTCAAATTTCAGCACTGCACACTAAATTGCAGCCTGTGTGTTGTCTACTTTAATCACTTTATCTGCACAGATTCCCTTGATGAACAAGCCACTAATATAAAATCTCATTTATAAAGAACTTTTCCACCAAACATAGGCTCACCAGACAATAATCTAAAACAAATTGTGCCATGAATTCCAGCAAGGGAAAAGGTTTATTGCTTTTATTTCCATCTTTATATCCAAAGAGCACATTCTAACTTTTATTTTTTCCTTTTATCTGCAAAAAACATCTACACTTCAACCAGCCAATCAAGCTCAGAAGGCCCTGAATTTCCTATGGCATGGGAAGGCTACTTTCAAGTTGGTTACTCCGGGTAAGGCTCTAAAAAAGAAGATGCTAGGAGGATTAAAGTTCCAAAACAGCCTGCCCAAAAAAGCCTAATGTCATGGATAAAACTCCAAAACAGATTTCTAAAGAAGCTTTTGATGCCAGGATCAAGGTTCTTGGCCTTCCCAATACCCATATTTGTGAAGAGATAGGTATGAAACCATTTGCCAGCGATGTGTTGAAAGGCAAGGGTAAAAAGAAGTAGGAGTTAGTCATGAATCATGTATCTTTGTCGTTTCTGTATGGCGTAAATGCCTTTGAATAAAACTGTTTGTGAACTTATCTATGATGGTGTAGGCCATCATTCTGGCCTGTGTGGTGCACATATGCACTTATAAAGTTTGTTGGTAAAATAACTATCATGCTTATAGCTTGCTTATTGTACTTTCAGCCAATGTCCAGTAGTATTCGTTGTCATGTCTTGGGAATACTTTGAAGAAGTTCAGGTTATCTGCATGTTCGCAAGGTAACCCATGATGGTTGCAGCCACTGGTTTTTTTTCTTAACATGTTCCTTTGGTGTCTGTTACAAACTTCAGCTGCTATAAGTATAACTATCCTTTGCAAGGTATCTCGCAAACTATCTCCGGATCAAAATATTGGCAAATAATCTCCCACATTGTTCCCAAATATACAAACGAAAAGCACATATTATGCATTTACTTTAAACCTATTATGTGTAATCTCATCTTTGGGCAAACATCCCTCGGCAACGCGCGGCATCTCTACCTTGTTTATAAGACAACTAAAGATAGTGTAAAATTCTATCATTTTATTACATGCTAAGAGTCTATACTTATAGCTATCATCTTTAACTAATATAAATATAGATGAAGGCAGCACAATAACACTATTACTAGAGGGCTTTTTGACCAGTTATATACTCATTTAACTTGTAAGCATGCTTAGCAACTCCCGCTAATGTACGCCCCTTGAACTCATATCCACTGATAGTGTTGTTCATTGCAACAGAAAATCGCTATAAATTGAAAACCCCACTATATCGATTCAAATTATTAGGGTCATTTTGTTTTTTTGTGATTGGGTGAAAGTCATCTGTCTTCAACATTTCTTCTAGATTTACAGATTTCTTTTGTGACCTATGGACAATGGGGTGTTAATGAAATAACAGGATCAATGTCCAACTATATTAAGTATGTGCGCTTGTAGCAATTTTGTATCGTAGTTCATTACATATACAGTTGTAAACTTTTAATTAAGTTAAACATGAGATGTAAATCTCCTTCATCACATGATATATGAGGAAACATATCGACATGATAGCATAAATAACATCTTCATTTGTTACGAATCACAAACTAAAGACTAATAAGCAACCACATCGATTTGATCTATATCAACAAACAGGTGTGCAACATCGCATCTGAACTAGACTCGACACAAGTGAAATCTAATTTAAAAATTTGAGATTATTCGAACCAACTCACCAAGAACCGAGCTTATAGTACTTGTAACTTTAACTTTGAACTACTAATTCAAGCCACATATATTCCTAACCTAAACGACTCCCTTTCTAAATTTTTTTAAAAAAATCCAGTTTTGTTACACATGCTGAACAGAAGTCGTTGGAGAGTAATTTTTTTATGTTAATTAGAAAAAAGAGCTGGGCTATGTATTCTGGTTCCGGTTCTGATATATTGTTTTGTCTCGAGTTTTGCACACCCCTATTAACAAAAAATTGTAATAAGGAAGATCCTAGACGGTGGTGCTTATGAAGGTATATTAATATGTTTACTGAAGGTAATAGCTTGGAGGTAATTCTTATGTGTCTATTTCAAGTTTATGGTCTATGTCATTTATTAAAGTATGAGGTCTAGGTTAACTCGCCCAGTTAATAAATCAAATGCCCAACTAAACATAATTATCACATATGAATAGTTTACATCAAATATGAACATAAACAATAAAAAAAGATGAGATAAGACATGGTAGGCATATGTTACCAAAAGATAATTATTACTCCCTCCGTCCCTAAATAAATGTCCATATTTGACTTTCAAAGTCTTACTTATTCAACTTTGACCTTAAATATTTGTGTTTATCTTATATAATACTTGATACAAAATATATGAATGAATTGTGTTTTAAATGTACTTTAAGTTGGTATTATTTTTATCAAGTATTATATAACACAAACAAAACTATTTAAGGTCAAAGTTGTACAAGAAAGACTTTAAAAGTCAAAAGTAGACATTTATTTAGGGACGGAGGGAGTAATATATATGGTACCAAAGTCAAAGTCAATAACTTTTGATGTTTAATGGACGATTTGACGTTAACCATAATATATTTGTGGTAAATTAAAACACCAAAATAAAAAATGCATCGCCCAAGTTAAATTAAAACGCCCCAATAAACATCTATCGCCTTAGGCTGCCTCCAATAGATAGGCTCGATCGAGTGTGGATCGACTATAGTCGATCGATCACCACCAATCCCCTTACAGTGGCACAAAATCAATCCCCCTTATTTGTGGATGAGGGTCGCTACTGTGATCGAATAAACTTTGGTTTTGTGTGTGTGTTTATTAATATAAAGGTATTTTGTGGGGTATATTTTTATAGTGTAGGTCACGTTCTTGGGGCACCAAATCGCTGAAGGTCGGTGAGAGAGAAAGGCGGCGTGGCGTAAAAAGTAAAGGATTGAATCCCACTATCGGAACCAAACCTAAGTTAAATTGAAATGCCCCACATTTATAAATCCATCGCCCAAGAAACGCCCACATTTAATTCCTTATCTTCCTCTCCATCGCCTCATTTCATTCAATTTAAAGAACTTCTCCATCCCTTAGTTCACAAATTTAAATCGCCCACTACTTGATTAGGTCTCGCCCAACACTCACCTCATCATTTAAACTCACCGGGTCTCACGCAACGCCGCCTAAAAACAATACAAATTTCGCGTTTAACATTCGCCTCAAATTAGTTTAAAGACACGTGTATGGTGAAAAACTTATCTACTAACCAATCTAATGGATAATATTTAAAAATTCGTTTTAGAAAAAAGTTAAAGCGAAGTCGAAATTGGTAAACTAGTACTAAAAATGATTCATTTAAAAAAATTTCTCTAAAAAGTGGGTTATGTAGTTAAATTCAAAATTTCTTTGATATATTTTTCTTTTTACTATGTCTTGTACTAGTTATAATACCCGCGCACGCGCGAGTTTTTATATATTGTGCTTTTTTTTAATCGATTAATAATTTATTTATTTTATATAGATTTGTAAATCTATGTATTCTAATATAATATACCATCATATGAAGCTAATAAAATTAATTGCAATGATGTGTCATTCCTTATTTAACTTTTTTGTATAAGACCCACAATGCACCATTTTGTTTAACCGGTCATTTATACACTCTTGAGTCTATTTTAGTAAACCATTAATCACATATTCATTCACCTCCTTATTCCTCTACGGTTTCAATCCATTTAATTCGATATGTTAAAATAGGGCGTCATTTGAACTGTTTGTGTGAAGATCTTGATAACGCTAACATTCAAATCGGCAGCTTCATATGAGCAATTAACACCACAATCAATCAATTGATTTTTCCTACAAATCATCTCCAAAAATATAACGCTAACAGGCGTTGGCCATTCAAACAAATTTGGCTGTTTCAAAATTGCCACGCATTCAAAAATCATCCGAAAATAAGTTATGACTTTTTGTTTATACCTTTGATTAAGTCATTTTCATCAACCTAAAAGCACCACACCTATCATAATCATTATGTGACATCATCCGATTCATGTGCACTGCATAATCATTATATGACCTGGAAGAATTGGTAAGTAGCAATTTTATTATAATATATTTAGGGTTTCGGTTTATGAGTTACATGTTACAACTATTCTGTTTCGGTGCAACTATTTCTTGGACAATTTAAAGTTTATAATTTTTTATTTTGGTATCGTCTTTTTTAAGATATTTTGTAGGTAGAATCTGTTTGAGGAAGATTAACCAGTTTTTACATGTTTTTTTTTTCATTCTTTAATATAATTGTTAGTAGATGATATGGATTGATGAAACTCATTATTTGTAGTTTATGTTGTATGTTTTTTTTTATGCACGCCAACTGCTTGATGTATTGTGTTTGTGTAGTTGTCATTTGTAGGAAAAAATGGACCACATATGAATCCTCATAACCAAGGGATGATGTTGTACAATGGGTAGGCTATTAATTCTAATTTTCTTGCATTGTGGTTCATTTCTAATTAAATGTTCTTATTTTCTTATGAAGGGGTTGTTTTGGATGTTCCTTATTTAAGTTGCATCTCTACATCACATAAAGTTCGTGTGTGCAAGTTAATTATCTTTCATGGCTTACTTGGTTAATTCATACTCCTTTACCATACACTAAAAAGAAAGCAACTAATGGTGGGTTTTTATTTCAGTTGACCTGAAAAAGAAGATAGGTAAAGCTATTGATGATGATAATTCAGATACATCGGAGCATTTTGAGGTATATACCATTAAAAAGAATAGGACCTAAATGTTGTTTATGTGCTTCCATATCATATGGCTTACCAAATTAGTGGCTAAATGGATGGGTCTAATAGGTAAAATTGATTTTTAGTTTTGCAACCATAGAATTTTAGTGTACAGAAACTCGATTTTGAGAAGCCTGTCAGTCTTAAATTACTGATGTTTAGGTAGATGGGTCGAAATTGCAATCTCTGGTGATGACACCACACACATGAGACTGAAATGTAATACGAAAGTTTTTCTTTATTAACAAGTCACATGTTAAGATACAATTTTGATATTTAAATTTCTAAAGGTCACATTATTTTGTTTGAAATGAGGTTCGCCTGTATTGGAATATTTGCTTAGGAATAAATCATGGAGGTCTTTAAACCTTCGAGATTGAGCTTTTAAAGTAAAACGTGGTTTGGGAACTTTTAAGGCTTTTTGTGTCATGATCATAGTCTTTATTCATGTAAGTGTTAGCGTTAGTTTCACGGATCAGTTAGCATTACATGTTACCCAAATTTTAAATAACGATCTGAGGTGGTTGTAAGCAGGCGGATAAATATTTTAAATAAATTGTATTAATGTGCTTTATCCTTTTCTTACTTAATAGTAAATTCTTATAGGCTTGGTGACCCATCTGACTATGAGTGATTCTAACCATTTGCTTTGCAGAACCCTCAACTAGATTTACATGCAATAGATAAATGTCATGGAATTGGCCAGATAAAACCCTCACAGGTTCATCATTTTTAATTTGTGTTATTATATCATTTAAGTTTCCAAAAAACTTTAAATCACCTTTTCAAATATTGTTTTAATACAAACTCATTCTTTAATGATTTAGAGCTCTTTATTGCCTTTTTTTTTTCATTTTTTGATACTTAATGTAATTGAGAAAGTTGGGTAAAAAATAAATAGTATATTGAATTAACTAGGTTTCTTGAGTCATATGGTTTTCGAAGCTCATTCCATTCTTCATTATTTATTGTCAGTAGATGATGTGGTTTAACGTAAGAGGTCTCTTAACATAATGCATATTGAAAGTTCATATTTTTATGTTTATTTATTTGCACAACAATTTTTTGATAAAATGTACAAATAAAACAATGAATAGAAATTTCACATTCCTTGAAAATGGCTACCTGGATGTTATGGTAAGTTGTATACTGAATCTGAGGCAAGAGCTTAGATTATGATATTGAAATGCGTGCTCTTTTTGTTCGACATGAGCCTATGATCGAGCTTTCATAAATGTCACAATGATAATAAGAATGATACGAATCAGAGCTGATGTTTGTTAGGAGGCACTCACATATTAATTTGTTTGTTATATTCCAATGGCATATAAGATCACTATGTGATCCTTTTAATTCTTGTGTCTTGATATATAGTTTATGTAACAAGTAGTTCAGGTACCAACACATCGTTGACAGTGTTATCCATGTCGCACATTTTTACGCTTAAACTAAACACCGTTCTAATATGTGATATCGGTGAACATGCATTAACATGGACGGGAAACGTTGAATTCATGGACAGGAAACGTTGAATTCTAAGAGCCCATTTGGTCTGGTATGAGAGTCTTCACAATGTAATTTCTTATAAAATATTTTGATTAAATTGATTATCTCTTTCATACTATTCAATTTAGTTTTACATATATATAAAGAATTGGCCAGCATGGCCCATAATGATTTTCTTTACCCCATTTGTGGCTTTTATCTTTGTCTTTGTTGGTTTACATGTGTCTTCATAAAGGCTGCCAAAAAGAGTGTGTTGCATGGAAACATGTTCAGGTTGCCAATTGAAACTATGCGTCAAAAATGGGTCGAGTGAAGCAAAAAAGGGTGTTTGGATGGAAACAAGTTCAGGTTGACAATTGTAACTATGCGTCAAAATGGGTCAGTTGAAACAACAATTGGTTTTCGGATGAAAGCAGTTCTAAACATGGGTCAAAATGGGTTAGATTGGGGTCGCCTAAGTAACCCTCTATGTAATAAAAAAACTTCATTATAACAATAAAAATATAATATTTAAAATGAAGAATTCGTAAATAGTTGCATAATATGAAAAATTCGTTAATAGTTGCATTTAGTTATTTTTAGTGCTTTCTAATGTGGCATGCAGAGAGCAGCACTGGATACAGCGATTCAATGACTTCCATTTTATATTCTGAAAGCTGTTCCAACAGACTACAGGGATTATCCTATTTGTTTGGAATCGTTTCGTGTTAGGCAAGAGGTATTATTTTGTTTTTGTTTTCCATTTTATAAATGGCTTATTAAATTTAAAAATACCCACCCCTTGATTAAAATGCTATTGCTTTGCAGGTCCGTGGCCTTCCTTGTGCTCATTACTTCCATATGGCATGTATCGATAAATGACTTCAACTAAATGTGAAATGCCCTCGATGCCGATGTTCTGTTTTCCTGATGTTGACTTGAATGACTTATCTACCTACCCGGTTAATCCTAGCCGTTCAAGATTTCAACATCTCACGATCTGGGAGTGCAACCATCTCACTCGCCTTACCTTATGAGAATGCGAAGTTTCCTTCTACCGGTCCACACAGATAATGATCATCCCTCAACTTCAGTCCAAGCTTTGGCTCCACAACGTCCTTGAGCAATATTCCTGGTACACCTTCAAAGTTTGTCGAACATGGAGTTGAACCATCTAATAATAATGATGCTCATCCAGCAAGTGGAGAGCATGTCATTCCATATCAACAACCACCTCGAGATATAGTCCTGGTACTCATATATGGATAGTCGAAAATGTAGGTGAACCGTATGATGACAGTGATGGTCTGCTAAATAATTGAATTTGATCTACTGTAATAAAACATGCCGTAGACAATAGAGTTTGGATGTGTTTTTGCTGTTTAAAGTTGTAAGACCCATATTTTGTAATGTTTATCAATAAGTTAATGCTAATTTATGCCAAGAGGAGGTATATAGTTTATTCTAATTTACCCTTAGTCCTTAGATCATAAGTTTTGTTATATCATGTATTAAAGTTATTAGATAAGTGTCATTAGATTGTCGTCATCTGGTAGAGTTGGTTTACCTCTCGAATAGTAACCTCAATCAAGGAGAGTGGGATTTATTTTCAAATATAAGCCATGCTTTTTATTTTAATTATGGTTCGATTTCTTTGTAAACCGGTATCCCATCCTCTGTAAATTTGACAAGCGTAACTTGAAGTTGTAATCAAATCGTCATTCTAAAAGCAAATCTAAACATCCCTTAGCTTGATAGTTCGGTCCATTTCTTTTAGTTCAACAACACATTGGCGTGCCCACGTACATCAATGAAATTATCGATTAATCAAATGATCTCCACAACCCTAATACATACGCAATATGTTTTCTCTCTTTGGGGCATGGTTTACGAGGTAAGTTGATGTTAAAAAATATATATAATGGCTTCTTCAATGCATATTAAAAAATCTAAATATTGTTATGTATATGCATGAATACTTCACCCGCCTATTTTAAGATCGTAAACATTTGGGATCGTAGTATGTATATTAATATGTATGCGGTGTTGGAGCGGTGGAGTGTGCGTCACGTACCTCTCATGATTCGTTAACATGTACTTTCTTAGCTCGGTATATTGTTAAGGTACACACTTCTTTGACTTTATCACCACATAGCTCTTGGATATTTGTTTTGATGTTTGTGGAAGTATGCTTCGATTGGAATCATGTCGCCTATGGGTTTTATGATTTTGCTTTTAGACCAATTTTGTAGTCTGTTATGTACATCTATCACATATATTTGCATCATTGCAACATACTTGATTGCTTATTTTCTAAGAAAAAAAACATGTACTATGTTTGTGAATTGTATAATGAATTCTCATATCATTGGTTATATACAGGAAGTAGAGATGGATTTGCACGATACTAATTGTCATGGACTAGCCAAGGCTCTACCATCTCAACCTATTATGGGTAATGTGATTTCTTAACAAGCCTTTGAGCGTGTCAAGAAAAGGTCTTGTGTGTCCCAGTAGCTTGAGGTGGGTTAGCTATGGATCGACAAAAAATCTGCACTTTGATAATCACTTCTATTCAAGGTTAGCTAAGAAATAAAAGCTCTCAAATGACCTAAAAAGATAGTAGATAACTTGTGGTAAATCACTAATGCATATCGTAATATGTCGATGTGTACTACATTGTCTACGAAGGAAGGAGTACTTAAATATTTATGATCAATGTTAAATAGGTATGTACAACTACCAAAATGAAATGTTTTTTTTAATCATTTCTTTAACTTTAAAATACTCTTACCAACAAATTCTTTTTAGTTTGACTTTTTTTTTTCTTTTTTTAGGTGTTCACAGGGATGAACATTGGTTACTCAAGTGTTGGAAGTTGACTGCATACATTTGCGCTTTAAGACTATCGAAGTTGGAGAAGACGATACATACATGTTTATTATTTTAATAGTTACATACCAAATTGTTTATCATATCATTGACTTATTACTTATTATTCCTTTCTAAAAATAATGGAATTTGTTTACTTTCGTTGTTCTTTATTACTTTATTCACACACTCAACTTTTTAATGAATCATTTCTTTAAAAACCCGTGAATTTCACGGGTCTATATTTGGTGAAGGTTTGCAGCGTATCAATATTTTTCATCCTATGTACCTTCCTTTGCAATACCCTTTGTTGATGCCACAATGCAAGTTGGCTATTATTTAGGAAAACCACATAGAAATAAATCGGGACAACCGCCACTTGTAAATAATGACAAAATAGTTAGTATGCGGGAGTGGTTTGCCTATCGATTCGTGGACCGCTGAATCAAGAGAATTTATTCATACTTGGAGGTCGTTTGTTTGACAATTTCTTGTAGATGGTTTCGCTATGGTTAAGAGAGAGCGTATGTTTTCATCGTTCCAAATAGTCTAAACTAAGGTGATACATATTCAAATGTGCGTCAAGCGTCGCATCACGAAATAGCGACTCGTCCACGGTTGGAAAGCCTACTATTTTTCCTTCTTCGTTCCTTTGGTGGACCAAGGTACATGCAACAAAATTATATGAATGCCATGGCATTGTGTAGGTGGTATGGTTGTCCGATTTGTTTATAACGATCACATGCAATCCTAAATGGTAGGAGATTGCAAGATATATAGGGAGCATAACCTTTCATCTACAGACCGGCTTGATGTGCTAACTCGAGTTTTAAAATGAAACTCAATCACTGATGAAGGATGTCAAACACTTGCGTTTGTTCGGATGTATTCAAGCAGGTATGCTTTTTATTTATAGCGCATTTGACATTAATATGCGTAGTCTTATAACACAATGTCTATAATTATAATTTAAACTGATTTCATGTTAACTTGAACAATATTTTGCAGTGGTATACACAGTTGAATTTCATAAAAGAGGCCTTCCCCACGCACATGTTTGTTTGTTTTTACATAAGGATGAAAAGGTGCCAAACGCTAAACATATTGACAAACACATATCTGCTGAGATAATGATAAGGATTTAAAAGGTACACTTTTGAGGGGTCATTTAAGCCCTTAATCGAGCACTTTTGTATCCTTTACTACTTAATTCCGTTCCTTTTCACTTTTTAGGTCTCTTGAAGGCAAATTGCTGGAATGACACTTATTCGGACGAAAAGGAGCGAATATATGAAGAAATGGCCAAAGTCAAGAATCAAGACACTCAGTCGCTGGAGCAGTCGGCGGCGTCACACCTAATGGCGACGCCGTCGCAACACGTTTGAGACGACTCGTAAAGCAAATTGCTATTTTGCACTTGAGCGGCATCGGGTTTAAAGAGTAGGGCATCACAACTCGACGACCTAGATTTTGATCCCGGCGTCGAAGATGAAGCCGACGGCGTCACAACCATAAGGTGACGCCGTCGCGAGTTGACGTGGCCAAGACGAAAACCTAATGGCGGCGACTGACGGCGTCCACAATTAAAGAGTGCCGTCGCATATTGTAACTCTATATATAGAATTGAAATTTGAATTTTAGAGAGGTAGTTTTGTGGAGTAAAACCTAAACCGAACTTTGGTCGTCTTAGGCAATATCTTAGGGTTCCATACCCTATTTTACAACAAGATAAGTGATTTACTTCATTAATTCAATTATGTCTTCAATTATTTGTGTGTATGCTTGCATGTTTTCCATGTCCGGCTAATTTACTTGTGTGTTTGCTTAGATCTATGAAACCTAGGTATTGATAATTGATTGGTTGTTTCTTATCTTAATTGTGATTGACCTAGTATTGCGATAGGTCATTCGTTGTGTTTTTAATGCTTGAGTAATCTTTGTGAACATTAGTTTATAATCACCTAGAGTTATTGTAGTCTAAACATCCAAAGGTAACCTTAGAGTTAGTTTGTGAATCCTAAAGATTTCGTAGGCAATAACCTTACGACCTTAGAAGACACAACGCGTTAAGAATAAGGACGTGACAATTCAACCATCAATAGGAGATAACTAGGGAGTAATAGCATCTAGGTAAACACATCTTTAAATCATCATAAGAGCACACATCAATTAGACATAGACTACCCCTTAGCTTAGTTAATTAGAATAGATAAGTAGAGTAATCGGTAGAAATACCAACCCCCAAATCCAATACCCGAGATTCATAATTTCAATTTTCTAAAAACATAAATAAGATAAAAATAATCTTCCTCAACCCTAACCTTAGCGTAGTAATTTCTCACTAGCATTCCTATTCCCCTAGAGAACGATATCAATTCCGAGGCTTACCCTAATACTACACTACAACGATTAGGTTCATTGCCTAGGGTGTTGAAAACTTGCTTTCGACTAAAAGGAAGTTCCTTTGACCCCGAGCAGCGTTGTATGCGTATCAAGTTTGTAGAGAGCTCTGGGGAATAGCATAGCTAGTTAGGAGTCTATCTCGTTTAGGTTCCCTTTCTTGATTCCTATCAAGTAAGTTTTTTTTTCCCATTTTTAGCTTCCTCGTAGTCTATCCCCCTTCTTTGTGACCTTTGTTAGTAATCCCATCACTTTTCATCATGGAAGGTGATAATCAACCACCAAACCTGCCATTTCCCCCCCCCACCAATCCCCCTAGACAACTTAGGACCCGCAGTTCCACCAAAACCCTTCTTGAACCTTTTGCTGAACCCGAAAGAGAGCTAAATAGGCGAAGAAGAGCTCTCCATGAGTCGGAACCTCAAGGCACCGCCATCAATTTTGATGAAGCCGCAGCTGAAGAAGAGTCCACTCATTCCCCTAAGTCCCCTGAAGCCATCAACATTGACAATCTGAGCCAACATAGCGAGGAAATCCCCGCTACTCCAGTCAATGGACCCATCAATAAACCAAAAGCAAAAACCCTTAGGGAGTACTCTTCTCCCTCCGCATCTGGATTTACCAGCACCATTGTCTACCCTTCTAAATAGGTCAATGAGGTGTTGCATGCCACCGAAATTTGGCTTATCCAGAATGCATGTCAATTTCATGGATCCCACAACGAAAATCCCATTCATCACATCAAACAATTTTTAAAAATTGTAGATACTATCTATGCTGACGGAGCATCCAAGGAGACATCCAGACTCCAGGTTTTTCCCATTTTCTCTTCAAGGACGGGCGGGAGTAGCTCGATAAGCTTCCTCCAAGGTCCATCTTCACTTAGGAACAACTCACAACCAAATTCACCAAAAGTTCTTTCCCCACAGGAGAACGGCATCCATCGAGAGCAAAATTCTTCATTTCCATCAAACAAATGGAGAATCTATCGTTAACTCCTAGACTCGTTATAAAGATCTCATTCAACAAGCCCCTCACCATGATATCAACCTTTGGTTGCTTGTTCAAATCTTTTACGACAATGTCTCCGTAATGATAAAAAGGTTGACTTCTCAACGGCGAAAATTTCCAATCTCAATGCGAAAGAAGGATGGGACCGCATTGAGGAGTATGTCAAGACCAAGACAACACTTGGAGCAAGCCGATGCGTAATGAGTGCTGCTACCTCAAATAAAAGCCCATTATCTCTCGATGATCGGATGAAGAGGGCGCAAGAGAAGCTTGCATACCTCATGAAGTCGCAAGAATTTAAGAGGTTGTTCAACCCATACCGTATATGCGACATTTGTGGAGGGTCACACGAGAGCGATGAGTGTGATGATAACACACGCCAAGAGCGCGCTTTCCTTTCTAGCCATGACATTTATGATGACCCTTCCCTTCTCACATTCTATCAAAACGATGAGTGCACTTCTTGGGGTAATCTAAAATGGAAGACTGAGGGAAAGGAGGGTTCTGAATACACCATCCGTGATGCCTTTGATTAAGAACTCGGGCAATTTACCATGGAAGGGGTAATGCTTTTAAAGGGTCTCGAAGGATTCATTCTAGAGCAACAAGCTAAATTAGAGAGCCAGTTCACCGAAATCCACAAAAGAATAAGAGAAACTGGTCCAACCCAGCACGATCCAACTTGTGCCATTACTACTCGATCAGAAATTACTACCAAGGATCCCCCATACCCTGACCAAAATCCCACCGTCAGGGAGCCTGAGTTAGGTAATGGAGCAATTTCTAAACCTCCTTCGACTCCCCACGACCCCCCTCCACAAACATCAACACCTGTCCAGCGCCCGACTCTCGCAAGGATTCCTTATCCCTCGCGTTTAAAAAATCAAAAGGCTGAAGAAGACAATGAGAGAATATTGTCTTACTTAAAACGGACTTCTGTCAACATACCACTTCTCGACGTATTTTATCATATCCCTAAACATAGCAAATACTTCAAGAGGTTACTATCGAATCGGAAGAAACTTGAAGGGTTGATATCATTAGGAGAAGAGTGCTCGGCTATCATCCGAAAAGCTTGCCCGAAGAAAGAAGATCAGGCGGCTTCACCATTCCTTGCTCTATAGGGGCACTCTCTATGAAAAACATTTTGGCGGATCTCGGGGCAAGCATTAACTTGATGCCTCATTCCTTATTCCTCAAACTCGGGTATTCGGGGTTGAAACCAACCGAATGAGTATTGATTGGTGATCGATCAATCAAATGTCCCATTGGATTTTGTGAAAATGTTACGGTGAGTAGGGAGTTCAAGTTTCGGTTGACTTTGTGATTTTAGAAATGGAGGAAGATAACTCAGTTCCGATAATCCTTGGAAGACCATTCTTGGCTACAGCTCGCGCCATCATCGATGTTCATGATGGTAAACTCACTTTACGAGTAGGATATGAGAGCTTAACTTTCGACATCAAGGATTCTATGAGCCACTCCTCCACTTACGATCATCCTATTTATTTTGTTGAAGAAGTTGATGAATTTGTTGATAATATAGATGGTGTATTGATGAGTATCTATTAAACGAATTCATGAATGATGAAAACAACATGATAGATAAAGATGAAGAGACTGAGATGGTTGGAGCTGTTTCCTTTTACCCGTGTAGGGAAGAAATTAAGCCTCTTGAACTTCAAAAGCCGGAAAACAAGCTAAAACCATCAATCAAAGAACCTCCTACCTTAGAATTGAAAGATCTCCCGAACCATTTAGAATATGCCTTCCTTCAAGAAAA
Organism: Chrysanthemum lavandulifolium; assembly: GCA_022545495.1. Lineage (NCBI taxonomy): Eukaryota > Viridiplantae > Streptophyta > Magnoliopsida > Asterales > Asteraceae > Chrysanthemum > Chrysanthemum lavandulifolium. The sequence goes on from CM040246.1 coordinate 152,953,042, forward strand.
GGATCAGCTCACTGTCATCATAAGCTCCTCGTTGACCACTGAATAGAAAGGTAAGCTCTTAGAAGTTCTAAGAGAATACAAAGGAGTGATCGCCTGGAGTGTGGCTGACATTAAAGGGATTGATTCTACTTTACGCACTCATAAAATTCTTATGGAAGAAGATTACAAACCAACCGTTCAACCTCGGGAGGAGAGTTAACCCTAATATCAAGGAGGTAGTAAAAGGAGGTCGTCAAGCTTCACGATGCCGACCTAATCTACCCCATTCGGATAGCCCTTAGGTTAGCCCGGTCAAGTGGTTCCAAAAAGGAGGAATGACGGTTGTGAAAAATGAAAAGGGTGATTTAGTACCGCAGAGACAGTTCTTGGATGGCGCATTTGTATCGACTACGAGGAAGTTAAATGATGCCACACGAAAGATCATTTTCCTTTGCCATTCATTGACCAAATGCTCGAGAGGTTAGCGGGCATGAGTACTACGGTTTTCTTGATGGTTTCTCGGGATACTTCCAAATCCCCATTGCTTCAAGATCAAGAAAATACTACCTTTCAACGATGTATGATGGCCATATTCCATGAATTAATTGAAGACGGACATGGAAGTTTTCATGGATGATTTCTTGGTATTTGGAAACTCCTTCGACCTTTGTCTATCCAACCTTAGGAAGATGTTGAAGCGGTGTGAAGAAACCAATTTAGTCCTAAATTGGGAAAAATGCCATTTCATGGTAAGAGAAGGAATTGTCTTGGGACATAAAGTCTCCGGAAATGGAATCGAGTCGATAGGGCAAAAATCGAGCGATATCTAAACTACCCTATCATACTACCGTTAAGGCCATTCAAGCTTTCTTGGTCATGCATGCTTTTATTGAAGGTTGATTAAGGACTTCTAAAATTGCCGGGCCAATGACATGACTTCTAGTCAAGGGCGCCCTTTGACTTTTAGGAAGAATGTAAAGAAGCATTCAATCGCTGAAGAAAGATCTTACCCAGGCCCGATAATGGTTACCCCGATTGGTCCCAACCATTCGAGATCATGTGCGATGCTAGTGATTATTTCAGGCGCCGTGCTAGGCCAAAAAAGGAGAAGCATTTTCAACCAATTTACTATGCTAGCAAAACCATGAATGTAGCGCAAGAGAATTATACAACCAGAGAAAGAGCTTTTAGTCTGTGGTTTTGCCTTCGATAAGTTCGGGCAATATCTCGTCCTTTCCAAAGCGCGTCTTCATAGATCACTCTGCCTTACGATCGTGTTTTCCAAACAAGATGCAAAACCACGACTTATTAGGTGGATTCTATTACTTCAAGAATTCGACATTGAAATTCGAGATAAAAAGGGAGTCGAAAATCTTGTCTGCGATCATCTATCATGGTTAGAGAACCCGAGACCTAGAAATTAGACCATACCGAAATTCGTGACTCTTTTCACGAGGAACGCTAATAGCCATTAAGGAAATTGAGCCATGGTATGCGGATTATGATAACTATCTATCCATTAGGGCCTTGCCAAATTACATGACTAGGCAAGATAAAAGAAATTCTTCACCGCTAAAATACTATTTTCGGATGAGCCCTTCCTATTCCATATATTCCCTGATCAAATCATTTGACATTGTGTTCTTTGGAAGGAGATTGATCGGATTATGAGAGAATGTCATGCGGGACCATCCGGGGCATCACGGTGTAAATGTCACAGCATGAAAAGTTTTTGATTCCGGATTCTACTGGCTTACTGTTTTCCGCGACGTTAAGAGATTAGTTCAAACGTGCGATGCATGCCAACGATCTAGAAACATCTCATGGAGGGATGAATCACCTCAGAACTATATCCAAGTCTGCGAAATATTCGATGTTTGGGGTATAGATTTCATGGGACCTTTTCCATCTTCTGGAGGAAATGAATACATTCTAGTGGCTATCGACTATGTGTCCAAATGGGTGGAGGCCCAAGCCCTTAGGACTAGCGATGCAAGGGTAGTCATTCATTTTCTTAAAAAGCTCTTCGCACGATTCGGGATTCCCAAGGCATTGATCGGTGATAAAGGAACCCACTTTGCAATGCTCAAATGGAGAAGGTGATGAAGAAGTATGGTGTTCGCATATATTCTCTGCGGCATATCATCCCAACCCAATGGGCAAGTAGAGAACACAAATAGAGCATTAAGCGAATACTTGAAAAACGGTCCACCGAATAGAAAAGATTGGGCATTCAAACTGGATGAGGTACTCGGGCATTCGAGCGGCTTATAAAACACCTATCGGAACAACCCCTTTTCGCTTGGTATACGGAAAGCATGCCACCTCCCTATTGAACTTGAGAAAAGGCATACTAGGCACTTAAGGCCTATAATATGGACTATTCTAAAGCGGTCATATAGATTCCTCTGACTTCAAGAAGCTGGATGAACTAAGACTTGAAGCTTATGAATCTTGGTTCTCTTTAGAGCCCATCGAAGGTACTTATGGCTTTTTGTTCCCTAAAATTGTTTCACCCATATCTGTCTAAATAATTAGAGATGTCGAGTTTTTGGCGATAGTTAGTTCTTTATCTTCTTAAAAGAATCTTTGTTTTAAAAATTGGGTACACGTCAAGGATCCGTAATAAATAAATGAGTAATAAGTGATATGTGAAGCGTAATAAGTAAAGTTGTGAGTCATGTGTCGAGATCGGACCCTTGGATCTTTAGCGGGATTGAGTGAGGTCTTAGCCTAGCCACCGGGATCCTCATTTCATGAAGCCTATAGTCTTGGAATTACCCGTGAAGCTCCGTGGTTCATAGCTCATACAAGTAAAAGTATAAGTGAAAAAAAAAAAAAATTATTATTGTTGAAAAATGTTGAAAAGTCAAAAGTTTAAGTGAATAAAATTCCTTGATGTGGACCTCATTTTACGACAATGGTTCTTGAGAGAAGATGGATAACTAATTATCGACTTGGCTTTATATCTTTATCGGAATAATTCTTATCGAAGCGAGAATTTGAAGAAATTCATTTCTCAAAAAAATAAAAATTCTAGAGGAAAATAGGAAAATGGGAACAAAAGGTAAGTACACAAGTAACTTCCATGGGTAGTGTTAGCATCTAGAGTCATATTTAACAATGATTTCGGTTTTACGCTTAGTTTGGGACTTGTGAAAAATCAGGGACGATGTATTCTATCCGTATGGTCACTTCACGCTGTGTTGTGTTTTCTACTCCGTGATCCTAACGTGTCGTTTGAAAAATGTTTGAGTTATTGATCGACATGAAAGTTCAACGAACCGTCATTCATAACCGGAATGTGCTTAATTGTAATATCTATATGTGAATTTAAAAGGTAAACGGGGCGTTTTTAGAATTAAGGGTTTTTAATCTCTTTTGAGGAATCTTTGCTACTTCTTCATAGGTTTAGTAGAAAGAGATTAAAATCCTTGGTTTTAGAAGCGTGAGTTGATTGCATTGCGTGAGGACACGACAATGGTCTCGTCTGGGGTATTTTGATATGTGCTTAAACACATATCTTTTCATTAGTAAAGCCGACCCAAAGCAACCAAGGAAAAGCCGTTTATTGCTAATATTTGTGGTTTTCTTGAGTTATGCTTGTGCAGTGCGGATATGCAAAACACGCAAAAGGAACCAAATCGGACGTAAACCGAGCACGAGAGATCAAGAGAGTTTGAAATGAGCCGGAAGGTCGGGATTGTGCATTGTGGAAGATTTTATTTCTAAAGATGATTTTGAAGTTTCGAAAAGTTTGAAGAAAAGTCAAGTTAGGTCCTGCACTTTCGAGATTGGCAAAATTGATCCACGAAGTTTCGAAATTACGAAGTCACCCTTGGATTATTTGAGCTTAACAAGATTGGTCCTTGAGAGATTGTCGAATTACACTTTTGGTCCCTTGGAATTCGAATTGTACAAGTTAAGTCCCTTAAAGCTATCTTGGGTTTATTCTAAATCCAAAGACAAACTCTCGGCCCAATTCATATATTAAAACCGGATCAAAGCCCAATCCCAAAACACTAAACACCGGTTTTATTATTACCCAAACCACCTCAAACCCGGTTCACTAACCCGAGTCAAACCCCACCCAAGGTCAAAATCAAACAATAATTAAAAATCACTCCGCGTTTCTTTTCCCCAAATTACCCGGATAGGATAAACCCTCATTACCCAGCGTTATAATAGGTCAAAATTAACCGTGATTAAGGGCACATTCGTACTTTCTCGACATCCCATCGACACATGGGAATGCCATGTCATCGATCCGTGATATTTCTCAAATGGCGCATTCCTATTGGTCGATGATGCGTGTAAGATCTAATCCAATGGATGAAATCAAGTGGGAAAGCGGTTATTATGATCCAAGGATGCTAATCACTCAAAGTAGCACACTTGAAGAATTCGAGATCCTTCCAAGACCATAGCTCGCTTATAAATAGAACCTCTTCTCATTCACAATTGTATCTCTCATTCACTTTTTAATTTTTCTTCTTTCTAGTTGTAGTAGGTTAATCAAGAATAGTTTTAATTTCAATGTTTTAAAGTTTCTTTGTAATTCGATTTGTACTCATTTCCATTATTAATAAAATTTAGTTTTCATTATCAAGTGTTTGTTTAAGCTTTTATGATTTGAATCTACTTATTATCCTAGTTTAATGCTTACTTGAGTTTACAAACTGCTTTTTAGCATCTGTTTTCAAAAACTCAAAAATACAAAAAATCAAATAAATTCATTGAAAATAAAAATCACTTTAGATCATTACGTGGAGTGATCCATCATCGATCTACTGTTTTTATAGGTTCATGTAAGCTTAAGTTAGCTTATTGTGAGCTTATTCTAGTTTCAATCTCAAATCACAAACAAAATCCAAATCTGATTGCTACAAATGCCTTGTTCTATCCTGCGGTGTTGGATCCGAATTGAAATGATGATGATCTTTGGAATGGGGTTAAAAGTTAGATGGAATTACATTAGGTTAGGGGTTAAATAGGCTAGAGGTTACTGCTTCATTGGTGCAAGCCATAGTGGCTAGGCTATTTTGTAAGTGCTCATATCTGTTATTTACATTTGGTTATTGAATCTGTGATTTGCATTTGAATTTAGCGATAAGTTGTAGTTATTGATCTGAGTTTTACATCAGTTTAGTATAATTTAGTAGTGTCTGCTTTTAGATCTCATATTAGTTAGTATAAAGTAGTGTTTGGAATTGGTGATAAATCGTAATAAAGATTAGCTTATTAGTTGTTAGTAGTTTATACATGTTTAAATAGGTAATTGATAGTCATTTAAGTCATTGTTTTAGCAGCTTGCACTAAAAAGTCAAAATAATCTTACAACCGATCTTGTTGGTGAATCTGTTAAAATCGAAGTTTAAAAGTTGCATATTAGCTTAGAGTAAGTAGATCTAGCTATTGGTAACTTAGTCTTAGCTAAAATCATCAAAATCGATGAATTAAATTGGATCAAACTCAACATAGTCAAACTTCACATTTGTTTTAAGAAAGTCAAATGGTGTAAAGTCGGTTTTCCTCGGATCTTGCAAAGAGTTGTTGAGGTTCATTTTAAAGAGTTAGAGTCGGTTTTGGCTTAATTGTAGCTTGTCGGTGTTCTATAGGACTGCACTATTGGTTTTGAGTTTAGCTTATTGAATAAGCTTGTGTATTAACAGAGAGGTCATTAGTGCTTTGCATTAGATAAGCGGTTTGAATTGATCATTGAGCGAGCTTGAGGCTTGTTAGAGTAGGTACAATTAGTCGCTAGTAGCTTATTTTAGTTCACTTTAGCTTCTGTCACTGTTTGGTTGCCTAAATAGCTTGTTAGCTTATTTTAGTAGCTTATTTCATAAGCAGTTGCACTACATCTTTCAATTTTCACACATAAGCTACTAGTTTCTCATTTTTCATAGATTCATATCATCATTTTAGAATTTTCCTGAGAATTTCATAATTTTTGGTCACTTTTTACTATTTTTTTAGATTTAAAATAGATTTTAATCACTTTTTAATAGGTTATATTGCAAATAATTGAGAAAAAGTTCCAAAAAATAATTTTTCAATTTTCTCAGTTTAAGAAAAATATAAAAAGCATAAAAAAGAGTTTTCCTTATTTTTCCACTTCTATTTGGTATTTTTCACAATTTTTAATTAGATTAAAATAGTTTTAAATTTGTAGAAAATAAAAAATTAATCTGAAAAATACAAAAATAGTTTTAAAAAGTCTTTTGAGTTATTTGTGATTTTTAGAAAATAGTTTCATATTTTTCTCTTTGATCTTATAATTTTTAGTATTTTAATTTAGTTTAAATAGTTAAAATTAGTTTTTAATTTTTATAAAATCAAGAAAAATCAAAAAAAAAATAGTTTTAATTCTAAATTAGTTTTCTAATATCATTTTAGAGTAAAAGTAAATTTAGGCATTTTTAGGGTATCATTTAGGCGTAGTTGCTTTTTATTTACGCTTTATTATTTTCATTTTAGTATTTTGCGTTTAGGATTTCCCATAGAATAGATTCCCTTAATTACTTTCCCCATTCCCGTAGTTATATAATCAAATCATTAATCCAAAACATCGAGCATTAAATTCCAAACCAAGAACGACGTTGGCAATTCACGCCTCGTTGGGAAACGATTCGGGTTGACTAATCCGTACACACGATCACACACGGGATTTGATTTATTATTCTTTTCCTAAGAGAATTTGAATCTATATTCGTGATTATTTTTATATTGATATTGAGGATTTATCCACACATAACCCTTAAGCCTTCATTATCAAAGAATCGATGTCCGAGCTGCTTTAAGTTTCTTACGGCTAGTCATTCTAAGTGGCTAGTTTGTGTGAGTTGTGACAACCCGTACTTTCGTGTCATTTCTCGACACCGTTCATGTCTCATTATTTCAACATTTATAGTAAACTTGGTTTACTTGTTTCAAATTGCAGAACCTTGGAGGTTTAGCGGCTAATTCATGATCATAACATCACGTACATTTCATATGGACTATGATTAGTCTACATTTCATTGACATCGTGTGCATCTCATTAGTACATTCACGACATTTCATTTCATATTTTACGCGAAATTTTTATATTTAATAATCTTTATCGCGTGAGTTATTATTTTAAATATTCAACCCGTTACTTTCAAAAATGATCCCGAGGTATTTTTAAACTTACCTTTAGTTCATAAAAACTATATTTTTTAGTTTTCCTAGTGTTTCAATTTATTTGTATATTAATCGTTAAAATTAAATTATTACGTTGTGTTTCTTAAAAATTGTACGATAATTATTTTATCACCCAAATTCCACAAGGAATGTATTTTTACAATTTTTATTATCTCAATACATTCTATTTTGACTTATGAAAAACTTACTTGCACCAAGTATTACCAATTACTACACAAGTTAATAATAATTATACTTTACTTACACTTTTCTTTACAAGTCTTACAAAAACATATACAAGTTTACATTTAAAAAAAAAAAATACAAAGTCACTACATTCCCCCTCGGCGACAAGGGAGAGTGTAGTTATTGATTGGCATGGTGCTATGTCTTCTAATAATTTCATTCAATCAAAAGTCTTGCACTCAAAATAATTTCTCATACTTGTCATTTTATCAAAGTGTTAGCAAGCAAACTTTCTCTCTTTTCTTTGGGTCTCCAAACCGCCATATATCAAAAACAAAGGGATCAAAAGTTTTGCAAGATCAAGTGTTATTACAACCTAGATTATATCCTTTATTTGGTTTTGAAATAAAACCAAGGATATTTAAGTTTAATCCTTGTTACCTACACCTCATCACTTGCACTTGTAAGCATGTTTTATTCATTTTCATGTTTCTCTTCATTTTCATATGTTTCTTTTCATTTTGGAGCTTATATGCATGTTATGTGATTTATACCATTTTTCTTATGATTTTTGAGTTATATATATAATTATGGTCATCCTATAATTATTCCCATGGTAATCTTTGGTCTTGATGGTGATTAGGAACCCATGACACCCTAAGAAGGTGTATGGTAGGATTAGATTAGCTTTGGAGTTGATTTGAAGGGATTAGAATAGGTTTTGTCCGAGAAAAACTATTTTCGATAACTATATTTTTATGTTCTGTCCTTAATTCGAATTTCTGGAAAAACCTACTGTTGGTACGACATTTTGGCCTTGATATTTAGAAAATATACTTTAAAACGAATCCGTGGCCTTTTGAACGGATAAAAACGGAGTTATAACGAAGAAGTTATGGATTTTTAAAGTTTGACGACGAAACGTATAGTTTTCTGAAAATTTCAGCTTGCTGTTTTTAGTATTTTCGGGTCAAAAACGAGCCTTAAGCTTCACAAATTATTTCGACTTGTCAAAAATATATTAGTTTACTTCGATGACGGCTAAGGACGATTATACGAGAAAACGGATTTAAAACGACAAAGATATGGCGTTTTCATAAAGTTGCCGTAAATATTATTTTCGAAAACTATATTATTTTTACGTTATAAGTATTTCCTTAGTCAGAAGGCTATGTTTGCGGTTGTTTTTAACCATGATGTGAAACTTTTGGAACGAAATGTCTTCTAGTAAAATCAAGTTCATCGGCCATATTTTTCAAAACAAAAGTTTGTTTGTCAAGCGGATTTATAGTGAATTAATTACGAACGTTCAAACTTGGCCGAAACTCATTTTACGCACACAATTAGCAAAACCACCATCTTTAGCCTTTGATATCTCTATGATCGAGACCTTTTGAACGAAAACTCCGAATCGAAACTTTTAGATATCGATACAAACTTTCCAAAACCGTCGAGTTCGTTCTTTAACGATCGACGACACCATTTTACGACTAGTTTTCCAAGCCATTTTTGTTAATTTCGTGATTTTTCCGACGACATTGTTTTGCGACGAAAAGTGGTAATTTCACCAAAATCATTATAAAACCATTATAGGATGACATTTTGACGTAAAACATGTAAAGTCATTTTTGAAGGGTCAAGACGTCAAAAGAGTATTTTTCGACGACGAGTAATATTTTCAAACCCGTAAATGGTATAAATAACATACGGAAGTGCATGCATAGCATTACATTGCAACTCATGACATATCATATCATTCGTAATAGGTCCCGTTGACGATCACATCATACCTCGGTGTACTCACTTTTGCCGTTATTCCGGTTTATTCAAGTGAGTTTTCATAGCCCCGCTTTACATGCTTTCGATTATTTTCAAACCCACGGGAGAATACATTGCACTACATTTTTTTTTGTACGATACCAAGTATGTTAAATTCATTACATTGCTTAAGTTACCGATTTGCCAATTTGAAAGTCCCCATTACCGAACATGAACCGTTAATCTTTGAAGCGAGGATGAGTGGATAGATCTATCGAGGTGACTTCTCCATCCGGTTGGTGAATCCCAACCGTGCAAACGGATGCATTTCATTTGATAACATTACGGAGTTGTCTCGGCAAACACTGCATAGGGCATACATTATTGAATGCCTAGTTTCGGGGTCATGGGCTTAGAGCAATTGTAACATTATTTTTACGTGACTTGATTGTCATGCATGGTCTATACTTGTAGTCGTCGATAAAACATTTACATAAACCTATGATTTCTCACCAACATTATTGTTGACCGCTTTTAGCAATGTATTTTCGTGTAATCGAGGCATTCATCATGACATGGTTTAGGGACCTACATTTTGAGTCATGGCGTCGACTTACATTATGTACATTATGGCACTTATTTCAAAACATCGTTTGATTTGTAACATGGATGTATTTCCAAACTTTGTAAACCTTTTGGGACCGATGTTGTACTCGATTGTTTTTATGAAATATCCAACGATGTGTTTTTAAACGACACTTTAGGTCGCTCAATATAACTCGTGATGTGGTGCTATGACAACAATTCCCCAGAATTCCATTCCGCCGCAAAAATGTAAATTGGGGTGTGATGATTGGTACCGAGCTACGCTTATAGAGAACTAGGTTGCATCATTGACCCTAGACTATAGCTACATTATCATAGCATCTCATCATTTCATCATAGTACATGTTCATTGTTATCATGCGGATTCACTTACACTTTATTCGAGGTTATTTACATTTATTTCACATCGGTTGTCATGCACATGTCTTCGATTCTCACCCTATCACCATATCATCGGACTCTAGCTCGGATGATGTCCCGCCTAACCCCATCATGGATGATGTTGCATCACATTCCACCGAGATCGTATCTTCCATTGGATCCACTGCAGCCTTTCCACCGATCATGACCGACATCGAGACCGAACCCTTCGAGGAGGGCGGTCGCACCACACCTCACGTTAGCCCGCTCACAACCCGTTGCTCGCACCATCACCACTGCACCACCGCCAGCACCATCATCACCATCATCATCATATTTTCTTAGAGATCCTTTACCACGGATGGACTTGCCGCCCAAAAGCGTGCTCGCTTCGATATCCCTACACCACCATCCACCGAGCCCGAGCCACCCGCTAGATTTGAGTTAGGCGAGAGTTCTAGGCACCGCCGCACGATGACCTTCTATCGAGGCATTAGGAGCCCGTATTGATGCTCGCAGATCCGATTGATAGTTTGACGCGACAGATTGCGGTGAGCCGCCTTGAGATAGGATTGAGCCCATCGCCGAGGAGGTCGAGGGTTTGATATTAGCGGGGTTTGCATTGATTTATCTCATCGAGTATTCAAGATAGATGATAGAGGATAGAGAGCATATCACGGAGTTGAGGGTGAGATGCCCGAGTTGTTTGATGAGCCGATATGGCACGAGATGAGTTACTGAGTCACCACAGGAGTTATCTTTAGCCCGTGAGTGTATTGTTACATTGCAGGTCGATGGATGAGATGAGGAGTTTGATTGATAGTTTGGTTACTCAGGTTCGCGATCTTCAGGATAGGGCATGGAGCACCATGAGGTGCCTTATGTAGACTTTTGTCATTGTATAGTTTTGACCATTAGTATCCTAGTCACGAGGTGTGTGACGTAGTTTAAAGAACTTGTTGTATTTTGGTTGTTGTACAAACAAATGTATCAAGTATTGACTCTACTATGTAGGAATGGTTATTATTATGTATGATATCGGTCCATGTAGGCCGAAATTTTCATGTATATTATCCACGGTGTTGTGATTATATTGTGATATTTCGTTATTGTTCCGCCAGATTCCATTTATCTTTATGCATGTTGTGGTTGTGGATATATTTGTATGATGGTTGTTTCTACTTACGAGTTCTCATGATTGTTTCATCTTGTGATTTTGAAGAGTTATGGCAATCAAGAAAGCTACAGCTTGAAATGACCCAAGCAAAGAATTCAAAAGTTGGTGAACGATAGCATTGCTAATGCTTTAAGAGTCGAAAGGAAACAATGTGCGTCACTGTCGCCGAGGTCATGCCGGGTCGCAAAGTCGCATAGATTAGTCGCTGCCGGTAATGCCGGAGGATCCGGGTTAAGAAATGTTCGTACAAAGATTTCAAAAGTGGTGAACCCACTAAGTTTCGAGGTACCGAGGAGCAAACAATGATTAGATGGTTTGAAAAGTTGGAATCGGTGTTTTTGCTTTGTAACTGTCCGGATGATAGTAAAGTTAAATTTGCTACGAGCACTTTACTCGATGGAGCGTTGTCATGGTGGAATTCATACGCTCAACCGATTGGTATGGAGAATGCTTTTAAGCTTACGTGGGAGGAATTTAAGGGCTTGGTGACTAAGAAGTTTTGTCCTCGAACAGAAATCAAAAAGTTAGAGACGGAGTTCTATGAATTGGTCACTATTGGCTATGATATTGACACATACATTCGGAGATTCCAGGAATTAGCCGCGTTATGCCCATCAATGGTATCGGATAATGAAAAGTTGCTAGAGGCTTTTATTGGAGGACTTCCCGAGGTCATTCAAGGAGATGTGACATCTTTTGATCCACAAACAATCGAGGAAGCTATTCGAGTGACTCAGAAATTGATGGCACAAGTGGTGAAGCGAGGCAAGTACACCACCACCAACCGAAACAACAACAACAACCCCAACAACCGTTTCAACAACAATAACCGAGCCAACTACAACAACAACAATAGCAAAGCAATAAAGTGGGATAACACAAGGGTAGAATGCTACTCAACAACCACCCAAAAGGCAAGAGGTTGCTAAGGTTTATGCCGCTGGTCAAAAAGAAGGAAAAGGATATTCGGGGTTTTGCCGAAATGTAATAAGTGTTTGAGTCACCACAATCCGGTCGATGTCCCGATCCGTGTGAGAATTGCAAGAAAGTTGGTCACCGTATTAGGGATTGCACGGCACCAAAAGTTACATGTTTTGGTTATGGGAACCGGACACTACAAGAGGGATTGTAAGAAGGGAAAGAATCAAGCAAACCGAATCAAGGAGGTATGGCTCAAGGAAGGGTTTACGTCATTGGAGGCGGAGAAGATAGGGAGGACCCGAATGTCATTACGGGTACGCTCCTTCTCAATAATCGTTATGCTTCGCTTTTATTTGATTCGGTGCCGATAAAAGTTTTGTGTCCATGCATTTGCACCTTTGCTCAACATTAAACCAACCACCCTAGATACATCATACATTGTCGAATTAGCTAATGGTAATTTAGTTAGCACCAACACCATTGTCCGCGGTTGCACATTCAATTTTCTTAATCATCCCTTCAACATAGACCTCATGCCCGTAGAGCTTGGTAGTTTTGACGTCATCATAGGCATGGATTGGTTATCTAAGCATCGCGAAAGATCATTTGTGATGAGAAAGTTGTTCATCTTCCTACAATGGCGAAACTTTGATTATTCGTGGGAAACAAGTGGAACGAGAATTAGTATCATATCGAGTATCAAAACGGAGAAGTACATTAAGAAAGGTTGTCTTGCTTTCTTAGCCCATGTAACCGAGAAAAGTCGGAGGAGAAGCGACTTGAAGATGTTCCTATTGTCCGTGAATTTTCTCAAGTATTTCCGAGGATTTACCGGGACTTCCACCGCACGTCAAGTAGAGTTTCAAATTGACTTAGTGCCCGAGCTGCACCGATCATGCGAGCACCGCACTGCCTAGCACCATCCGAAATGCAAGAGTTGTCTAATCAATTGCAAGAACTTCTAGACAAAGGATTCATTAGGCCGAGTTCCTCGCCTTGGGAGCACCGGTCTTGTTTGTGAAGAAGAAAGATGGATCCTTCCGAATGTGCATAGATTATCGAGAATTGAACAAGTTAACGGTGAAGAATCGCTACCCACTCCCCGTAATTGATGACTTGTTCGATCGTTGCAAGGTTCAAGTATTTATTCCAAGATTGATCTTCGCTCGGGTTATCATCGCCTCGAGTTCGGAAGAGGATATTCAAAAGCGCTTAGAACACGTTACGGTCATTACGAGTTTCAAGTGATGCCGCTTGATTGACTAATGCACCGCGGTTTTCATGGATCTCATGAATAGAGTTTGTAAACCGTACTTGGACAAGTTTGTGATAGTGTTCATCGACGACATCTTGATCTACTCCAAGAGCAAAGAAGAGCATGAAGAGCATTTAAGGACTATTTTAAGGCTACTCAAGAATGAGAAGTTGTATGCCAAATTTTCGAAGTGTGATTTTTGGAACCACAAAGTGCAATTTCTTGGTCACATCATTGATAGTCAAGGACTACAAGTTGATCCCGCAAAGATTGAGGCCGTGAAAGATTGGGCTACTCCAACGAATCCTACAGAAATTCGGCAATTTCTAGGACTAGCCGGGTATTACCAAAGGTTCATCAAGGTTTTTCAAGATAGCGAGACCTTTGACCAAGTTGACACAGTAAAAACAAGAAGTATGAGTGGGAAAGAAACAAGAAACCGCTTTTCAGCTTGTTGAAGCAAAGCTTTAAAAATACCGATTTTAGCACTACCCAAGGCATTGAGAACTTTGTTGTATATTGCGACGCTCGCATAAAGGACTTGGGGCTGTTTTAATGCAAAATGAGAAGGTGATAGCGTATGCTTTCGACAACTTAAGACTCATGAGAAGAATTACACCACTCATGATCTCGAGTTAGGAGCCGTAGTTTTTGCGCTCAAGATTTGGAGACACTACCTCTACGGTACCAAGTGCACAAAGGTTTACCGACCACAAGAGTTTGCAATATATTCTTGATCAAAAGGAGCTTAATATGAGGCAACGCCGTTGGTTGGAGTTACTCAACGACTATGATTGTGAAATCAAATATCACCCGGAAAAGCCAATGTTGTGGCCGATGCTCTTAGTCGGAAAGAGAGGCCTAAACCTTTAAGAGTTCGATCATTGGGAATGACGATTATTTCTCCTTTACCATCGAAAATCCATGAAGCACAAGTCGAAGCACTTAAGGAGGAAAACCGACCAAGTGAAAAGCTTTATGGTATGCCCGAAAGCGCAAATGGTTTTGTAAAGAGAGCGTATTGAGTCCTATGTTTCAAGGATAGAATGTGGGTTCCATTGTATGGCGGAATACGAGAATTGATTATGCATGAGTCGCATAAGTCAAAGTATTCTATTCATCCGTGATCGGATAAGATGTATCAAGATCTTAAGAAGCTTTATTGGTGGCCGAACATGAAAGCGGAGATTGCCAACGATGTTAGCAAATGTCTTACCGCGCTAAGGTAAAAGTCGAATATCGAAGCCTTCGTGTTTACTCCAACAACCGGAAATTCCTCAATGGAAATGGGAACGACATTATGGACTTTGTTACGAAACTTCCTAAGACATCGGGAGGTTACGACGCTATTTGGGTAATTGTTGATCGCCTTACCAAGTCGCCCCATTTCATACCGATTAGAGAGACTTATTCCATGGAGCAACTCACTAGACTTTATGTCAAGGAAATAGTCTCGAGGCACGGAGCACCAATTTCTATCATTTCCGATGAGATAGTCGATTCACTTCAAACTTCTCGAATTCATTGCAAGATTCATTCGAACCAGATTAGAGATGAGCACAAGATATCACCCACAAACCGACGGTCAAAGTGAAAGGACAATTCAAACATTAGAAGACATGCTTAGAGCATGTGTGATTGATTTTGGAAATGGTTGGGCTAACCATTTGCCATTGATTGAATTCTCGTACAACAATAGTTATCACACCAAGATCAAGATGGCACCATTCGAGGCACTCTATGGTCGTAAGTGCCGATCACCGCTTGTTGGGCCGAGTAGGAGACGCACAACTCATCGCCCGTAAATGGTACGGAAACCACGGAGAAGATCGCTCAAATTCGTGATAGACTCTGAACCGCCAGAGTCGATGTAAAAGTTATGCGGATGTTAGACGCAAGGATTTGGAATTTCAAGTGGGTGACAAAGTTATGTTGAAAGTATCGCTTGGAAAGGCGTGGTACGATTTGGAAAGCGTGGAAATTGAACCCGAGATACCTTGGACCATTCAAGATTTTGAGCGAGTTGGTCCGTAGCTTATCGACTTGATCTTCCGTCGTAACTTAGCCATGTGCACAACACGCTTCACGTTTCTAACTTGAAGAAGTGTCTTTCGGACGAATCGTCGTTATTCCATTCGACGAAGTTCGATTGACGACAAACTCAATTTTGTGGAAGAACTCAGAGAAATCATGGACCGCGAGGTCAAGCGGTTGAAACAGAGTCGTATTCCTATTGTGAAAGTTCGTTGGAATTCTCGACGAGGTCCCGAGTTTACTTGGGAACGGAAGATCGATGCGATTTAAGTATCCTCATCTTTTCACGACACCGCTGACCTAATCAACGATTGAATTCTGTGGACCTGAATTCCTTTTGGATGGGCGAATGTGACAACCCGTACTTTGTGTCATTTCTCGACACCGCTCATGTCTCATTATTTCAACATTTATAGTAAACTTGGTTTACTTGTTTCAAATTGCGTAACCTTGGAGGTTTAGCGCTAATTCATGATCATAACATCACGTACATTTCATATGGACTATGATTAGTCTTCATTTCATTGACATCGTGTGCATCTCATTAGTACATTCACGACATTTCATTTCATATTTTACGAAATTTTTATATTTAATAATCTTTATCGCGTGAGTTATTATTTTAAATATTCAACCCGTTACTTTCAAAAATGATCCCGAGGTATTTTTAAACTTACCTTTAGTTCATAAAAACTATATTTTTTAGTTTTCCTAGTGTTTCAATTTATTTGGTATATTAATCGTTAAAATTAAATTATTACGTTGTGTTTCTTAAAAATTGTACGATAATTATTTTATCACCCAAATTCCACAAGGAATGTATTTTTATAATTTTTATTATCTCAATACATTCTATTTTGACTTATCAAAACTTACTTGCACCAAGTATTACCAATTACTACACAAGTTAATAATAATTATACTTTACTTACACTTTTCTTTACAAGTCTTACAAAAACATATACAAGTTTACATTTTAAAAAAAAAAAATACAAAGTCACTACATTCCCTTGGCCGACAAGGGGAGAGTGTAGTTATTGATTGGCATGGTGCTATGTCTTCTAATAATTTCATTCAATCAAAAGTCTTGCACTCAAAATAATTTCTCATACTTGTCATTTTATCAAAGTGTTAGCAAGCAAACTTTCTCTTTTCTTTGGGTCTCCAAAACCGCCATATATCAAAAACAAAGGGATCAAAAGTTTTGCAAGATCAAGTGTTATTACAACCTAGATTATATCCTTTATTTGGTTTTGAAATAAAACCAAGGATATTTAAGTTTAATCCTTGTTACCTACACCTCATCACTTGCACTTGTAAGCATGTTTTATTCATTTTCATGTTTCCTCTTCATTTTCATATGTTTCTTTTCATTTTGGAGCTTATATGCATGTTATGTGATTTATACCATTTTTCTTATGATTTTGAGTTATATATATAATTATGGTCATCCTATAATTATTCCCATGGTAATCTTTGGTCTTGATGGTGATTAGGAACCCATGACACCCTAAGAAGGTGTATGGTAGGATTAGATTAGCTTTGGAGTTGATTTGAAGGGATTAGAATAGGTTTTGTCCGAGAAAACTATTTTCGATAACTATATTTTTATGTTCTGTCCTTAATTCAATTTCTGGAAAACCTACTGTTGGTACGACATTTTGGCCTTGATATTTAGAAAATATACTTTAAAACGAATCCCGGCCTTTTGAACGGATAAAAACGGAGTTATAACGTAAGAAGTTATGGATTTTAAAGTTTGACGAAATAAACGATAGTTTTCAAAATTTCACTTGTTGCTTTTAGTATTTTCGGTCAAAACGAGCCTTAAGCTTCACAAATTATTTCGACTTGTCAAAATATATAAGTTTACTTCGACACGAAACTAAGGACGATTATACGTAGAAAACGGATTTAAAACGACAAAGATATGGCCGCTTTCATAAAGTTGCCGTAAATATTATTTTCTAAAAACTATATTATTTTTACGTTATAAGTATTTCCTTAGTGTAAAGGCTATGTTTATATCGCTTTTAACCATGATGTGAAACTTTTGGAACGAAATGTCTTCTAGTAAAATCAAGTTCATCGGCCATATTTTCAAAACAAAAGTCGTTTGTCAAGCGGATTTATAGTGAATTAATTACTTAACGTTCAAACTTGGCCAAAACTCATTTTCTCGCACACAATTAGCAAAACCACCATCTTTAGCCTTTGATATCTCTATGATCGAGACCTTTGAACGAAAACTCTGAACTGAAACTTTTAGATATCGATACAAATTTTCCAAAACCGTCGAGTTCGTTCTTTAACGATCGACGACACCATTTTACGACTAGTTTTCCAAGCCATTTTTGTTAATTTCGTGATTTTCCGACGACATTGTTTTGCGACGAAAAGTGGTAATTTCACCAAAAATCATTATAAAACCATTATAGGATGACATTTTGACGAAAACATGTAAAGTCATTTTTGAAGGGTCAAGACGTCAAAAGAGTATTTTTCGACGACGAGTAATATTTTCAAACCCGTAAATGGTATAAATAACATACGAAGTGCATGCATAGCATTACATTGCAACTCATGACATATCATATCATTCGTAATAGGTCCCGTTGACGATCACATCATACCTCGTGTACTCACTTTTGCCGTTATTCCGCTTTATTCAAGTGAGTTTTCATAGCCCCGCTTTACATGCTTTCGATTATTTTCAAACCCACGGGAGAATACATTGCACTACATTTTTTTGTACGATACCAAGTATGTTAAATTCATTACATTGCTTAAGTTACCGATTTGCCAATTTGAAAGTCCCCATTACCCGAACATGAACCGTTAATCTTTGAAGCGAGGATGAGTGGATAGATCTATCGAGGGTGACGCTCTCCATCCGGGTTGGTGAATCCCAACCGTGCAAACGGATGCATTTCATTTGATAACATTACGGAGTTGTCCGCAAACACTGCAGGGGCATACATTATTGAATGCCTAGTTTCGGGGTCATGGGCTTAGAGCAATTGTAACATTATTTTTACGTGACTTGATTGTCATGCATGGTCTATACTTGTGTAGTCGATAAAACATTTACATAAACCTATGATTTCTCACCAACATTATTGTTGACCGTTTTTAGCAATGTATTTTCGTGTAATCGAGGCATTCATCATGACATGGTTTAGGGACCTACATTTTGAGTCAAGCGCCGACTTACATTATGTACATTATGGCACTTATTTCAAAACATCGTTTGGATTTGTAACATGGATGTATTTCCGCAAACTTTGTAAACCTTTTGGGACCGATGTTGTACTGATTGTTTTTATGAAATATCCAACGATGTGTTTTAAAACGACACTTTAGGTCGCTCAATATAACGTGATGTGGTGCTATGACAACAATTCCCCTGTGAATTCCATTCACGCAAAATGTAAATTGGGGTGTGACATGAGTTAAGCTTGACGCTTCGGATCTAATCAAATTGTTAGAATTAGAAAATTCCATAGTGAAGAGTCGGTCACCCCAAATTTTATCTAGCTTAAGTTAGCTCGTAGACTTGTCGTTAGTTACGTTATTTATCGTTTTATTAGTCAGTCATTAGTTTAGTTTAGTTTAGTGCAACACCGTGGAGGAAGGACGGGTCTTACCCACCGTATCACGATCCACAGCCGATAGGAGGTCGTTGAGTATGTAGAGTATAAATACCCTTCCATGGATGGAAGGGTGGTGCTTTCAATCTAATATTCTACATTTTGTGAAGTAACTCTCTACCAAGAACACCCTCTCTCTCTAACTTTCTCTCTCTAATGGCAAACATGTATTTTGATCTCCCAAGACCACCCGAATCATCAAACACATAAAAATAACGATCCTACAGTTGGTACCAGAGCCAAGGTTATGTTGTTTGTAATGATTCGAATGGTCCTTATATGGTTTTTTGTGTTTAAGTGGTTTTGCGTGGTTAACCTTTTAAAACAGATTGGTTGTTAGTTTTATGAGGTGATAACATGTGTGGTTTTGTTTGTATGAATCTGGTCTTTATGTGGTTTTGATATTATGAATCATTTTTGTTACTCGTATGGTTTTTATGAATCTCTGGTGTTGTCTTTGATGTTCTTGGTAGAGACTTAGTCATGTTCTTGCTAGATACTTGTCCTCATTCATGTCCGTATTCATGGTTTGGTCCAAAAGTCTTATGCTTTATCCATGTATTCTTATCTGCTCTTCACTTGGCCGGTTTTGGTCCAAACATACTTAAGTTATCATAATCGTGAGCTTTTGATTATTGGTCCAAAGTTGTGAAGTCTATATGTTGTCAAACATGAGTCAAAACATTCGGGAAAAGTTTTCTAAGTAACTATGAATGTGGTCGAAATATGGTTGAAAACTCATCGGATAATGTCAAATATCCAGACTAGCGACTTGTCAAACCGCTTTTTTCATGTTAGCGAGTTGACTATTGAGTCACTTGTCGTCGGCGGGACGACTTAGTCGTAGCGACTTGTCGTGGCGACTTAGTCGTAGCGACTTGTCATGGCGACTTAGTCGTGGCGACTAGTCGTGGCGACTTAGTCGTGGCGACTTGTCGTGGCGACTTAGTCGTGGCGACTTAGTAGCGACTTAGGTTAGCTACTTGGGTCATCTAGCGACTTTCTTTGGAAAAATGGTTAACGACTTGGTTAAAGAACGTAAAGGAAGAAGAAGAGTTTGACCATGACCACACAAATGACTCATAACAGATCCGAACATATACCGTTTTACCAAATTCAATCTACCAACATCTCGACCTCGGTTTATGTCAACCATCATCACTCAAGTGATGTTCGATTGAAAAGAAACTACTTGTAGATTCGACTCAAATCAAGTTGACAAACAACTTATCGACTCTAAACCAACACTACTCAATCAAAACCCATCATCATTGTTTTAACTATTTCATTCACCTCAACAAGTCTCAAAGATTAAAAGGAAATCATGAAACGATCTCAGATCTATTCGTGTGTCAAAGAAACAAATCAAGACCACCATGGGTCTATCACACGAAAATCACATCATCACAGATCCATGACAAGACTCATCCACAATCTACAAACAAGCATCTTCATCAACATCAAACACAAACTTAACAAATCTCAGAATATTCATGTAAACCCTAAGCACATGTGCACCTCAAGGTAAAATTACATGACATGTTTCCTCATTGATCATGACACCGAAGACTCAAATGATTTGCAAAGAAGAACAAAAGATCTCAGTCTTGTTTCTTTTGTGTGTGGTTTATCAAAACACATAGACCTTAACTGATCTATACACAAAAGAATTAACATCATTGATCGACCCAAACTTAATTGTATAATCATGTCAACAATCTCAGCCTTGTACTTTATGTGAATGGTTTGTCAAACACATAGATCTTAAATGATCTATTCACATAAGTACCTATGCCTCATAGATCTTGGTCTTGGTTTTAATGATAATATTCAAATATTGAAGAAAGAACAAAACCAAAGGGGGTTCATTCTCCTTCATGATTCGGTCAAGAAAGCGAAGGTAAATGAAAAGAAATACCTACCGTGATGGTGTGTTGATCTCATAGTCGGACTCAAACTATGGCTGTTGAATACCATCCCTGTGGTACGTAAAAACCCATGCCATCTCTGTGGCTAGGTCATGTTATTGCAAGATCGTCCAATTAAGGTACTAATTAGACGGTGTGATGGTGATTTAGGGTTAGGAGTGTTTTTGGGTGGCGAGTTATGTGAATTGATAAAGAGGCTGAAGCAGTTTTTTTTTAAGCTGTTAAAAGGAGGTGTACAATAGGATTTTTTGAGATTAGGGTTTGTTAATGAGAGTGAGACTAGGGTAAAATGTGGAGAGATAAGGAGAGTTATATACCCGATTCTTAGGTTTTGCTCTGAATTGTTCACGGGCCTTTCATGGGCTGAGTTTCAAGTAACATATATGGGGTATATGATATTTCACAGGCCAAGGTATATGATATATGGGCTTCCTTATGGACGAATGGAGCATGGGCCGTTTATGAGGCTATGTGGTATGTTAGGCTTCACGTTAAATTTTGTGTCGTGAAAATGTTATGGTATACACATCTTGCAAATGTGTAGACATGTGTTAGCTGTTATATTATTTGCAATTATGTAAGGCTTGAGTCATTTTGGATTAATGAAGTAAATATATGTCGTGTAACATTATTTCGGCTTGAGCTAATCATTGGGTCTACATATGAGCATATGTGGTCATGGGCCTTCTAATGCTTTATGGTTTTATCGACATGCGGTTTACTATGTATTGGGATTAATTAATGAGTATCGGGAGATGATTTGGTTCCGAGATATATAATTGGATATATTGAATGAATTGGAGTTAAGTTTTGCTTATTGGATCGGATTGATTTGAGCTTGTCGGATGTGGTAGTGAATATAATTTCATGGGCTGGAGTGATTATTTTACGGGGCGTATATTGTGACCGGGTTTTGGATCATAAAGTACTTTGGCTTTCAATTTTGGAACGAAAGTGGGCTTGAATACATGCAATGATTGAATAATATGATATTTGGTGTGAAATGAGATTTGATAATGAGACTTGATGGGCTATGTGAATGTTTATATGAGATTTGATGATGATGAGATTTGGGTTGATGTTAAGATTTGTTGTGTTGTGCGTGTTGATACTTTGGGATATACATATTCATGAAGAATATTATGTCTCGGCTTGAAGTATTTGTTGAAAATGTTGACTACGGGGTTGTTTGGACGGTATTTCGTATTTGGACTTGAATTGAGGTTTTCCGGGGGTGTTTACTTATTTCGTCTTCATTCTTTCTACCACTCCGCGAAGATTACTTGTTTGGGCTTTTATAGAGGGTGATAAAGACTTGGCTAGTTAGTTACGGTTGTGATTATTTCTCGATTAACCCACAACAGTAGCTATCACTTGATGTCTCACGCGATTGAGAATATGTCAAGAGGTTTTGTACATTGGGTACACCGTTTCTTTTCACAAGGATGAGTACAAGTTTAAGTAACAAATGGGATTTTCACTTCATGATCAAGTTTGACATATCGGGTTTACTTCACCATGTGGTTACATTTCTGACTACGAATACGTGAATGATGTGTTTACCAAAGTGTTTATTGGATGATTGATGATGTTGATGATGTTGGATAATGAACCGTTGAAAACCAACGCATGTTCCCCTAAAAATGATATTCACCGAAACCAAAGTTGTCATAAAACATTCAAGCGATATTGTTTACGGTTTTGTCTTGATTTTGTAAAATCCATGAAAGAACCTATTTCTCGGCTTAAATCATAGACTTGTAAAATCCGTGACAATGGAAACATCCCGGTATTAGTAAAGTGCATTTCGGATCTATCTTACGGTTTATTCTTGGTTTTGTAAAATCTGCGAAAGGACTATTTCTCGGTTTAAATCATAGAGTTGTAAAATCCGTAATGATGGAACCATCTTGGAGAAGAGAAAGTGTAATTCGGATCTTATCCGATCTTTGGTGCTACGGTTTCTTCTTCAAAGAAGGGATAAAAGGTGTACTTCATGAATTGGATGTGTGTTTGGGTTATCTTCGTGGCGGTTTGGTTATTACATGGTTTTATGGGGTTATATGCTCATTAAACCATGGTCGGATGAAACCATTATCTAAGTTCATTTAAATGTCAAAAGGCTAGATTTGAGCGATTCGAGAAGATGTGACAACGGCGTTAATTCAAGATTATTTATTTGAGGTTGAAGTGAAATATCATGGGCGAGTGCACTTAGTATCGAAGGTATCGGGGATGGTTGGATGAAGATACTTTGAGATCATTGTTCAAGCTTATTATCAAAATGAAGACTTGGAAATCTAGTTATTGTTGGGTGACTTTTACCTTTTCTTTTACCACTTGGGGAATTGGGCTCTTATCACCGAAAATAACTATCACTTAAAGGAGTTACGTTGTAGTGCTCAATGTCACATTCAATTGTGGATTTTCAAGAGGTGATATACGTCTTATACTCGATGGTTGGTTGGTTGAAGAGTATAGAGTACTTAGAGATTCAAATGGGCATGAAGTCTCGCACCGCTCTTTGTTACATATGTGCAAGTTTAAGTCACGAGTTCGGGGTATTTTATTTGAGGTCAAATTCATCATATTGGGTTTCTCCATCATTTGTCACTACAAAGAGCCTCTTGAATGATAATGGGGTTGATTACATGTTTTGCTAAGAGAATTGAAAAGAGAGATTATGACGTATGCTCACTCAGTTCATGCCTCGTTCTTAAAGAAAAGAAAAGTGTACGTGTCGGTGCGCTTTATCTTGAAGAAGAGAAATCTTCTCTATTATGACCATTCTCATCAACATGCTTCATACTTTTCCATGCGCTTTCATTTATTAAGTGAACCGGCTACCGTTGATTGTTTTCTCGATTCCACTTTCTCAACTATAATGACGATGGCGACATCCTGCCGATTTTATGGGAGAAGTGTGAATAGACTACATTTGGATAATGTTCACTTATTTAGTCAAGAATGGCATCTCCGTATGCAATTCTTGAGGGGAGAAAAGTGTGAATTTTTGCATTGTTGATTGACATTTGAGAATATAAATGGTCATACGGCTCTAAACTCATGTAAGAACCGAGCTACTTCTTATCGGGTCATCTTCACATGGAGTTTTCTCTTCTAAGAGCCATTGGTTGACATCTTCACCGGATTGATGAGTTTATCGACAAAGTGCTTCCGGTTAATGCTTCACGTATACATCAACATGATGATTCCGAACAATCTCTGTTCTTGTTTGATGTGATTGGTAGTTTGGCGTTACCATTTTGTGTGTTCGTTATGCCTTATTGTCGATTTCCTTGATGAACATCTTTCATTCTTGTTTGATTGGGAGGATTTTAGTTAAGGGATTTGCAAGATGTAAGTTGATTGGGATGCTTTTTGGTGATGTTCTTGTTTTGGTGAGTTGAAGATGTTAACTATCTATTCCCCAACCGGACAATCATGAAGAAGGTCGAGTCTGATCATTCTACATTTTTCGCTACATGTTAGAAGACTAAAGGCGTGTTGCATTTAACGATCTAAAGACTTCTTCTTAATCGGGCATTTATCAAGCAGTTGTCGGTTTAGGGAGAGCACTAATTGGGAGAAAGTTATAAGTCGATTCAATTCCCAATTAGACTTGCTCATATTCTTTAGCGTTGACTACTCGAGACGTTGATATTGACTATTGTTGGACATTTGACACAAGGTGATTACTTGAGTTAATCATTTATCACTTATTTGAGATTGAAGTTGACTTTCACAAAGGCGTGTTCTTATTTGATAACTTGCTCGGGCTTAAAAATTTGAGTTGAAGACTTGGTTTATCTAGTTACCGCAATCGAGGTGGATGGTTGAAGACACGGTTAACTATCACTATTAGGAGTTACTTTGTTTTACTCGATGTCACACGATATGACGGTGTGGATAATCGCAAGAGGTGTTAATGTCTCATACTTTGTTTGGGTAGTGAGTACTTAGAGATTTGCTTGAAGCATAAATTCTCTACACCGTTCTTCCATCATTAGGTGCAAGCTTAAGATACAAATGTGGGGAAGTTGACTTCAGTTTCAAGTATGGTATAGCAGGTTTTCTTCTTCAGTGGTCACTTTAAATTGTCTACATATAGGTTGATAAAAATTGTCAAGAGTGAGTCTTCAGCAAGTTGATTCTCACAAGATTTCAAGTGTTCTTCTCAACAAATTTCTAGTATACGGGCTTACAATGAGTTGCTGATTCTGAAGTATCAAAACCATAAAGGGGGAAGGAGACAAGCATCTTAACGCGAGTAAACTTGATGTGCTTAATACTTCTAAGTAATTGAAGATATCCCGGGAAGACAAATGTTATTACCGCAGAGAAACTCAAGGTTTGAATCATGACGAGTAAACTTGATGTACTTAATTCTTCTAAGTGATTGAAGATATCCCGGAAAACAATTGTCATGACCGAGAGAAACTCAAGGTTTTACTCATCAAGGCGTTTAGTATTCTTATTCCAACTATGTGGAGAAGCGATGGAATAGTTAGTTTCGAAGATAAAGAGGTACACAAGTGGTGTGATGATAGAGATTGTGTACATTGGGGATGCTCAATTTGTCTCACTTGAGGGCTTAACTGTGATTCGAGAGATATAATCACTTATTCCGGAGTGGACATCCGCAGAGATTGTCATCCGCAGAGATAATCGATGATTCACCTTCTTCAATGTTATCGGTTCTTCATTCTTGGGCATTGGGGTACTTGGGTTCTTGAGCTTCATGCACTTTCTTCGAGAGATGAGAGAAAAGTATACATCTTGGGTTATTCTTTAGCTATTGGACTTAGCTGCTACGTTGATGGTATAAGTTTCTTTGTCTGGGAAGGTGTTGTGTGTTCATGAAGGTTCGTGAGCTCTAGTCTACAAAGAGACCGACTACATCAACTCAACTACTTGGGGAAGTGTTCTCTTGACACCTTTTGGAATGGATCGCGTCGGACTTGGTGGAAAAGAAATTTGAGAAGATTATTTATGAGTGGGATGATACGTTCGTCCTTCTTGTTGATGATATAACCCGAATGGAGATCCTCGATTATCTTTCTTAAATGGAGCGGTGGATTTATGATAATGGTGTGCTTTTTGTGCACTGGCTAAAGCAAGCTTGAAATAGAGCTTGAATCTGCTCATCTTAAGGATTTTCGGTTTGGGGAAGTCGCAAAGTCTCACTTTTGGATGGTTCTATTTCTTCAATTCAAGAGCCCTTGGAAGCTTTGGTGGTGGATGTTTAAGAGATGACGAATTCTATCTTCTACGACGTGCTACTCGATATCCTTATCTCGGTACTCGTATCATCATCTTCTTTAACTATATCATCTACTCTATCCTTGTAAATATTTATTCGAAAAACAAAATACAAAAATATAAAACCAACAAAAAGAAATACAAAATTATAAAACCAACAAAAAGAAAATAGAAAAATATAAAACCTTCAAAAACCCATAAAAATCGAAAAATTTCAAAAATACCAAAATATGTTTTTCTATGACATGTCTTCAGTATCGATAACATCTCGCGGTCTTAGAAATGTCATTCAATAATGGCACGGGACCATAGATGAAGTTCGAGCAGGAGGTGTAAATATTCTTTTCAAAACATGTCACAAATCAAATGGCTTACTATTTGATTGTAACCCGGCTTCAAATAATGGCTTGAGTTACTTGATCGTGACCCGTGCTTATACCATGGCTTGCTATTATTTCGATAGCAACCCGCTCTTCAAGAAAGGAAAGTGCTACGCTTAAACTATTTTCAAAATATTTTGCACTTATCCTAAAACAAAATGAGGAAAGTATGTCGAAGGATCTGTTGTTCCTACACAAATGTTTTCCGTCTATAATTCTTGTAAAAATATTTGTTGTTTTCTAAAATGGTGGTAAATGAGTTGCTTTTAAAACAATCGATCGGAGTTTTGTTAATTGAAAACTCAATCAATGACTTGAGCTTTTAAACTTTTCATAAAATGAGTCATGGATTGAGGGGATAATGTTTTTTCAAATCTACATCTTCTAACGGGCTTTCTTAATTATCCTAATATGCTTAATTAAAATGATGTTAACCTATGTTGAAGGACTAGGTGCCTAGGATATGATTGCTAGGATTAGATGATTAGAGTTTGATGATCACATTATTCCTATACATTTATGTGATCGATTGATATGTTGCATTGACTTTTATTAGTCGATTGTTGTTTGGGTGATGTCGACCACCATATATTTGTATGTGTGTTCACTAACGATGCGGTATATTGGTATAAAAGAATGTTCCCGATCCGGATCCCACAATTGAAGATGATTGGATGCCGAAAGGAAAGGGTAACTATTTCTTGGGTTGACAAATGAAGAAACGGAGCTTAATTGGACTTCTATGGAGAGTTGGCATAAATGAAACGTAAGAGGTCTTCTTGCATTAGCGAGATGGTTTTCTTCTAAGTGATTGAAGAAACGGAGCTTAATGGACCTCGGTTGGCATTCAAAATGCAACGAAGAAGAAGTCTCACTGCATATGCGGACGGTTTTTCTTCCAAACCCTACAAAGAACAACAATGTGCTTCTCAACCACCTAACATATCTTTGTGCGGGATAATCGTGATGATACCATTTTTCTAAAACTTTGATAAATATTGTTTTGAAAATGGAAAATATTGTTTTGAAAATATATTGGACTAAATTTTGAAAATCACGGACTTCATTTTATCAAAACTTAAGTCACTCAATTATCGACTTGGTCATCGATTGAGGGGAGAGTGATTTAATTTAAAATATTTTCATACAATATATCTTCAAAAGCCCGCTTTGTACAACAAAAAGTGGTGATCTAAAGATTTAATGTTATGTTATGGTATGATTTTTCTTTAGAATCAAGGTCTTTCAAAATGAAATCTTTTACGTTCTTGTTTGATTGTGAAATTGTTTTGTTTTACTTAAAGATCTCTTAAAAACTATCATACGACACTAACAATCTTTAATGTCTTAAAATGGTCCAGATTCATCATCTTTCATAATTGAATCTTGCCGTCTTTCCCCAAATTTTCTAAATGATTTAAATCGGTTGGGATCACAAATCTCAAAAGGTTTAAAATTTTGATCGGGGTAGAGATCGTGAGTTAAATCTCTTATCTGTTTAAATGGAATTGGTTTTAGTCCTTTAAAGGCACTCCTGCCTCCATGTTCCAAACGATTTCACACACAATGCACATGTTGAGGAGGAGGATTTATCCAAAAACCAGATGAGTATTTAAACAATGCCACATTTTCTCCCATGTTTTCTAAACCTAATTAAATCACTTGAGATCCAAAATCTCAAAGGATTTGATATTTTTGATCGGGGGAGAATTTGTGATTTAATAATGAAATTTGATAAAAGTTGATCGTTTGATTCGGTTATGCAGGTGCTCTCTCATATGTGCTAAACGCTTTGAATCTCGAAGCACATATTGAGGGGAGCAAAACCATCGAGGTACAAAAGTTTTTAAAAGAGATTATAAAGTACCTTGATTATGTTTTCAAATGGTTTCTTAAATGGCTTTTGTAATCGTGGATGTGCTTCAAAAGAACTCTTGCCTCTATGTGATAAAATGATTTCTAATATCCTATGCACATATTGAGGGGAGAATTTTACCATGAAAATCAAATGGCTTTTTCAGTATGAAAATTGTGATCAAAGAAAATATTTCAAAGTCCTCTTGCCTCCTTGTGCTAAACAATTTCTAAATCATACGCACATGTTGAGGGGAGGTTTTCTAAATGATCAAAACTATTAAGGTACAAAATGCTTTGATCTCGTATCACAAGTACCTTGATTGCTTTTCCAAATGATTTTTCAATTGGTTTTAAGGAAGAATGAACTGCACCAAAAGACCGACCAATTTACTTTATGCATGGTGTTATAAGGATGGTTAGGTTAGGTATTAGTTCCCACGATCCGCCGTAACCGGAGGGATCTACCGAGGACAATCCACTAGATAGTATAGAGTCCTTAGGTATATTGAAAAAGGAGAAAAGTGAGATACGGGAAGAGTGCGGATCGAGACAGAGCTAGTCTCGAATAAACCCAACAAGGTTCTAGTTATGAAGTCTCGGTAAGCCTTGAAGGGGTTGAAGAATGAAAAAGAACCGAATGTGAAAAAGGGTGAAAAGAAATAGCCCTCCATCAATTCAACCTTAGGCGAAACGGGTTCAATACATATGCTCTTGGTTGTTACTAATGTAACACCGGTATTGAAGACAAGACGTCATGGACCCAAATGACGCATTGCACTAAACTTCCCAAGCCACTCAAGTTCCTCTTAAAAGGGCTTGTTTCATTCTCACGGGAACCGACATTATCTATCGACTTTCTCTTAGAGATTGTTGATATTGAAGAAGGAGACCCTCTCCCTAGTCTCCAACACAGAACCAAATATGCACTATTGAGTCTAGAGCCAAGAGATCATCCACAATATCTCGTTAGGACACTAAATTCTTGAAGACTTGCTTTTCACACAATGTGGAAAGTAAGTATATATTAAGAGTCCACGCATTATCCTTGTGGTATTGCGTAACATGCGAGTGATATGAAAATATTCACGATGAAGATGGAAAGCCTTCGAGCCAACATCAAACAAGCTCTTGGTAGGTGACATGTGAGATCTATTATATGGATCAACCATGTGACAACCGAATAGAAACAATGGGGCGATTCAATTTCTTGAATCAATCTCGGTTCAAAGTTAGGATTGACGGATGCCTTTGAAAACCCGCTTTGTGCTTAAAAACTCTTTTATTTAGCACATCTTCTTTTCGTGTACTCATTTTTCAAACCAAAAGGTATTTTTATGATTGATAATTGATTTTCAATAAAACCTTCGTTGTATTGCAAAACAATTTCTATTGAGCAATACACGATTGTTTTTCAAATCTCTTTTCATCAATCGGTGGACTTAAAATTATTGGTTCACTCACTCCGTGTTGTCTTCTTTGAGACGTTCGGTTTGAGAACAACTAGAACAAATTGTGAAACCCCATCAAGGAGATTCTTAGGAATTATACCGATCACAAAGACTTGTAATTGATCAGCGGGAACCGTGGGCGTGTACCTCAATTCAACGAAAGTGATCAAAGACACTTTCGTGCGCTTTATTGCTAATCGTCAGATGCGGTACACCCGACAATTGCAAATGATCGTAATTGAGGTGTCAATCCAAAGCCGCATGTTCACAAAGAACCACACTTAATTGAAGAAATCATGGTGGTGCACATCTACATAACACGGTTACGATATTTTTATACTATGCTTCGCTACACGCCGCAAATATCATGAACCAAGAAGGCTTCCGCTACTCGATGGAAAGATGTCATGATTCAAAAGTGTGAGCATGTCGGTCCGAATGTCACAACATCACATGAAGGCAACACAACTATGGATGATCCAGAGAGATTTGTGGTGATGATCTCAAAGAAAGCTCAAAGATCATCAAGATGTGGATCGGCTCAAAGACCTCCTTTGGAAGTACAAATCAATGCGGACTTTGAAGTTGCACTACAAAAGCACAAAGATTGTTGAAATGAAGAATTGAAGTCTACGAGCTCAAGAACAAAGATAAAATAGAATGCTAGGATTCAAATGTAAAACATGGGGTGACCTCCTTGGGGAGATTGTTAGGAATTAGAAAATTCCATAGTTAAGAGTCGGTCACCCCAAATGTTATCTAGCTTAAGTTAGCTCGTTGACTTGTCGTTAGTTACGTTATTTATCGCTTTATTAGTCATCATTAGTTTAGTTTAGTTTAGTGCAACACCGTGGAGGAAGGACGGGTCTTTACCCTCGTATCCCCGATCCACAGCCGATAGGAGGTCGTTGAGTCTCAGAGTATAAATACCCTTCCATGGATGGAAGGGTGGTGCTTTCAATCTAATATTCTACATTTTGTGAAGTAACTCTCTACCAAGAACACCTCTCTCTAACTTTCTCTCTCTAATGGCAAACATGTATTTTGATCTCCCAAGACCACCGAATCATCAAACACATAAAAATAACGATCCTACACAAATTTTGGAAAGTCAACAAGGTGTCAAAACATATATTAACTTAGCAAATGCTTCGCCTAATTAAATCAAGTCATGCATATTTAAAGTCACTCAGTGGAAACTTGCAAAATCTTAGCCTTGTGAGCTAGAATTTGATTTTATAGCTTCTTATCTAAGAGACTAGCAAAACTTTTCAATCAAAAGACTTAACAAAAGCTTACAAAATTTTAAATTTTTCATTTTGCACAATTTTTCATTTTCAAGGAAAACGGGTTACGAGAGAAACACAACAAAAATAAGCAAGTGCGGTCAAATCAAATCAAGATTACCCTACCCCAGACTAGAACGAAACATTGTCCTCAATGTTTAAAGCAAGGGTATCACGAAAATCTAAAAGCCGCTTATTAAGTATGCTAGAAGATAAACGTTAGTCGATAAGATTAGGATATCGGATTTCCATCAAGATCGATCATGAAACTCGAGTGGAGAAATGACAAACTTCGAGCACGAGAGTCTTCATATCGGGAACATCCTACACACAACATCACAAACAACCAAACACAAGAAATCAAGAGGCTAACCCTTCATGTCACTTATTAGAAAATAGAAAGAAGAGAAGGATAAGCATGGGGTGCCTCCCACTAAGCGCCATCGTTTTTGATCACCGAGTCGCTAGCCCCGACTCGTCCCCAATTCATTTGTCCTTGGGGAAGAAAGTGGTAGAGATACCGTGGTCAAAACGTGTCCTCATTCCCAAAGAATGAGACCGGGTGGGTTGGGTGGTGAAGAAAATGTCGGCATCAAAGACATAAGGTATATCATGAAAGAATGATCCATCATCCGGCGGTTTTGCGGGTGGACGAAGGATGACGGATCAAAGAGAGAATACTCCAAGAAAGATGGGAGCTCATGGTAAAGGATAAGAGATGTAGGCTCAACATCAAGGCATCCAAGAGAGGATCCTTTCTCTTACAACGGTTCTAGCAAGAAGCTCATCTATGTCTAATATCCGGGTTTAAAAATTTTGTCTTCACATATCGGCTCAACGGGATAAAGGATGGTGGACTCATCGAGAAGAAGGAGAGTTAAGAGAACCATCAAGAAACATTATATCCCCTCGGGATCATTCATAACAACATCCTCAATACCGGTGGTATTGGGTCATCAATAGCATCCTCAATGATCGGGTCATTTGTCTGCCAGATCCAAATCTCGCTCAAAACCTTGTTCTCATCAATATCAAAGTAGAATCGCCAAGAATCGGAGGATAAACATCATCAATAGTGGGATTGCCACTAATCTCTTCATCAAATCGGAAAGTCTCAAGTTCGGAGAGAAATCACTATCTTTAACGGAGATAGAGGCGAACTTGAATTATTGTTATGGCTTCAATTTTGGAAATGAGAAGATAAACTCTCGACAATGTTTCACATAATGCCGGATCCTCGATCTCAATATCATCGGGCTCAATCTCTTCTTCCGCTCAAAATCATTATCTCTATGTCGGGCTCGGAAGGTAAATCGTCAACTAAATCGATGTTCCATAAGAATCGCCATCGAATCGGAGAACATCTCAATGTAATCGCTTGAAATATCAAGAAGGCTCATCACAATATCAACAACCCTGCACTCTCTGGGCCAGGATAAGGATCTCATCACTAAGATGCTCATCCCCATTATGAAAGAGTCAACGGGTCCAACAATGTTTGAAGCAATATGATCATCGACCTCTTCCAAAGAACGCCACTTCTCTCATCCGCGTGAGTGAAGGGAAGAGTCGGAAATGAAAGGCTCAAACGGAGTGGGATTGCCACCGGAGGAGTATAATCGTCATCAAAATCGTAATCGTAATAATAGGTAGTTGGACGATGTTGGATCACTTTCGGCCTCTTCACTAATAATTCACGATAGGTTTTCCGATTAGGATCTTTTTCTTGAGCAGTTCATGAAGCAATTCTTTAATTCCTTTAACTCATGTAATATGTTGAGAAAACCTTGGTGAAATTCGATCATCTAACGGAGTTTGTGGTTGAATTTTGGTATTGTGGAGGTGGGTTATAAGCATAATCGCCATTATCATAAGGAACTTGCTCGTAAACAAACGGGTTCTCGCATCCGACAATCGGAATTAACGTATGGACCTCCACAATACTCACAACAAGATGATTGTTGTGACGAATACGGGTAAGGTTCATAACCAAAGGTTGAGTTGTTAAATTGAACTTGACATTGAAAACCTTGGTGAGGACCACTACAATACTCACAAGAGTATGACTCCGGCTCATGGTACAAAGGTTGGTTAGGGAAATTGGTTGTCTCATAGTCAGGATTGTGGTGAAATTGGGTTCCTGATTTTCCATTGCTACAAGCGAGACAATTCCCACCATATTCGGGTCCGCCGCACCATATACACACGAGCTGATAAATTGAAGAATTATCCGGATAAGAGTTAGCGATTTCCACCATTTCCGTGATAGGCTCGGGAGTTACTTCGGCTCGTAAACATATTCCATTTCCTCACCGAGAAGGAGTAGGAATCGAGGATTCTCCAATTATGTCATTATAAAGAGTACTCTTTTGTTCTAGCCTGCATAAAGATCGCGTAGATCCGATTTGATTAATAAAATTATTGCATACATCACAAAATCCATTCCGACAATTATTTCCGCACCAATCACATATACATTTCAAACACCGAAATTGATTTTCTTCCATACGGCTTTGGCAATGAAGGCAACGACGATAAGAACATATCTCGGGTTGTGGTGGATGGTCGAAAAACTTTTAGAGTCGCCGAGATTGTTTGTCGCTAAGTCGCACCAATAGCAAGATGTTTTAGAACCAAAGTTGTCCACATCGAGCACATACACATTCGGATTAAGACAACAATATTGTTTCTCTTCCATACGCCCTTTGCAATGAAAACAATGACGATAATCGATCGTATCCATGAGAATTAAACATATAGAGGTTAAGAAGAAAGAATTATCAAGTTAAGAGGATACAAGAAGAATATTTTTTGGTTTTTAAAACAAATTTTGAAAAGGAAAATCTTTTGGGTTTTTATATTTAAGAAAACACAATCTTTTGTAACCTTCACGCCAACCGGTGCTCGGTATCTCTCAAAAGTACGCAATGAGCGGGAACGAAGAGTGGATCGTTCTTCACCGCAATTTAATGTCAAGACTTTCCTTATACCCGTGTATAGGTTGTACCTTCAAGGTGAGCCGACATAACAGCTTGGACGCTCGGGTTTGTTTTGTTGGTTTTTAATTTTATGGTTTTGCAAACACTCTAGGAAGAATGTTTTGGTGTTTTTAGATGTTTTGGGTTTTCAAAAATATATATTTACAAAAACAACGGGAACTTCACGAATGAAGGATCTCGAGTCACTAATCGTCAAACCTCAAACGAAATTGTCGTGACACAACCTCCCGCAATGGCGCCAAAATTTGATTAGATCCAAACGCTGCTTAACTCACACAAACTAGCCACTTGGAATGACTAGCCGTAAGAAACTTAAAACGGCTCGGATAATCGATTCTTTGATAATGAAGGCTTAGGGTTATGTGTGTGGATAAATCCTCAATATCAATATCAAAATAATCACGAAGATAGATTCAAATTTCTTAGGAAAAGAATAATAAATCAAATCCCGTGTGATCGTGTACGGATTAGTCAACCCGAATCGCTTCCCAACGAGGCGTGAATTGCCAACGCCGTTCTTGGTTTGGAATTTAATGCTCGATGTTTTGGATTAATGATTTGATTATATAACTACGGGAATGGGCAAAGTAATTAAGGGAATCTATTCTATGGGAAATCCTAAACGCAAAATACTAAAATGAAAATAATAAAGCGTAAATAAAAAGCAACTACGTCTAAATGATACCCTAAAATGCCTAAATTTACTTTTACTCTAAAATGATATTAGAAAACTAATTTAGAATTAAAACTATTTTTTTGGATTTTTCTTGATTTTATAAAATTAAAAACTAATTTTAACTATTTAAACTAAATTAAAATACTAAAAATTATAAAATCAAAGAGAAAAATATGAAACTATTTTCTAAAATCACAAATAACTCAAAAGACTTTTAAAACTATTTTTGTATTTTTCAGATTAATTTTTATTTTCTACAAATTTAAAACTATTTTAATCTAATTAAAATTGTGAAAATACCAAATAGAAGTGGAAAAATAAGGAAAATCTTTTATGCTTTTTATATTTTTCTTAAACTGAGAAAATTGAAAAATTATTTTTTGGAACTTTTTCTCAATTATTTGCAATATAACCTATTAAAAAGTGATTAAAATCTATTTTAAATCTAAAAAAATAGTAAAAAGTGACCAAAAATTATGAAATTCTCAGGAAAATTCTAAAATGATGATATGAATCTATGAAAAATGAGAAACTAGTAGCTTATGTGTGAAAATTGAAAGATGTAGTGCAACTGCTTATGAAATAAGCTACTAAAATAAGCTAACAAGCTATTTAGGCAACCAAACAAAGGATGTAAGCTAAAGTGAACTAAAATAAGCTACTAGCGACTAATTGTACCTACTCCTAACAAGCCTCAAGCTCGCTCAATGATCAATTCAAACCGCTTATCTAATGCAAAATGCCTAATGACCCTCATCGTTTGGCTAATACACAAGCTTATTCAATAAGCTAAACTCAAACCAATAGTGCAGCCCTATAGAACACCGACAAGCTACAATTAAGCCAAAACCAGACTCTAACTCTTTAAAATGAACCCTGAACAACTGTTGCAAGATCTGAGGAAAACTGACTTTACACCATTTTGACTTTCTTAAAACAAATGTGAAGTTTGACTATGTTGAGTTTTGATCCAATTTAATTCACTGATTTTGATGATTTTAGCTAAGACTAAGTTACCAATAGCTAGATCTACTTACTCTTAAGCTAATATGCAACTTTTAAACTTCTGATTTTAACAGATTCACCAACAAGATCGGTTGAAGATTATTTTGACTTTTAAGTGCAATCGCTAAAACAATGACTTAAATGACTATCAATTACCTATTTAAACATGTATAAACTACTAACAACTAATAAGCTAATCTTTATTACGATTTATCACCAATTCCAAACACTACTTTATACTAACTAATATGAGATCTAAAAGCAGATTACTACTAAATTATACTAAACCGATGTAAAACTCGGATCAATAACTACAACTTATCACTAAATTCAAATGCAAATCACGATTCAATAACCAAATGTAAATAACAGATATGAGCACTTACAAAATAGCTCAGCCACTATGGCTTGCACCAATGAAACAATAACCTCTAGCCTATTTAACCCCTAACCTAATGTAATTCCAGTTAACTTTTAACCCCATTCCAGCATCATCATCATTTCAATTCAGATCCAACACCAGCAGGATAGAACAAGGTATTGTAGCAACTCAGATTTGGATTTTGTTTGTGATTTGAGATTGAAACTAGAATAAGCTCACAATAAGCTAACTTAAGCTTACATGAACCTATAAAAAAAGAGATCGCTGATGGATCACCCACGTAATGTATCTAAAGTGATTTTATTTTTCAATGAATTTATTTGATTTTTTGTATTTTTGAGTTTTGAAAACAGATGCTAAAAACAGATTTGTAAAATCAAGTAAGCACTAAACTAGGATAATAAGTAGATTCAAATCATAAAAGCTTAAACAAACACTTGATAATGAAAACTAAATTTTATTAATAATGGAAATCTGAGTACAAATACGAATTACAAAGAAACTTTAAAACATTGAAATTAAAAACTATTACTGATTAACCTACTACAACTAGAAAGAAGAAAAATTAAAAAGTGAATGAGAGATACAATTGTGAATGAGAAGAGGTTCTATTTATAACTGAGCTAAGGGTCTTGGAAGGATCTCGAATTCTTCAAGTGTGCTACTTTGAGTGATTAGCATCCCTTGGATCATAATAACCGTTTCCCACTTGATTTCATCCATTGGATTAGATCTTACACGCATCATCAGCCAATAGGAATGCGTCATTTGAGAAATATCACGCGGATCGATGACATGGCATTCCCATGTGTCAGTGGGATGTCAGAGAAAGTACGAATGTGCCCTTAATCACGGTTAATTTTGACCTATTATAACGCGGGTAATTAGGGTTTATCCTATCCGGGTAATTTGGGGAAAAGAAACGCGGAGTGATTTTTTAATTATTGTTTGGGATTTTTGACCGTGGGTGGGGTTTGACTCGGGTTAGTGAACCGGGTTTGAGGTGGATTTGGGTAATAATAAAACCGGTGTTTAGTGTTTTGGGATTGGGCTTTGATCCGGTTTTAATATATGAATTGGGCCGAGAGTTTTGTCTTTGGATTTAGAATAAACCCAAGATAGCTTTAAGGACTTAACTTGTACAATTCAATTCCAAGGGACCAAAAGTGTAATTCGACAATCTCTCAAGGACCAATCTTGTTAAGCTCAAATAATCCAAGGGTGACTTGTAATTTCAAACTTCGTGGATCAATTTTGCCAACATCGAAAGTGCGGTGGACCGAACTTGACTTTTCTTCAAACTTTTCTGAAACTTCAAAAATCATCTTTAGAGAATAAAATCTTCCACAATGCACAATCCCGACCTTCCGGCTCAGCTCAAACTCTCTTGATCTCTCGTGCTCGGATTTACGTCTGATTTGGTTCCTTTTTGCGTGTTTTTGCATATCCGTACCTGCACAAGCATAACTCAAGAAAACCACAAATATTAGCAATAAACGGCTTTTCCTTGGTTGCTTTGGGTCAGTTTGACTAATGAAAAGATATGTGTTTAAGCACATATCAGTGCTCTTGTATAATTCAAGATTGAGATTATTTCCTAAAACTCAAATCAAGATGGTATGGGCCCTTTTCGTGAAGAGGAAATTGGATGGTGGGGATGTGATACTACTAGACCATGATGGAATAAAATTTACCGTGAATGGACAACGTGTGAAACATTATCAGTTGGACAATAATGAAATGGTCAACGATGAGGATATTGTTTTGGAAGAAGGTGACGGTAACAAAGTCTCGTAGGGGCACGACTTCGAGTCTAGCTACAAGACTCAAATATAAAGAAAAGTGCTTCGTGGGAGGCAACCCATGCTTAGTTGTTTGTTTGTTTGTGTGTCGTATATCTTTTATTGATTGTTTATTCTCATGTTTGAATTTGTAAAAATGCTTTATTTTGTCTTTAACCTCGTCTTAATTACATATAACGGTATTTTACAAAAGGGATAAGTGTAGGAGGATTACACATTTCAAAAGAACGTGAACATGAGAATTACGATTATTAAAAAGATATAAATTCATGTTTGTTTGAGTCATATGCTTGTATCGAGTCATAATGGATGTTTTGCGGTGAAATTTTTCCGATTCTAAAGATGTAAATTTTCCAATTTTTCCAAAATCGAGATCGCCGTCAGATAACCGATGGCGTGTGGTCGAACCGACGGCGTCAGGTCGCAACCCGACGGCGTTAGGAGGAGTAGAAATGACTTCTAACTTTTTCTCGCGGTGCTACTTTTAAAATTTTGGAATTTTTAGGTCTTAATTTTCTAGAAAATCAGAAACATCCATTCCACAAGCATTATATCCTAGTTTAGTAGAGTCTTATATATATTGTTACCGCCGATTTTACGAAGTTTTTGTTTGTTTTCTTCAAGTGTGCGTGTTTTATTTATCAAGAAGAAGATACATAAGATTGGATGGAGCTTTTCACGATACATTCTTCTTGAAGAAGGATTTAACCACCACTTCACACGGATCCTACCGAGCTAATCGTGAGTATTAGTTTCTTTCGCTTTTAATTACCTTCCATTATCATAACTTTGATATTTTGGGAACATTGGGGACAATGTTCGCTTTAAGTGTAGGAGGAAAATAAACGGAACTTTGAAACTATGCTTATCCTTGACTATTTACCTTGTCCAATTTCATTTGTGTAATAAACCATGAGAAATATCGGTTAGGGTAATTTTGGCACCAAATTTAAAATTTTTTCATGACATGTAGGAGTGGGCCATTAGTCTTAATAAAGCGTCTCATGGATAGGAAGTTATATGACTAACACAAAACCCTTTACCACTTAAATTCCACCCAAAATGTGAGGATCGCCCTTAGATTTTCAGGAATTAAAGCATTCCACTTTAATGCTTCGAGTGTGTACCGGTAGTATAATATATTCTAGAACTTGTTTTGTGATGCATTCCGAGATCGCTAGTGAGACTACACTTGTGTAGTTAGGAATAACTAAATGATAAGAGGCATTAGGATAACCCTTGTTTGATACCCGTATTATAATTACTTCTTCCACATCGGTTGAGTAATTCCCCCACACCCATGCGTTGTACTCATCTTTAGTACACGATACCCTAGTTAACCCTCGAGCCTATCCTTTTCGCGGTTCTCGTGATTTTTGGTTTTCCAAAATATCAATGAAGAGCATTGTTTACAATCCACCCCCAAATGTACACCCAAATCGCCTTAGCCTACCTTGTATGCACTCACTTTTAGTGCATTATTGTTATCGTACTAAACCCTTAGTTCAATTATCTAGTTGCTTGTATAAGTTGCTAAGTCGAGTCATATCCTTTGTACACAGTTTTGGGATGATTGGGACTCATGGGAAAAGTTAAATTTTATGAAATGACGGGAAGGAACGTTAAATTCAAATTTCCTTTATTTGCGTAATAATGTACTCCAAGTGTTTTGATCTTTTTAATTTCTGGTCAAATTAGTTTTAGAGTAATAAAAACTCAAGTGTACGGATGTGCCTATAAATCCTTATTATTTTGATGTTATCGTAGAGGATGGTAGAGTAAAAGTGTATGGAAAAAAAAACAACATACGGGCTACCATCCTACATCTATCTTTAAATTTATGTTTGTTTGTTTCAATTTATCTAGATTTTAGAGTGTCGAGTCTTGGCATAGCAACGCCATTCTTCTCATGCTTGTAACATAAAGATTTTTGACTTGCCACCACTAAATCGCCTATCCCACAAAACCCTTTGTTTCCCTACCGTTAGCCTAACGTTACAACCCTTTAAAAGACCTTTTGGATAGTTTTTTCTAGGTGCTTACGCCAAAGCGATGGAGGTTTAATCTAGTCTCAAGCCTATGGTAATCTATGTACTAGGACGGTTAATGAGTGTTTATCTTTATTTCCAACTTGATATATTTCATATAAACCCGAGAGATGAGAGTATCTAAACACCCTTGTGAGGTGCTAGTATGTAATTTCCATGCTTGTTATGACTTTCATGGGACTTATACGTGTTGTGAATTGTTCTAAACTAATGCTTCATGACCCTAACTTATAAATTAATTGGCTAAAAGCACATTCACTTGTGGACAAGCAAATACCAAGTGTAGGGATATTTGATAAGGATTTAAAAGGTACACTTTGAGGGTCATTTAAGCCCTTAATCGAGCACTTTGTATCCGCTACTACTTAATTTCGCTCCTTTTCACTTTTTAGGTCTCTTGAAGGCAAATTGCTAGAATGACACTTATTCGGACGAGAAGGCGCGAATATATGAAGAAAATGGCCAAAGTCAAGAATCGAGACACTCAAGTCGCTGAATGGTAGAAGGACGGCACACATACCTAATGGCGACGCCGTCAAGAACACATTTTGAGACGACTCGAGAGAGCAAATTGCTATTTTGCACTTGACGGCATCATGTTTAAAGAGTAGGGCGTCACAACTCGCACGGCCTAGATTTGGATCCCGACGGCGCCACAACCATAAGGTGACGCCACAGAGTTGACGTGGCCAAGACGAAAACCACGATGGCGGCGACCGACGGCGTCACAATTAAAGAGTGACGTCGTCGCATATTGTAACTCTATATATAGAATTTGAAATTTGAATTTTAGAGAAGTAGTTTTGTGGAGTAAAACCTAAACCGAAATTTGGTGTCTTGGGTGATCTTAGGGTTCCATACCCTATTTTACAACAAGATAAGTGATTTACTTCATTAATTCAATTATGTCTTCAATTATTTGTGTGTATGCTTGCATGTTTTGCATGTCCGGCTAATTTACTTGTGTGTTTGCTTAGATCTATGAAACCTAGGTATTGATAATTGATTGGTTGTCTCTTATCTTAATTATGATTGACCTAGTATTGCGATAGGTCATTCATTGTGTTTTTAATGCTTGAGTAATCTTTTTGAACATTAGTTTATAATCACCTAGAGTTATTGCAGTCTAAACATCGAAAGGTAACCTTAGAGTTAGTTTATGAATCCTAGAGATTTCGTAGGCAATAACCTTAAGGTTGTCTCAAATAGTTAGGGAAAACGCATACCCTACGACCTTAGAAGACACAACGCGTTAACAATAAGGACGTGACAATTCAACCATCAATAGGAGATAACTAGGGAGTAATAGCATCTAGGTAAACACATCTTTAAATCATCATAAGAGCACACATCAATTAGACACAGACTACCCCTTAGCTTAGTTAATTAGAATAGATAAGTAGAGTAATCGGTAGAAATACCAACCCCCCAAATCCATTGCCTAGGGTGTTGAAAAACTTGCTCGTCGAAAAGGAAGTTACTTTGACCCCGAACTTGCGTTGTACGCTTATCAGATAACAGATCCAAATGAGGATCCCGATCTGTACAAGTTAGTTTCTAATTTTATGTTGCATGGTCCATGTGGTGTTGATGAACCAAATTAGGTTTGCATGGATGGTGGGAAATGTACCAATCACTTCCCTAAAAGTTCATACAAAACAACTCATTGACTTGAAGGCTACCCTGCTTATGAAAGACGTGATAACGCGAACCATGTTGTTCAGAGAACATAAGTTGCACAACGGCTATGTTATCCCGTATAACGCTACTCTACTGAAACGTTATCAATGCCACATCAATGTTGAATGGTGCAATCAAACGGGATCAATAAAATATTTGTTTAAATACATAAAAAAAGGTCCCGATAGAGTATCAGCACAGTTGTATGAACCAGCAACCACATAAAACGGTCAAGAAAATGCTAAACTTGTTGATGAGATTAAGGCGTTCTATTATTGCAGGTACCTATCTGCTTGTGAAGCCGCATGGAGGATATTTGGATTTGAGATCCATTATAGAACACCATCTGTTGAACGTCTCTAATTTCATCTCGAAGGCGAGCAGCCAGTTGTATTTGATGAGAACTCTGACCTTGAAACCGTTATTCACAAACCAACAGTTGGCGCTTCTATGTTCGAAGCCTGGATGCAGATGAATGAAACGT
Organism: Chrysanthemum lavandulifolium; assembly: GCA_022545495.1. NCBI lineage: Eukaryota > Viridiplantae > Streptophyta > Magnoliopsida > Asterales > Asteraceae > Chrysanthemum > Chrysanthemum lavandulifolium. Next base: position 152,995,372 of record CM040246.1, read on the forward strand.
ATCCAAAAGCAAGGGAGTTAACATATGCTGAATTTCCTACGAAATTTGTATGGAATGCTCCAAAAAGAATGCAGACACATAGGAAGAAAAAATATGCAATTGGTAGAATTCATAATGTTCCAATCTCAGCTGGTGAAGCTTACTATTGTAGGATGCTACTCAATAGCCAAAAAGGTTGTCGAAATCACGCTGCAATGAGAAAAATTAACGGTGTAGTTTATCCTACTTACAAAGAAGCCTGCTACGCAGCGGGCCTTTTAGATGACGACAAGGAGTATATTGAGGGTATTAAAGAGGCAACCCATTGGTCCTCTGCTGAGCATTTACGGGACCTTTTTGTTACATTACTGTCCCAAAAGGAACGTGACACACCTTTGACTGTTTGGTTACAAACTTGGCATTTGCTATCAGAATATGTCGAGTACAAGAGAAGCATTCTTTTAGAAATTCCAGGTATAACCACCAACTCAGCTTTGTTACTATCTTTTTTATTTTTATTTTTTTAAAGAAGCTTTGTTATTATGTTATTTCATAAATTTATATATTACTGGTAATGGTTAATAATTACAATTTCGAAATTGATTAAAGATGTTAAAAGACCATTTTTTTGAAAGGGACTTAAACAAAAATGTGTCTACTGATTCTTATGATATATATCTTACACTACAAATATCCTACACTATTTACTATTTTTTATAACTCTTATTTGCATACATATGCTATGGCTCATATATAACTAATTTCATATGTGTTCATAATCGAATGACGGTGAGTGATGCAGTTTCTTCGACTGTGTTTTAATATTTATAAAGTCTCGTTATACCTATGGTCTACCCTAATGCACTAACGGGCGATTATTCGGTCGTGTGTAGTGTAGTAATCGGTAAAGCCGAGGTCGTCCCAAGAGCTATGTGTGTTGGATTATTACTAAGTCTAGGTGTCACAGATTTAATATAGGGTTCGATAAGGAAATAATTATTAAACTACTAAAACATAATAAGGCAAATAAAGGCAGATAAAAGGTAAAGGGTAAATCAATAGAGGAGAGTGGTGCTAACCTAGTTAATCCTCCTAGCTAGTAATGTCTACGTCTACTTACTTCCAATTACTTGTGTGGGGTCAAAGTCGAGAGGACAACATTTGGTCAATTCGCCTAACCTATCAAAGAAAGATGCCACCACGGAGAAGTCGTGTCCCCTCATAATTCCTGTTACTCCTCGGTCTCCTAAGCCAAGTCATTAAGCACCGCCACAGCTAGATTTATAATAGTGAGTGCCGGGCGTTAGCAACTTAAACACTCACCCCTAATTCTTAAGTTCATCCAAACGGTAGGTGATCGCTGGTCAAATCGCACAAGTAGAAAGGGTCGTCAGTTGGTCATATCTTACCCTCTCGCCTCGGTCCGCTCGGCCTAGGGTCATTGGTCATATCTCATAGGCATTGGCCTCACCGCCATTCAAAAATACCGAACCAAAGGTAGCTACCAATAAACTATGCATGCATACACTTAGAAATAATTGTAATGGAAGTAATGTAAACGCAAACAAAACAATTAAGGAATCATAACTAGGCCGGCACCAAGAGGTGCTTAGCTCATATTAATCATACAAACCAATTCAATATTCAAAGGTACGGAATACATGAATTGAAAGTAAAGAAAATATAAAATGCATTACTTATCGTAGGGAGTGATTTCTCCTTTCGAGACAGCCTGTATGCTCCTCTAGACCCGCCTTTGAGCTTTTTCCCACGCTCTGGTTGTTGTGTGTGGAATGAGATGATTAGAAATTTGGAATTCGTGAGGTATTTATAGGTTGATCCGGGTTACGACGTAACTATAACAAGAGTTACGCCGTAACCTTCAATTCCTTCAGATTTTGCACTAGATCTGCTAGTTACGGCGTAACCTTATTAGTGGTTACGCCGTAGTCTTCAATAAACTTAGTTACGCCGTAGTTTGATGGAATAGTTACGGCATAGTTATCAGCGGCGTGGAACCTCATTTGACCTAATAGAGTTACGTCGTAGCCTTTGGGGAGGAAACGCCGTAACCTTCTGATGAGTTGGTTTTCTGAGTCACGCAATAGTTATGGCGTAATGTGAGAGACGAGTTACGCAGTAACTTCTACAAAATCAAGATACTATGATAAATCTTTAGATAATTCTCCAATTCCTGTCTCTTTAGCTCCAATGCTCGAATTTACCCGAAAGTGGAAAACAATGGAAAACAAGCGTAAATCCATATAAATGATATAAATTACAAGCATTATCGGGGGAAATTGACACTAAATATTCAGGACTATTTGATGTTATCAGCGAGAAAAAAAAAGTTTTTTTTCCTTTATCGAACAAATTATGCGCTCCAGAGGCACCACTTTGAAGCGTTTTCTGCCTTATCCATATGATATGTACATGTCTGAGTTTGGTAACCGGCTAATCTTTTCTGAGAGAGATTATAACCCATCAGAGTTACAGTTTGAATACGAAACTCTATATGCCGCGTTAACCACGGAACAGAGAAATGTATATGACACCATCATGACCTCCGTTACAAACGGAAGAGGGGCACTTATTTTGTATACGGCTACGGAGGAACTGGCAAGATATATTTATGGAAAACACTTGCTTCCGGGATTAGAAGACATGGTGACATAGTCATAAATGTTGCATCAAGTGGCATTGCATCTTTATTGATGTCAGGTGGACGGACTGCTCATTCGAGGTTCCATATTCCGATAAATATTGATGAGACTTCTACGTGCTCAATATCTCCATAAAGTGACCGATGAGGCTCCCATGACAAATAAGTTGTGCTTTAAGGCTCTAGATAGGTCTTTGAGAGATGTCTTGTGTGAGATCGTGTCTGAGACTTGTGATACGCCATTTGGTAACATGACCGTAGTATTTGGCGGTGATTTTAGGCGTGTGCTTCCGTTATTCCAAAAGGTTCCAGCAAGACATTGTAAGTGCATCTTTAAAATAATCGTACTTGTGGGATCACTTGCAAAGTCTTAAAATTAACCGCCAACACGCGCCTAACTGTTGGATCACCAAGATGTAAATGAGATAAATGAATTTATGGATTGGATATTGAAAGTAGGAGATGGAGAGATTAGAGGACCACAAGATGTAGAGGTTTTGATAGATATACCAAGATATTCTAATACATGAAACTGATGATCCGGTACAATCTGTTATTCATTTCACTTACCTAAACCTTTTGAATAACATAGACGATCCGTCCTACTTCCAGGAAAAGGCCATTCTTGCTCCAACCAATGAAGTGGTTGATACTATTAACGATCATTTGCTTAAGACCTTTCCTGGTGAGGAAATGGTTTATCTTAGTTGTGACAACATAGATAAAACTGAACATGGTGGTGCTATAGATCAATCCGTTTTTTCACCGGAATTTATCAACGGATTAAAATTTTTGGGTGTTCCAAACCATAGGCTTGCATCAAGGTGGGTGTCCCAATAATGTTTGAGAAACATTAATCAATCACAAGGTTTGTACAATAGGACAAGGCTTCAATCACTAAATTAACACGAACTTCTATTCAAGCCAAAATAATTAACGAACACATTTTGGGAATACGGTTATACTTCCAAGGTTGAAAATTACTCCATCGGATAAACGCTTAACACTCAAGATCGCGGCGCAAACAATTTCCGTGTCGGTTTCATTTGCCATGACGATAAACAAGAGTAAAGGCCAATCACTTTCGAAAGTTGGTTTATACCTACCGCGTCGTGTTTTCACACATGGACAATTATACGTGGCTGTTTCACGCATCAAAAGCAAAAAGGGTTTGAAGGTTGTTGTTTCTGATGTTGATGGTAATTTATCAAAGACTACTACAAATGTAGTCTACAAAGAGGTTCTTCACGGTCTTTGATCAAGTTTCAAGAGGTATGTACGAATATTCATATCATGTGATATGCCTTTGTTTTTTACATGTTTTATCAGTCACACAAATGTTTTACTTACACCTTATTTTTATACTTTATTAGGTTCTCTGTAAATGTTTATTGGCTTATCACTTTATCAAATTCCCACTACATACACTTGCTTTTTAAAGGCGGTCAAGATTGGAGCTCACGTGCATGGGCGTTTATTACATTATTACTTACAAGCATTGTACTCTGTACTATAATTGACTTATTACTTCATATTACTTTCGAATAAATGATTCATCCTGTTTACTTTCGTTCTTTTTCTTATTTTGTTTAGACACTATTTTTTTTATTTTTTTTGCAATATCTCTTTTAAAAACCCGTGGATTCCACGGGTCTTATAAGCTAGATGTTGATATATAAACCTTATAATTAATTTAATTATATTAATTAGGGGTAGGGGTTTTTTTTCCGTGTGTCAATGTAGGGCAATAGGTGGGAAGCAAACTTTTAATCTTAAATTTACACATAGGTTAGAAGGTGTATGTATGTGCGGGTGATTTTTTATTTCTTTACATTAAACACAAATATTTTTAAAATCACTCCCTCTTTTTACTAAGTTTTTTCTTTATACTTTTGACACTTAAACTTTTATGTTTATTTTTCTTTTCTTGACTTATATATATGAACATTTTTTTAATTATTGCCAACATCGAATATTGAGTTTTTTATTAAATATTTTAAAATAAAAATAATAATAAATAAATAAAATATTACCAAATAACGACATTGATTTTTTTTAAATAAGAAATTCCCACTAGGGATTTTGTTTTATTATATAAAAGATGAGCAAACATTTTTCAAGTTTTATGGTTTGCTACTACACTCTAAACTAATCTCTTTTTTTTTTTTGTATGCAACAATTTGTATTAGTTTGAAATGCTTTTTTATATTGTATTTACTAGCCTTAGGCCCGCCCGATGGGCGGCTAGCATTAAGTTTTTTTAACAAAAATAAAGAGTTTCACTTGTATTTCGTAAAAAAAATTAACATAAAATTGGTTATTTAAAAACAAAATAAATAAATGAACGTAAATATAAGATTGAGTGGATTTTTTACAAAAACTAAAGTGTTTAAATCTACAACCAAAGTAAGAATCATAGCCTATGAAGGACTTCCTTATATACAAAGTTTGTTGTGTAATTGTAATAGTAACATAGTTTTTAAGATATATATCATTAAACTTAATATAATGTTCATAATAAAAATAAGTTTTTATAAGTCATAATCGTAAAATAAAAAAGATACATATCCATTGGCAAAATAGAAACGAACAAAACTAACTTATTATGGTTTGGAATGCTGGACATCTTGATTTTATTTAGAAATTATGTTTAGTACAACGACTCGTTATAGTTGAAATCAACATCTATATTTGAAAATTTATCAGAACTATATAATAAACCTTCTCTCGACCTGCTCTTGCTCCATGTTACCTTTTTGAGAAAAATAAATCTACCTGCACAACAACATTAACACCATAAATATAACATTATAACTATTTTATGTAAACCATGGACTAAATGTTAAACATGTAGCCAAATGAAAATAAAGATTTCATGGACACGACATATGGAACAACTATCGGTTCCATTTCCGAGATACTTCTTTCTTCATTAAACCAAGTCTTTGACAATACTCGATCAAGGTCCAAAAGAATTTTTTCCTACAACAACAATCATTCACCCATCCTACATATATTATCAAATTTTAATGACAATAGATTTCTAGAAGTGTCAATACTACATTTTATATCATAATTTCTTACTGTATGTGAGCAAAATACTTTTTTTACCAAGTTCAACATGTTCTAAAAGTTTTGTTTTAAGATCATGTTGGAAAATTTAGTGCACTTGTGGGATTAGTTCACACCTTGTAATGGGTTAGGAGGTACGGAGTGTACACCCATAAGGTCCATGAACACCTCGACTCTTATAGTGGTTTGTATTGGTAGTCTTGGTGAAAGTCTTGCTTGGTGAAATCTTGTTGGTGAAAATCGCCAGGAAAGTACCGCTTGTGGTTTCCATCGATAAGCGTGCTTCCATCGATAGGCGATGTTTCCACCGATAGCACCGTGAAAGTACCGATGCTATGAAAGTATCGATAGCGATATTTCCAACGATAGGTCAGATTTCCATTGTAAGTGAAAGTACCGCTAGTGGAAAGTACTACTTGTGGAAAGTATCGCTAAATGGCGATTACAACTTCTTTATGACCACGCTTAATTGGTCATGTAACCACTAACGGCTATAATGGGGATAATTATGAGGCTATTAATGGGCCGATTAATACTCATAATTCCATTGGAATAGTTCAAGAGTAACCTCCTATATATAGGAGATCCGAACATGCATGAGAAAACACGTAAAACGTAAACACTTATTATTAAAGGGTTATAGAATTGTGCCTAATTCTCTAAGCGCATTTGGTCTTATCCCAAGTAGATATTCGTGATACCGGGCATTAGGTCTAATAGTTTACTTTGGAAAGTGATCACACGATTCCAAGTGATATCCCAGTAACCACCAGTGGTATCTGTTACTACTAACGGTTTGTTTGTTTCGTGAAGAGTTGCACATTTCTGCCGAATTGATTGTCTTAACCACTCGGGAGATTACCCCAACAATCAAAGTAAACTATTTTGTGATAATCAATGGCAACTGCATGAATGAACACATGGCTTCAAACTTTGCTAATTTGGACAAGTTTGAAGGGTGGACTTTAGAGGTGGCGGAAGAAGATGCACTTCTTGGCATCGAGCATGAGTGGTCTATGTCTTGACTACCCAATTTCGATGATGGTGATGATGCTATTGTGGAGATGATGCTCGTGGAGCGGATCGGGAGGAGGAGCAAGTGGGAGAATGATGACTACATATGCAGAGGTCTTATTCTCGAATGGTATGTCTCGATTCTTTGTTTGATATTTATCGAACTTTGAATCTTCCAAAGAACGTGGGATTCCTTGGATGCCAAATATATGGTCGAGATGCATCAAGTAAGAAGTTCCTTGTTAGTAATTTCACAAATTACAAAATGACCGATTCAAGACCGTTATGGAACAATACAATGAACTTCTTGGAATACTTGAAGGTTTACACAACACCAAATGAACATGGATGAGGCTATCAAAGTGTAAGATATAACTTTTCACATACACATCAAACCATAACACAAGGTGGCGATAAGATGGAATTCTAGAGAGAAAGTTAGAGGTTTAGGGAACTTAGTGAGAGAAAGTGAAAGATATTATTATGAGTTCCAACTCTCTACCTTGGAAGGTAGAGTATTTATAGTCTTACATAATTCGCCACACTTTGGGTCATGGATCGGGCATCTGATGGGTAAAGACCCGTCCGTCCTCCACGGTGTTACTTAACTAAATAACTACTTAACTTAAAAGAACTACGACTACGAGCTTTCTAACGATTACATATACTGAGGTGACCGACTCTTTAATACCGGAATTTCTAATTCCTAACAATCTCCCTAAGGGAGGTCACCTCAATCATGTACCAAAATTACATTGAATACAAATAGATATTACATTTAACAATTGATCTTGCATTCTTGATGTAGTCCTTGCTCCTAAGCTCGTAGTCGCGATTCTTCACTTTGCATGTTTGGTTATTCCAAGTGGAGGTCTTTTCCGATCCACGTGATTATAAGGTCGAGCCATCTTTCGAGATCATCGACTATCAACAATCTCGACACATCCTTTGTGGTGTTGGTATTTTGTGATGTTGTGACTTTGGGACCGACATGCTCACATCCGGATCATGAAATCTTCTCATCGAGTAGCGGAAGCTTTTGTTGAATCATGATATTGGCAAAGAACAGAAAAGCATGGAGTGAAAATATCGAGTCATTGATGCACTAATCATGATTTCCTTTGAGATGAATGTGTTAAGTGAGCATGCGGCCATGGATTGACCGCTTCATTCGATCACCGCAAACGTCGGGCGTGACTGCATACAACGATTAGCAACAAATCGCACGAAAGTGTCTTTGATCACTTTCGTTGAATTGAGGTACACGCCCACGGTTCCCCGTTGATCAAGACAAGTATCGCCTGTGATCGGTAGGATTCATAAGAATCTCCTTGACAGGTTTCGAATTGTTCTATTTGTTCTCAAACCGAACATCTCAAAGAAGACAACACGGAGTGAGTGAACCAAATAATTTTAAGTCCACCGATCAAGAGAAGAGATTTGAAAACAATCGTGTATTGCTTAATAGAAATTGTTTTTGCAATACAACGAAGGTTTTATTGAAAATCAATTATCAATCATAAAATACCTTTTGGTTTGAAAAATGAGTACACGGTCGATGTGCTAAAGAAAAGAGTTTTTAAGCACAAAGACCGGTTTTCAAAGGTATCCGTCAATCCTTAACTCGAACCGAGATTGATTCAAGAAATTGAATCGCCCCATTGTTTCTGCTCGGTTGTCACATGGTTGATCTATATGATAGATCTCACATGCCACCTACCAGAGCTTGTTTGATGTTGGCTCGAAGGCTTTCCATCTTCATTGTGAATGTGTAAACACATCACTCGGATGTTCGCAATACCACAAGGATAATGCGAGGACTCATGATATAATCTCTTCCACATTGTGTGAAGCAGAGAGTCTTCATTGAAAGTGTCCTAATGAGATTTATTGATGATCTCGTGGCTCTAGACTCAATTTGTGCATATTTGGATCCTATAACGGAGACTAGGGAGGGTCTCCTTCTTCAATATCAACCATCTCTAAGAGAAAGTCGATAGATAATGTCGGTTCCCGTGAGAATGAAACAAGCCCTTTAAGAGGAACTTGAGTGGTTTGGAAAGTTGAAGTGCGGTGCGGCCACCGGGTCTATGACGTCTTGTCTTCAATACCGATGTTACCATCGTTAGCATATGAAGTGAACCGGTTTACTCTAAGGTTGAATTAATGGAGGGCTATTTGTTTTCACCCTATTCTCATTCAATTCTTTTAATTCTTCAACCCTTCAATGCTTACCGAGACTTCATAGCTAGAACCTTGTTGGGTTTATTCCAAGACTAGCTCGGTCTTAGTCTGCACTCTTCCCATATCTCACTTTTCTCCTTTTATCATCATACCTAAGGACTTCTACACTAACTAGTGGATTGCCCTCGGTAGATCCTCCGTTCTGGCGGATCATGGGAACCAATACCTAACCTTATCATCCTTATATCACCGTACATAAAGTAAAGTTGGTCGGTCTATTTGGTATTGTTCATCCGCCATTGAATCCAATTGAAAACTATTTGAAAATCAATTCGTATACATGTGATATATTATCAAAGCATTTTGTACCGAATTGTTTTTGATATTTTAGAACGAGAACTCCCCTCAACATGTGCATCAAGTATTTGAGAAATGTTAAGCACATGGAGGCAAGAGAAAGAATTAACTCTTTGATTACCATTTTCTAAACGATATCAACATCACTCCCCTCAGCGGATCAAGTAGAAATAGCATTTAGGAAGGATGAGGTTTCCATAATTGCTCCCCTCAATATGTGCCTCGAGGTTTGAAAAGAGTTTTGCACATACTAGAGGAACACGCATATGGGATAAATGATCACGTTTCAAATCATAGGTTTTAAGATAGGTGCTCCCCTCAACATGTGCATTGAAAAATTGAAATCGTTTGACACATGTGAGAAGGATGATGTACATTCTTATAAAACCATTTACCGAATCATCGGTTTAAATCTAATTTAAATCACACATTCTCCCCGATCACAATTATCAAATCATTTGAGATTTGTGATCTCGTATAGATTTAAATTGATTTTGAAAGCTTTTAAGGAGAATTGTGACATGATTGTGAAAGCGTTTGAATCGATAAGGATCGGATTTTAAGACTTTAAACCCATTTATAAAACCATGCATGTATATCTTTTGAAAACAATTTAATGCCAAATAACTTTTAATTTAATTGAAATCATTCTCCCCTCAATCAATGACGAGGTTGTTGATTGGAGATAGAGATTTTGACAAATAAGTCCCGATGATTATCAAAAATAGGGATTGAGTTATTTTTCAAAGCATTTAGTTTTCACAGATAGGAGTTTATAGAATCGAGCATAGAATTTGAAAACATGGTAAAACATGGCTCGTTCTTTCTTTAAACCGGGTTATTGCCTCAAGATGACAATAAACCATTCTCTTTCTCCCAAAAATAATTTTTTGATTTTTTGATTTTTGATTTTTTTTTTTTTTTTTTTTATTTAACATTCGAACAAACATCTAAAGTCCCGTGTCATTCTTTGAATGACAGCACAAAGACCGTAGATATTATCTAACCGAGAGAAACATGACAAAATGACAATATTTTTTGAAGATTTTTCGAATTTTTCAGATTTTTATGGATTTTGAAAGTTTTATGATTTTCTGTTTGATTTTAGAGGGTTTTATAATTTTGTATTTTGTTTTTCGAATAGATATATACAAGAGATAAATTAGTTTAAGAGAATGATGAAATGAGTACCGAGATAAAGATATCGTTCAAGACTTTGTAGAAGAAAGGAATCAACATCTCTTAAACTTTCGCCACCAAAGCATCCGAGGCTTCTAAGAAAATCGCTCAACATGAGCCTTCTCAATTTGAATCTTTGGTAGCTTCCCCAAACCGACAAACATCGAATAAAGACCATTTCCTAAGAATTAGAGTTGAATACAAAGCGGTCTCATTGATTGAAGCTCAAGACCTCAAGAACACGAGAACACCGGTAACAAGTTGAAACATTGATCGCCCTCGGTGGTTATCAAATCCGGATTAACCGACACGACCGATCACATGAACCTTGCTAGCATCCCCGATGTACACCTTACTCTTCGAGATTGACCGGTTGTCAAGTTGGGGAACAATATATCAACATCTTCATTTTACCAAGTGCATTCCAGTTATATAACATATAACCAATCAAGACATAATGTACACATGTACCAACAAGAGTAGAGACGATGACATCCATGTAACATGTTGAGTCACTAATCATCTCTGTGGATGTCAACTCGAAATAACCGAATTAGCTCGATCAAGTGAACATGTTGTGCATATAACCGAAGCACTTTATCATAAACCATATATAAGATGTCGATAAAGCGTATTATCTCACGCTCATTTTGAACATCAAGTAACAAAACCAAAGGTCTCCGAGAGACCACTTCCCCAAATAGTTGGAATAATATATCCTTCCCCAAATAGTTTTGATACCTCGTAATCAAGAAACATAATCAATCCATAAACTTGAAATCTTGTGAGAAGAACTCAAATAGCCCAAGTGAATCCTGCGAGAATCAATCGCTACATTAACTCTCTCTCGACTATCTTTATCAACCCATATGTAGACAATTTGAAGTGACCCATCATGAAGAAAACCCGATATACCAAACTTGAAAGCGTAGTCGAATTCCCGCATTTGTGTCTTAAGCTTGCACTTAAAGATGGAAGAACGGTGTCGAGAATCTATGCTTCAAGCAAATCTCTAAGTACTCACTACTCAAACAAAGTATGAGACATTAACACCTCTTGATATTATCCACATCGTCATCGCATGTGACACCGAGTAAAACAATGTAACTCCTAATAGTGATAGTTAACGTGTCTTCAACCATCCACCTCGATTGCGGTAACTAGATAACCCAAGTCTTCAACTCAAATTCTTAAGCCCGAGCAAGTTATCAAATAAGAACACGCCTTTGTGAACGTCAACTTCAACCTCAAATAAGTTATAAATGAGTAACTTCGAAGTAATCAACTTGTGTCAAATGTCCAACATGTGAATAAACATACAATCGGATGTACATTGACCCACTGACTGAACCGGAGCAAATGATTCCTCAACATCAATGCATTCTTCCTTAAGGTATACATGTAGAAATTGATCTGGAAGATTTACCAATAATGTTTTTAAGCGGATGAGGAAGTCATTTTCCTTAATGTTCTTGTGGTTGATTTACATAGTGCACATTTGGAGATGAACAATGAAACAATGATCCGTGAAGATTTGGCAAAGGAGTACCAAAGAGCGGATCACTATTCATGAGTGCAATCTGCAATGATAGTCATTAAAAACGCCTTGTGAAGTAATGGCGGAGATAAGGTTTCTTGAGAATTCCAAGAAGTACTTCTTAGATGGTGAACCGGTTGAGTCAATAGAAACCGAGCATGAGCTTTGTTTGGATGATCAAAATTGTTAGAGGTTGAAGTACTCATCAAACATATCTTTGAAAACAATGAATCCCAAACAATGAATCCCAATTATCCTTAGTAATTGAAGCATTAGGCGTTGGAGGAGTGTCATCAAAAATCAAGCAATGAATCATTGCTAAAGAATCGAGCAAGTCTAATTGGGATTAAATTTTGGCTTTTCAATCTCCCCAATTAGTGCTCTCCCTAAACCGATTTAAGATTTTCAAGTGTTCTTCTCACCTGCATTAAGAAGAAGTCTTTAGATCATCAAATGCACTGCCTTTAGTCTTCTAACATGTAGCGTAAAATGTAGAATGCATCGTAGACTCGACCTTCTTCAAGATTGTTCGGTTGGGGAATAGATAGTTAACATCTTCAACTCACACCAAAAGGCATCCCACCAAAAGCATCCCAATTAACTTACATCTTGCAAATCCTTAACTAAAATCTCTCCCAATCAAACAAGAACGAAAGATGTTCATCAAGAAAATCAAGAATACGGCCGCAACGAACACACAAGATGGTAACACCAAACTACCAATCACATCAAACAAGAACAGAGATTGTTCGGAATCATCATGTTGATGTATACGTGAAGCATTAACCGAAGCACTTTGTCGATAAACTCATCAATCCGAAAGTGAAGATTTCAACCAACGGCTCTTAGAAGAAAAACTCCATGTGAAGATGACCCGATAAGAAGAAGCTCGGTTCTTACATGAGTTTGGAGCCGTATGACCATTTGTAATCTCTAATATCAATCAACCATGCAAAAATTCACACTTCTTCTCCCCTCAAGAATTGCATACTAAGTTGCCATTCTTGATTAAGTAAGTGAAAATCATCCGAATGTTCTATTTACACTTCTCTCCATAAAATCGACACATGATGTCGCCATCTTCTTTATAATCGAGCAAGTGGAATGAGAAAACAATCGGTGGTAGCCGGTTCACTTGATGACCAAGCGCATGGAAAAAGTATGAAGCATGTTGATGAGAATGGTCATAATAAGAAGATTTCTCTTCTTGAAGATAAAGCGCTTGAAGCGTACACTTTTCTTTTCTTTGAGTACGAGGCATGAGCCAAGTGTTCATACGTCATAATGTTGAATCACGAGGCCGAATCGATGTGAATGTACGCCATTATTAAGAGCCCAAATATATGTTTAGAGCCGCCGAATCCAAATACCAAGGGACGATTTATGCGACACGCTTTGGACAACGACGAGAGAGAATTGAAACATTGGATCCCCACATCTTGATGGGTTCCTTTTGGTTAGCACAAATGCGATCTTTGAATCGGCAGAAACCCTAGATGCAATGGCATTATCCCTAGGAGTCGAACTAGTAGAGGCATCGGACTTAGTCAAATGACATTTTGTGCTTAATGGGATTATTCTACCGGTTGGCTTCCAAACCTTCAGCACTATTCTCGGCATAGTGGATCTAGTTAAAGAGCAAGGTTTGCCATTCGTGAACATTCGACTGTTGGCTTCCATCGAAATCCTACATTGGTAAAACCTTCGTAGGTTTCGTGATTATGTAACTGCTTTGCTTTCCAAACTTTCTTAACGGGGTATGATTCTTAGATCTCGTAAATAACACATCACGCTTATCATGATTACGAGAAAATAAACATTTTTACATGTTTTGCGACAAAGATAAGGCCTCGAATTAATTTCGGTAAAGCTTAGAGCTAATACTAGAACTAACACGATTCTTTTGTTCAAATCAAACTTCTTGTCCCTATGGTGTTCTTTTACTTCCTTATCATGATCACTTTTAGTTTGCGTAATCCTATCCTTCTTTGCATTGCTTCTAGGTTTTGACCCGCTAACTTTAGTGTCAATCTTAACATCTGTAGAAGTAACGATGGGAACATTACATGGCTTCACTACTTTCGCATTCTGGTCTAGAAGTCTTGGGATCTGAAATTCTAAAAGGCACATCAAAGATTGCTTGCTTGAATTTCGACATGGAACAAGGCATATCAAGAGTCACATGCTTGGCTTTAGGCATAGAACAAGGCACAACTATTCTATCTAGCCTATTTCTAGATTTCGGACTTGTGACAATTACATACTCTAAGAGTTCACGAGATGGTTTGGCATCCATGCGGGCATAGGCTATAGTACTATCAAAAGGTTTTCTAATCTTTCATCTTCAACAATCTCACGAAGACCCTTCAAACTTTCCTTAAGGTATGAGAGATATGCTTTATGTGCAAGTTCATTATTCTAATGGGCGGGGAATATATAACATATCGATAGCATATTTATCACTGGCGAAACCTTAGGAACAGTAGTATTTGCAATTGGGGATTGGCAACTTTCCTTTCACCTCACGCTTGATTCTCAATATCGTTAAGTAAAGAAGTTATCTTTTCAATTTGTTTATCATGATTAACTTTAAATGAATCACATAACTCTTTGTTTGATCATTAACCTTTGAAATTTCAAACTTTAAAACAATCATTTTCCTTTTGCAAGTTATCAATTATGTTTTGAAGTTGGAAGTGCGAGAATCTAAAGGTGGAGGCATATGGAAGCAGTCATCCTTCTTTTCACCTTTCGGTTGTGAAATTTGGGCTTTCAATCTTTTGATCGTGTTATAATGAGCTCGAATTTGTTCATCACGTTTGCTAATTTCAAAAGCGCATCAAACTCGGAAGCATCGGAGGATGTCTTGATATTTGAGGTTTTAATATTTTCTTTGAGATGTTGATGTTTTAATTGCAAAGCAAGATGTTCAACTTCTAATTTAGAATAATGTTTGACCAAGTTATCATGATCATCCTGTTCTATTTTCTCATGCAATTTTGAATTTGTTGTTTCAAGCTCAATGACACGATCATGGGAGACATTGAGCAGCAGATAATTCATGAAATTGAGAAGCATTAATGGAACAATTTGTAGCGATGAAAAACACATCTTGAGCAATACATTCAGGATGTCGATTCTCATTCGGTGTATGCAAGTTCTTCCTTTCAATCTCACTATATTTTAATTCTCTCTCATAGTCACTAACCTCAACAATCATTGCATCAAATACCTTTTCCATTTCTTTAATATCGAATCGTCCCTTTTAAGACTCTCAAATTGATCTTTTAGTTGTTTAAAGAAAGGCATGACCTCGATTAAATAGCATTCTTTAGTTTGCTCAAAACCCTTTCCCTTGATTATGCCGGTGGGTGTGATCCTTTTCACAAGTTTTCTCAAAATCAACAAATAGTTGAAAGATAACATATTCACCGATTAAGGTCTTGCTTTTAGTGGCAATAGATCTAGGAACTAAGTGCATTGGTGTATTAGGAGGATACACAGTTGATTTAGGCGATTTCCTACGGGGATTCTTTTCAACAAGATTTTGACTTTTGCATTTCCATATCCTTTTCCGAACACTTGTTGGGGTTAATAGAGTCCGAGGCTTAAACTTGTTCAAGGAGATCCAATTTTCTTTAGTGTAATTATGGGGTTTGATCGTTATGTTATTCTTTTACACTCGGGATCATTTAGCTTCTTATCCATTTTCTCCCTAGATGTAATATCTAGTTTTCTATCTTCCTCGGTGCACTCAATGCAACTAGGTGTCTGCCTAGGTTTGAGAATCTCATTTCCATCATAGATTACATTTTGAATCGCTTTTGCTTTCTTACCATACTCGGGATTGGGTTTATCTATAATGGGAACAACGTGCTTATCGCTAAGACTACGTGCTTAGTGATCATGTGGCGATCAGAATGGTATTCCCTTATCGCATAACTTATTTTCAAGCTTGTTTTCAAATTTTTAGATTGGAAAAATCATTCAAAAGTTTTGATTCCTTAGCCTTGAATTCTTGCTTAAGCATTTTAACATTTTCTTGAAGTTCGTGTTTTGCTTAGCGAGCTTTAGAAAGCTTTTCTTGTAAGGAGTTTAACTCTTGTTTTAATACTTCTTCTAAAATTACTTTTCTAATGATTATGCGTGATTGGACATCCATTTCCCGCTCACGGGTTGTCAACTCAAACTTAGCACTGCTCATAAATAGAAACTTGATCCTTATATATGTTAAGCTCGGTGGTAAAGGGAATCATCAGCACAAATGCAAAGGTACTCATGCAAGTACATAATCATCATTTTGAGTAGAAGATGCACAACTAGGTACAATGAGAAACTTCCATGCAACTTACCTCAAGATTGACTTGCATGTGTGAAGCTTCCATGGAGTGTTCCTTTGCATTAACTTGCACAAAGTTGTGTCGGTGCACCTCTCTCTTGTGAATTTGAGCAACGAAGATTTCATTTTGCATTTTCGACTCATCATTTTTGTTGTCACCGACATTCAAGCATTCAAGAACACCCGATTCCTCAATGTATACATTACCCAACTTATCACAACAATCTTTCAAGCGCACCGACACTCATTCAAGTCTTCATTCTTTTGTGTAGAATCTCCAATGTACTTTTTCACATTATCCATGAGTTGGATAAATGTCTCAATGAATTCACAATTTCCATTCCAGTATGTTTTTGAAGGAAATTCGGTCAAGTGTTGATCGAATCTATGAATATTCCCACCGATGAATGGTCAAATTGTTTGTAGATTACTTGAAGAGCTGCATGGAACCATCTTTTGAACTTCTTCATTGGTAAGTTGCGACTTTAAATGCTCTAAGTTCAACAAAGAAGCTTCTTGTCAATGTAGGTAAGTCCTCATGAAAAGAGCACTACATGTTCGATCTGACTATGGATAAATTTGTATGAGGTGCGAGATGAAGTAGCCGATAGGGCTCAATGTCGCATTTCATTTGCATGGCATTCGTAGCTTGACCGGTGCAATTCTCTCATTAGATTCGAACACGGAGATCTCACATCCTCATTGCTTAATTCAATCATCTTTAATCGTTCGATGTAGCATACATTATCATTGTTGTCCACAACATCATACGCTTTAAGCACTTCAAATCACCGGTCGATGAGTAAGACATGATGTGGAAGGATGCACGGATTTTACACGTCTATGATTTAAACCGAGAAATAGAATCTTCGCGATTTTACTAAAATCAAAACGAAACCGTTAAGCAATGACCGGTGGGGTGTTAAGATGACCGATGGAATGATACAATGAAAGACGATGTGTGATAGGACTTTAGATTGTTTGTATGAAAGGTCAAATATTGATTGGTTGAGATTTGGATTGGTTGATGCACGCGTTTTACGGAGAATTTTTAGGTCTAAAACTTAAAAGCTCAATAACTTCCTTTCGGAGGATTTGGGCCTCGAAAAATTCGTTTCACGACATCGTCGTGAAACTTCACAATATTCAGGTGTTCAATTCGCTTTGGATGTATTTCACGAAACGGAGTTCTGGATCAAAAGTTATGGCCGTTTGAAGTTTTGACGTAAAAAGTCAACTTTGGTCAAACCTCTTCTACGTAAAAATCAACCAAGTCGCTATAACCCTTGAACCAAGTCGCTAAGACCTAATTCGCTACACCACTAAGTCGCTACAGTCCCAAGTCTCTAGACAAATACAAGTCGCTAAGTAGTAACTCGCTAACCTCAAGTCGCTAGCAAAATTTTGGCGATGCACTACACAAGTCGCTAGAAATGCAAGTCGCTAAAGAGCAACTCGCCATGAGATCAAGTCGCCACCACAGTCGCTACCCGTAGTGGAGAGTCCACTACTTGTGCTTTAACTCGCTAGATCTAACTCGCTAGTTCCAACACCGTAAGTCGCTACAAAGCGTGAAGTAAGTCGCTACCAAGAAAATAGTCCAGAGCTAAGTCGCTACCTTGAAAAAACAAATAAACTTCACTTTTCAATCCAAAACAACCCAACCAAGATGATTCAAGCTACCAAATGAAAACCTAAACACTTTTGATGATTCTAAACATAAAAGTACCAACAAAATTCAAACTTTAACACAAGAGATCAACCAAATGATGCAAAACCACTAAACTTTTTCAAACTCAAAACCACCTAAAACCACTATAAATCCAAAGATGTGCAAGATATGATCTAACCATGGCTCTTGATACCAATTGTAAGATATAACTTTTCACATACACATCAAACCATAACACAAGGTGGCGTATAAGATGGAATTCTAGAGAGAAAGTTAGAGGTTTAGGGAACTTAGAGAGAAAGTGAAAGATATTATTATGAGCTCCAACTCTCTACCTTGGAAGGTAGAGAGTATTTATAGTCTTACATAATTCGCCACACTTTGGGTCGTGGATCGTGCATCTGCTGGGTAAAGACCCGTCCGTCCTCCACGGTGTTACTTAACTAAATAACTACTTAACTTAAAAGAACTACGACTACGAGCTTTCTAACGATTACATATACTTGAGGTGACCGACTCTTTAATACCGGAATTTCTAATTCCTAACACAAAGTCTCTTGTGTCATTGACAAACTCCCTCCTTCATGGAAAGATTTCAAGCATACCTTGAAACATATGAAGGAGGAGTTAACTCTTATTGAGTTGAGCGGTCATCGCACATTAAGGAATCTCTCAAGGTGCGGGATAATGACAAGCCAAAGAGTAGCAATCTTCTTTGGACCATCATTGTCAATATGGTAGAGCATAACAACTCTACCGGTACAATGACAACAAAGGCAAACGCAAATATCATGACAACATAAAGGCATATCCTAACAAGAAGGCTACACCTACTTGTTGGAAATGTAACAAGGCTGAGTCGCATTAAAAGGACCGCAAGGGTGTTAAAATTGGTGGTAAAGCCAATGGATCGGGGCACTAATGGTTCGGGGAGTGGTGGTTCACCAACTCATTGAAAGGTCGTAATATGTTTAATAAGTCTTTTCGGTTATTATGTTACATATGTATCGAATCTTTTTATGTGCAGGATGATGATGTTGCGTGGTGGGTTGACTACGTGCAACAGTTCATGTGTAAAGATAGAAGATGGTTCAAGACTTATGAGTCATCGAATGATGGTTCTATTCTTCACATGGAAATGAGTCAACGACCTTGGTGCATGGTCGTGGTTGTGTAGATCTTAGGTTTAGTTCAAGAAAGATTGTAACTTTGTTTAATGTTATTCATGTTCACGATATCGGGAAGAACTTGGTTTCAAGTAGTGTTTTGAATAATCATGGATATAAACAAGTTATTGAATCGATAAATTTGTTCTTTCTAAATGTGGCGTTTTATTGGTTTTGGTTATTTATGTAATCAAATGTTCAGCTTAATATTACCAGCGGTGTTATTTCGACTTTGTGACCACATATGATCGAGTGATTCTAACCTTTGGCATGCTAGACTTGGTCATGTTCACTATAAAAGAATGCAAGATATGTCTAGGGATGGTTTAATCCACTGCTTTTGACATGGACGAAAAGTGTAAAACTTGCATGTTGACCAAGATAACCAAGAAACCCTTCGTGGTGTTAGTCGTGAGACTAAGATCTTGGAGCTTATTCACGATGACTGTGTGATTTGCATGCCACTCCTTCTTTGGGGAATAAGAAGTACTGTGACATTTATTGATGATGCTTCTAGATTTTGTTATGTCTATCTATTACATACCAAGGATGAAGCATTAGATAAATTCAAAGTGTTTAAAAGCGAAGTTGAATTACAACTGGGTCTTTGATCAAAAGATTAAGGATCGATAGGGAGGTGAGTACATGGATACTCGGTACTTTCGGTCTGTTGGAATAATCCATGAAACAGCGCCCTTATACTCCTCGGCAAAATGGTATTTCGAAAGGAAAAACGGTCTTGAAGGAGATGGTTAATTCCATGTTGTCCTATTCAGACCGAGTCAAGGGTTCAGGGTGAAGCTATGTTAATGACTTGCTATTTATTAAATAGGGTTCCCAACAAAAGGAACAAGGTTACCCCTTATGAACTCGGACTAAAAGGAAACCCAACTGAACTATCTCGTGGTGCAGGGTTGTAGAACATTGTAAGACTCACGATCCAAAGCAAAAGACTTTGGGTGAAAGAGGCATTGATTGCATCTTTGTTGGATATCTTGAGCATTCCAAGACTTTTAGGTTCTATGTTATTGAACCTAATGAATATGTTTCAATTAACTCCATTATTGAATCAAGGGATGCGGACTTTGATGAGAATAGATTCTCATCCGTTCGAGACCAAGTATGAGGATTCCTAATGGAACTCATGACACTTTGGTGTATCGAGGTCCTCGATGATGAACCATCGGTGGTCCCCGATGAGGTTGTGGTTCAACAACTGAACACGTGCTCGGGAAGAGCAAAAGGTCGAGGACTCCAAAGTCATTTGGACTGAGTTTCAACTATACTTAGTTGAAGGTACCGAGGATGAGGTCTCAGACCAATACTCCTATTGCTTCATTGTTGAGGATGACCCCAAAACATTTGAAGAAGCAATGAAGTCCCGGATATTGCTTTACGGAAAGAAGCAATCAATGATGAGATGGATTCCATCATGGGCAACAACACTTGGGTGTTGGTTGATCTACCTCACAGTTGCAAACCTCTAGGTTGCAAATGGATTTTCAAAAGGAAAATGAAGGTAGATGGAACTATTGAAAATTTCAAGGCTAGATTAGTTATTCGGGGCTTTAAACAAAAGTCGGGGATAGACTATTTTGATACTTATGCCCACGTGGCTCGTGCTCGATTACCATAAGGCCGTTGATTGCTTTGGCATCTATTCACAATCTGGTTATTCATCGGATGGATGTGAAGACAGTTTTCTTAAATGGTGAATTGGAAGAGAGGTTTATATGAACCAACCTCGGGGCTTCATCATGCCAGAAATGAAAACAAGGTGTGTAAACCGATTAAGTCTCTTTATGGACTTAAACAGCACCTAAGCAATGGCATCAAAGTTTGATGAAGTGGTTTTGTCTAGTGGTTATGTTCTTAACCAAGTCGACAAATGTGTATATAGCAAATTTGATGAATACGGTAAAGGAGTCATCATTTGTCTATATGTTGATGACATGTTGATCTTTGGCGACGACCAAAATCGAGTTGACGACAAAGGAATTTTTGTCATCAAGGTTCTCCATGAAGGATATGGGGAGGCGATGTTATCCTTGGTATAAGGATTAAACATGAAAGTAAAAGAATTTCTATCTCTCGGCCTCATTATATTGAGAAGGTCTTGAGGAAATTCAATTACTTTGATTGTACTCCAGTGAGTACACCTATGGATACTGTGAGAAGTCGATGCTAATCATGGCAAGGTCAGATCTCAACTTGAGTATTCTAGGGTATTTGGGTGCACTGATGTATGCCATGACTTGTACAAGGCCCGATATTGGTTTTGCAAGTGGGAAAATTGAGCGGTATACTAGCAATCCTAGTGCTCATCAACGGCAAGCGATTCGTAGGGTATGAAGTATTTGAAGAGAACTATGGATTATAGTCTCTCATATCTTGGTTACCCATCGGTGTTGAAGGTTACAACGATGCAAGTTGGATCGATAACTCAAGACAATTCGTCTACCGATGGTCGGGTATTCTACTTGGTGGAGGTGCAATTTCTTGGGCATCCAAGAAACAAACTTGCATCACCGTTCAACAATGGAATATGAATTTGTGGCTCTAGCATTGCTTTGGTAAAGAAGTGAATGGTTGAAAAACTTGCTTCTTGAGATTCCATTGTGGCTAAACCTATAGCACCTATTTCTATCCGATTGTGATAGTGCGACTACATTGGCTAAGGCTTATAGCTAGATGTACAATGGTAAGTCTAGACACTTAGGTGTCGGGCATAGCATGATTCGTGAGCTTATCATGAATGGGGTGGTATCTATAGAGTTTGTGAGATCTCAGCGAACTTAGGCGATCACTTGTGAAGGGTGGCTAGAGACTTGGTTATAAAGTCGCTAAAGGGATGGGTTTAAGTCCAACTTAGTCTTTGAATGCTAGGACACCTGACTCCTCACGAGAAAACTTAGGAGCTGAGTTCAATGTGGAAAGTCGAACATTCGGTGGGCGAGCACATGTTTTATTTACATCCCAAGGTTGTGCTCGAGAACTGCTTGAAAGGAGGATGAAGTCTTTACTTCTTAATGGTTAATTTTCTTTGAAAAAGTGCTTGGCAGAGCATGACTAAAGAGGAACCACCTATGTAAATGTTGAAGTTTTGCCGCTTGTGAAGCTTTGGACTTTTAGCTTTTACAACATTTATGAATTTGGATATGGACACATGGCTTGTATAGTGTCGGGAGCTTTTAAGTGTTTGAAAACTTGTGTGTAGTTATCTTGGTATTCAAATGGGTTGAAGGGTTCAATTCTTAGAACACCACGATTCTCGAATATTTGAGCGTGTAATTACTAAGATGGAAATTCAATCCTCGGGACATTTTCATTTATGCACATGTTTTGATTGATGTTTATTTTTCATGCAAAGGAAGTGAACTAAATTTGGGGAGGATTGTTGGAAAATTTAGTGCACTTGTGGGATTAGTTCACACCTTGTAATGGGTTAGGAGGTACGGAGTGTACACCCATAAGGTCCATGAACACCTCGACTCTTATAGTGGTTTGTATTGGTAGTACTTGGTGAAAGTCTTGCTTGGTGAAAATCTTGTTGGTGAAAGTACCGCTTGTGGAAAGTACGCTTGTGGTTTCCAGCGATAAGCGGTGCTTCCACCGATAAGCGATGTTTCCAACGATAGCACTGTGAAAGTCTTGATGCTATGAAATCTTGATAAGCGATTTCCATCGATAGGTTGTATTTCCACCGTAAGTGAAAGCACCGCTAGTGGAAAGTCTTGCTTATGGAAAATCTTGCTAAATGGCGCTTCAACTTCTTTATGACCACGTTTAATTGGTCATGTAACCACTAACTGACTATAATGGGGATAATTATGAGGCTATTAATGGGCGATTAATACTCATAATTCCATTGGAATAGCTCAAGAGTAACCTCCTATATAGGAGATCCGAACATGCATGAGAAAACACGTAAAACGTAAACACTTATTAGCGAAAGGGTTATAGAATTGTGCCTAATTCTCTAATCGCATTTGGTCTTATCCCAAGTAGATATTCGTGATACCGGGCATTAGGGTCGAATAGTTTACTTTGGAAAGTGATCACACGATTCAAGTGATATCCGTAACCACCAAGTGGTATCTGTTACTACTAACAGTTTGTTTGTTTCTCATGAAGAGTTGCACATTCTGTTGAATTGATTGTCTTAACCACTGCTCGGGAGATTACCCCCAACAGATCATTCTTAGCTTCCCACCACATTTTTCATCCATAAAACAAACTCGGATAGATTACGTATTCTCAATGGACGGGCTAGCTTCATTTTTTTTTAGATAACAGGGCAGATATAAAATGATATTCCAAAAAATAATATAACACTAACATTCATGAACCATGTAGCTTGGTTTTAATAGGATATAATGTTAAGTACAAATGTTAATCTTGACATTTCTTTAAAGCTTCCTATAACGTTTAAGCATACATGTTAATCTTGAAAGGCGATATAACATCGACATTGATGAACCAAGTAGCTTGGTCTCAATAGGATCTGATTCGAAATATACCAAAGGATATGATATTATGCTATTTATAGTTTGAAATATACCAAAGGGTATGATATTTATGGTATTTATAGTTTTATGCGTACATGCTATGCAAACTTAAAGTATTATTATGCTAATAAATTATACAAATGTATCTATTTTAAAGAAAATCAATAGACTACGGATGTATGAACATGACAATAAAGTGTGGCGACTATTTGAATCGATGTACACGGCTTCTCGTTGTGTATAGCCATTGTTGTTTAGAGCTTGCAAGCAAAACACGCGTTTCAAGAAGTGTTCGGGACATAATATTTTACACCACTTTCCCAAGTGCCTTTTAATTCGATATGAACCTAGCACTCAAGCCGAGAAACAAACGTTTCCTGTTTGTCAAAGATTAAATAAAACAAATCAAAACAAATACTTAGTTTTTAATCAGTCTTTTTACAACATACAATTCGAGTTAAATAAAGTTGAAACTAAAGCGACAAATCGTAATTCTTTTCAACAACCAGCGTAATTTATGCATAAGTGACTTTTAACCCATTTGACCTGTTAGGCAAAATTGAACTCGAAATGGCCCATTTCCATAAATTGGGTTAAAACTGCCACCAATCATCCTTACCTTCTTGAGAATTAAGAACAGACGAAGGAGCATCTTTTATAAGTGGCACAAACACACATACCGTATCTGCACTTCACATAATCAGATCTTAACTGATGAAGTGCAGGAGCTTCTTTTATAAGCGGGCTTACCTTTTTATTAAGCAATATTTATGTTAAAGTAAGTATGTAATAAGTTAATGTTATGTTCAAAAAAAAAGTTAATGTTAAACATTTAAAAAAAAAAAAAAAAAAAAAAAAAAAAAAAACTTACCATGCCAATATTTAAGTTTTCCTAACTGCAAGATGAAGAAAACATGACCTTTAGTTTAATGAATTTTAGCATACTCGTTCCACATTTGGGCCCAGCTGTCCCAAAATGTAATATCAATCCGGTTTCCCTGTAACATAAAGTTATTATATATAAATTATGAAAAGTCCTCATTTTTATAAACTACAACAAAAATATAAGGGCAAATGATTGAAAAAAGTATCATACTTGCCACCATTTTTTTTTTGTGGGTAGCGAATAATTTTTTTTGCTTTTGGGGTACTCTTCTTTCAAATTCATCCTTTTTAAGGTACTATGTGACATTTTTGCCCTTGAGATTTTTTTCTATTAGCTAAGAGGGCAAAATGTCCAAAATTTCATAAAATACCCTAAAAAGGATAGATTTGAAAGAAAAATACCCACAAAAGCAAAAAAAATTATTCGCTACCATAAAAAAAAATGGCAAGTATGATACTTTTTCAATCATTTAAAATATAATACTAAGTTTGCATCCGAATATCCACGGTCCTTATTTTGAGACACCAATGAATTGCATGAGAACAATGCCTATAATGGCTACAATGGTGTAAACCGAGATTTCGACCTATAAATTTCAAAACTTCACCACGACTTTCGCTTTTTTCTCATTATCCGAAGTTCAAAATCTGAAATTTCGATAATCTTACATTTATTCTCAATATAATATATAAATATAAGACTAAAATACACCGTTGGTCCCTAAACTTGTCAATGCGCTTCGCGATGAGACAAACCTGGGCATTATCATCGTCGGGAGTCCAAAACTTGGGTTTTTAATGCCAAACTAGTCCCTTGACCAATTTTCTGTTAGTCAAAGTCTGTTAATTTCCCCATGTGCCTTGCACATGAGGGCAAGATGGTCATTTCATTTTTTTGGTTAATTACCCTTCATCTTCATCTTCCTCAAGTTTAAACCTAGATTAGGTATCCGCGACCAAGAATTATATCATGTATATCATCCTTCCTTTCCTTTATTAAGTATCAAGGTATCAACATCACTAATGATTTCCTCTGAAGAAGAGGCGGATATTTGTAAGGAGAACTCTTGGGTATATGAGGGCATGGATATGTAGGCTTTCATAGTTTAGTTGTGATTCGGTCAAGTTTTGATTATAATCCATCAAAACATAGCGATTATTGTATGTCTTGGTGGAGGTTTTCCTTGATGATTTAGTGTTAACAAACTGTTTTATGAGGCGAAATTGACCGCTTGGAGATGACTTTATGTTAGTATATTTTGTTCACCAATGCATCTTTGCATGTTTTCGTTTTTAATCGTAGATTTACACTACAAACATAAGCATTTTATGTGGATCGACTCTTGAATACCCTTGCTAATTATGAAATTGTAATTCCGGGTCAAAATTATAGAGGAGCTACAAATTTCTTACTTAAAATGCCGTTTGTTTATACTAAAATGCAGTGTAAAAGAAATGGAATTAAAGAGTCATACCATAATAAAGAGAATGTAATCTGAGTAAGAAGGGCTAATCAACACTGTTTTGACCGTCTAACCCATTAGAGTTGTGACTTAATCAATCGACTGTTTCAAAAGCTTTATATTGCATCTACTTCTATCTTTCCCATTGGTGAATCTAAGCAGTTAGTGCAATTCTCATTATGATGCCTTTATATCGTTACTAAGCTTATTTTTGGATTGAGATATTCAATTTGAAAATAAGAGGAATGTTCGATTTTTCCGAGTGAAAACAAAAGTGGGTCATCTATGTGGAACCTTATTGAAAATTACTAGCCTAGGGATATTTTTGTTGATCAGCAGTGCTTACAAATCTGTTTAATGACAAGATTGGCTAGTAGGAAGATGATAACATACAAAAAAGCATCAGTATAAATTTCGACTACTTTCTTAAGTAGCAATGTATCTGTTGCGATGAAGTAACATAAGAGATTTCATGCATTAAAAATGCACTTTGGGCAATCCTTGATCCGTTTCAACCAATTCTTATTAAGCGAAATTATTATTTTACCTTTACTGTTAGAGTTATGACTAATCCGAATCAACCCATTCATAAGCAAAGGTTAAAACCTCTACATTTTCGATTAATGTATTGGTGAAATCTAGGCGGTAATACAAATGCGGCTTCAATTAATTAGGAAAAATAACATTCCCACCAATGCTTTTCTTTAGTCACGATGGTGTCATTCTCTAACATAACATTAATAAAAAAGCAGTATGAAACTATGTCGACATACACCTCCCGGCGAGATCGACAAACCGCCGGATAGCCTAACTCCCGGCGGATCGGTAAAGCGCGGCGCATTATGCGATCCTCCGAATAAAGCATGCAAACCAACTTAGGCGAAACAAACCTGAACCGGCATATCTGGGGGTCAAACATAATCCTCGGCCTAACGGACACGACATCACCATGCATAAGAGGAAAGGAATCTTGGTCGGGACTCTTGACCCGTTCGAACGGAATCAAGCGAGGTAAAGTCGACTCCCTTTGAAAGAGTCCTTTATCGCCGCGTGACCCGGGTGAGGACAAAACTCTCATCTATAAAAGGAACTAAGCAACAACATTCAAGGTAGACTATTTCTCACCCACTTTTACACACATTACTCGACATATCATTATACTCATTCTCGCGCGGGATGGGTGCAGGGATAAAACCTAGGCGAGGCTAGCAGCGTGTTGTTTTTGTGTTCACGGATCAAAGCGAGTTTAATCAGGAGATTTCTGAGAAGGATTAGCGAAGGATTAAACTTGCTTGGAGTGTCATGAGACTTTTACTTCAACAAATTGGCGCCATCCGTGGGACCGCTATTCTAACTACCAACACTAGAAAATGGCGGGTCCTACCACGAAACACCCGGGTACCTCCACGGAAACACCGTCAGGAAGCAACCCACCTAACCTAGAAGGCGGATACTAAACCACATATCATCGCTAAAGGCATTGATCTGACAACATAACACCCAGGAAAAAGCCGTTACAACCCATACGGATAGATTTTGGAGATGAAGTCGAGGACCCACCATAGTAGAAAAGGAGAAAGATCCGAAAGGAAGCGGTCATGGAAGATCTACACAAGCCATACTGAGAGATGCCCCGGGTCCCAGATTCGCGCGACGGATAGTAGAATTCGTCGGACCAAGATATGAGTTACCCAAGAACATAAAACTCTAGCGGATCTTGAGACCGGATGACCATGTAACTTTCGTTTCTCGGGCGGCTAACCACGGCGGTTGGCAATGCGGTATGGTCTTTGGATGTTCCGGCAAACTACGGATGGTCCAGTAAGCGGGTGGTTCGGCGATTACCCATGGCGGCATTGGCGGTGGGAGGAGCTCGAGATAACTTCCTAGAGATTCGCTCGGGAGGAAGTGTTTAAAAGACCGATGGAGCTCACGAAGATCGTGCGGAAGGCTCATGAAACCTGCTAGAGTTCAAGGAAAGGTGGACCGCGAAGCTAGCTACATCCGGGGTGCGGAAATAATGCAAATATCCTCATTCACCAGCGGAAGCAAATGCCGGAATTGGTAAAGCGATTCTCAGACGAGAATCCCAAGCGATCACGGAAATGATGAAGAGGGTAGAAGATTTTATGCGTTCGGAGGAAGCCTACAACACTCTGAGAACTCCCAAAGGGAATGGAACCGCGAGGTTATGCGAGGAAGCCTTGACGGATCGAACCCCAGTCGCAAACCTCCCAGAGCAAGCGAAGAGGAGGCGGGAGGGCGGGCAAAATCCGAAGCCGGTACAATCCCTACTACCCGGCAAAGGCGGTAACTACAGTGCGACCACGAAGTGATTACGGGAGGAACCGATGCGAGGCGAGGCGGACCCATAGATTTGAACCTTCTCTCAAAAGCCCCTAAAGAAATTTTGGCTACGGAACTTCAACTAAACCTACCACCACCTCCGCCTCACGAGAGGAGCACCAAGAAGAAAACTTAGACAAGTTATGTGACTATCACGGAGAGAAGGCCATCTCACCAATAGCGCTACCAACTCAAGAACACCTCGGAAAAGCCTTGGAAGCAGGCAAGTTAGATCATTTATTAAAAGAAGTGAGGCAAGGGAAGAAACCCACCCGAGAGAAAATCGGCCGAGCGGAGGAAGGGTGATAAACATGGTATCTGGAGGGCGAATAGGCGAAAGCGAAAGAAGCAAGCTGCGAGAGGAAGGCGGATGAGCGTTCCTATAGCTTTCCCCGATTCTGCCGGGGCGTTTCGAAGAGCCACTAATAATCGAGCGGATGTTGAAGGATACCGTAAGGAGAGTTTATGTCGATCCGAGGCGGTAGTGGAAGTGATGTCTGAACTTGTTTTCAAAACCTATGTCCGGAAATCAAAGGGAAGCTAAGAAAGCGAACACGCCTTTAGTGGGATTTTCGGTGAGACGATAAAGCCCTCGGGAAAATAGACCTAAAAGTGTGTTTGGAAGCGATGGCCTCTGTCGCCGAGCCGTAATGGCGTTTGCGGTGATAAGATCCCCTCTCCGTATAACATTATCACGGGACGATCGGTATTAGGGAATTAAGGCGATCCTCGACCATCCACTCCATGATAAAATTCCCAGCGCCCGAGGGGTGGCAACCACAGTTACGGATCAATAGTCATCTACGAATGTAGGAGGTTGGAAAGACATTTCATAACAAAGGGTCGGAAAGTAAGGGAGAAGACCCTCCGAGCGAAGAAGGGTCTAATGATAAAGCAGGAAGAAGTAATGGTAAACCCCGATTCCCGAGCAAATGATCACTATCGGGAGCAATTTTTCCCAAGAATGCAAGAGGCGATTGGTAGAAGCTTGAAAAACAACAAGGACATATTAAGCAGCAGCCGCGGACATGCGGGGGTCCCCGTCGAGTCATAGAACACAAGCTAAATGTCAATGTGAATGATGGACCAATAGCTCAAAGAAGAGAACCTTCTCATTTGAAAAGAATCGAGGCGATCAACACGAAGTAGAGGAATGGTGGCGAGGAATAGTCAGGCGGTGAAATATCCTACATGGATTTCCAATCTGTGTTGGTAAAAGCCGGACGGATCATGGAGAATGTGCATGGATTTCAAAAGCATCAATGCTTCGTGCCCAAAGGATTACTACCACTCCAATCGATTGGAAAATTGAATCGTAATGGGTTACAAGTACAAGTGTTTTCTCGATGCATACAAGGGATACCACCAAGTCGGATGGCCAAGGAAGGCGAAGAAAGCGACCTTCTACGAGCATGGAACCTTTGCTACACCAAAATGCCGTTCGGTCTAAGGAATCTTAGGCGACGTACCAAAGGCGGTGGATTCAAGTTTTAAGGAGCAAATTGGCGGGAATTTGGAAGTATCGTCGATGATATGGTAATCAAAGCGAAGTGAAGTAGAGCTACTGGTGACATGGCGAAGCGTTCGACAACCTCAGAAGGATAAACATGAAGCTCGACCCTAAAAGTGCTCTTTTGGGTGGAAGAAGGAAAATTCCTCGGTTACGTCGTAACATCGAAGGAATAAGAGCTAATCCAAAGAAAACAAAGCGATAGCCGACATGCAATCGCCCGAACACTCGAGGAGATCGAGCCTCGGGAAGGTGGCGACTATGAGCAGGTTCTGTCTCGATCGGTGAGAAAGCGTTGCCTTCTTGACACTTTGAAAAATGTCACGAAAGATAACCAAAGGAATCTACCGGTGGAGCAAGGAGGCCGAAGAGGCGTTCAAAAGATGAAAAGTGTGATTTTAGAGCTACCCAATCTAACGGCCCGGTGGCGGAGAAGATCTCTTCGTGTACCTAGCGGCGTAGAAGAAGCCATAAGCTTTGTTCTAATGGTAGAAAGGAAGGAAACAAATGCGGTACACTATGTTAGCGAGCGCTCCACGACGCCGAGCGAAATTATGCTCCTCTGGAGAAATTAGCTTTAGCACTACGGCACTGCTCTAGAAGACTCCGGAGGTATTTTGAAGCACATCACATCAAGGTGATCACAGACCAACCCATCCGGGATGTGTTAAACAAACCTGAATCTTCGGGGAAGCTGATGAAATATGCGGTAGAATTGGGAGCATACAAGATCACTTACATTCCCGAAGCGCCGTCGAGGGCGAGGTCTGGCGATTTTATAAGCGAGATACCGGTCGGCAAAGCAGGGAGAGAAGGAAGAGCAAAAAGTATGCAACGTCTCCACAACAAAGGAGGAATGGACCTTTGTTCACGGACGGAGACATCTAACAAAAAGGGTCGGGGCGGGTTTGGTGTTGATAAGTCGACCAAGCAGTACACGTATGCTCTTGACAACTTCCCGGCACAAATAACGAGGCGGAATCTGAGGCGTTCTTGGCGGATTGAGGATAGCAAAGGACATGAAGATCCGGTGTTAAGTGCTAAAGTAGACTCCAACCTAGTGTCAAGTCAAATCAGCGGAGAGTTCACCACCTACAAAGAGAGCATGACCAAGTATCGGCTAAGGCAAAGGAATATATCGGATGTTTGAGCGATTCGAGAATACAAAATATTCCCGAACCGAGAATCAAAAGGCCGATGTCTTGAGCAAAGCGGCCTCTGTTGCATTCGATCACTTGACAAAAGAAATACTCGTCAGTATTGGAAACACCATCAACCGAGAGAAGGTTATTGGGCGATAGTTGAAGAAGAAGAAAAAGCGGATGTCTCCATCATCCGGTGCATTCTTGAAGGAAAATGGCCTAGCGATGAAAGCGAAGCAAGAACCTTGCGGATGAAGATACCTCATTACATCATGGAAGGCGGGTCTTATTCAAGAAGTCATATTTAGGCCCAATGATGAGGTGTGTGGGTCAGCTGCGGGCCAATTCGTGGTCGGGGAGGGTACGAAGGGCATGTGGCATGCGCTCCGGACCAAGATCCGTGGTGGCAAGGCGATCGAGACAAGGATACTCTTGGCCGACAATGCGGGGACACAGAGAGGTCATTCAAAATCACGAATCACGCCAAATACACTCCCGGTTCCCAAACTACGAAGACCCTCATGACTTCTATCATGTCACCTTGGCCTTTCTTCCAATGGGAATGGATGTATTGGGCCCTCTCACTGAAGCACCGGAAAGTAAAGTATGTCATTGTGGCCATCGACTACTTTACAAAGTGGATGGAAGCAAACCTCTAGCAAAACCACGAGCAAAGAAGTCATAAAATTTGTGTGGAATAACATTGTGTGCCGCTTGACACCACACATAATTGTGACCGACAACGGCGACAACTTCATCCATGATCCCTTGAGCGGTGGTGTGAAAAGCTAAACATCAAGCAGATAAATCTTGCCGTAGCACATCCTCAAGCTAATGGTTTGGTAGAGCGTGCGAACAAAAGTCTAATGCGGCTTCAAGGCGAGGCTAGGCAAAAGTAGGTCGGATGGGTTGATGAGCGCCAAGCGTTTTATGGGCTCATCGGACATCCTTAAAGACAAGTAATGGTGAAGCGCCGTTCGATCGGCGTCTGAGCGAAGCTGTGATCCCATGAAATTGGCATGCCTACATTCCGAACAATGATGATGACCGAAGAAGGAAGTGAAGAGGAGGCGTTTAAACCTAGATCATTGGAAGAAAGAAGGGACTCGTGGCCGTTGAAGAGGCGGTACAAGAAGATGGTGGAGCGATATTACAATCGAAGGGTTAAAGGCGAAAAACACAGTAGGAGACTTCGTCTCTGAAAGAATGAAGCCCGGCGAGACAAGAGGACTTAGGAAAGTTGGGACCCAGCTGGGAGGCCCATATCAAGTAATAGAGGCATACGATAATGGTTCATACAAGCTACAGACGGTGAAGGAAAGAAGTCCCCGCACTTGGAGCAGTGAACTTAAGGAAATGCTTCTTGTAGGAAAATCTTTGTAATAGTAAAAGCCCATGAGGCAATTGTTGGCGTATGTTACTAATGAAATGATTAGCCCCGGATATCGGAGGCAATTTTCCGCATGTCTTATTTTACGAACATAATTAGTAAGTGATCTCCCAAGCAGACTCGCGACCTCAGGGAAAAGTGATCGATGTTCAAAGATGGTTTATATCCAAAAGGATTGCCATGAAAGTGCGAGCGGTTTATACCCAAAAAGGTTGCCAGGCAAAATATTAGATGGTTTATATCCAAAAGGATTGCCATGAAAGTGCGAGCGGTTTATACCCAAAAAGGTTGCCAGGCAAAATATTAAATGGTTTATATCCAAAAGGATTGCCATGAAAGTGCCGAGCGGTTTATACCCAAAAGGGTTGCCCGGGCAAAATATTAAATGGTTTATATCCAAAAGGATTGCCATGAAAGTGCGAGCGGTTTATACCCAAAAAAGGTTGCCCAGGCAAAACTTCAAACGGTTCACATCCAAAAGGAAAATGGCATATATCGAACGGATACACCGAACGAATTAAACTTAAACAAGATGGCCGAAGCAAACGTAAAATGGCACATATCCAAAGACAAAAAAAAAAGAGGAAGAAAAAATACATAATACATGGATGTACACACTGAGAGATACATGAAGAAGAACGGCTAACGATTTCATGAAACAATTATAGATTCCCAAAACAAACTTCCTTAAGCATTACAAGCTTCAACTAATAACATTGTTCGACAAGATATCCATTACAAAAACATCATAAAAAAAATAATAATAACTAAGTTTCACTTGGGAACACGGTTTCTCCGCCCTTACCTCATCTAATCCTTCCACCAAGACATGCTCGGTGCGGTCGGGCACCAAAGCCACAATGTCGACAATCAATGGCGGTGACAAGCATTCGGACTTTGGCAACATAAGGATACTTCTTCACAAACAACTCGTTATACATCGCCAAGTACTTGTTAGGAGCATCAAATCTAAGTCCTCGATGTCGACAAAATCTTCTTCACCTCCTCTTGGGCGATCAATGGACACACCTCAACCATCCGGCCATTCCACTCAAGCTAAAAGGAGGCGGAGAAGCTTTGTACTCATATTTGCCGAGGAGGCGAGCACGAAAGTAGGAATAAAGTCACGGACCAAGTTCGACCGATCAATCTCTAAATTCCCCATGCCACGGCCGACTCTTGTATTTGTTTGGAAAGGCGACATTCTCCTCCTCCTCGTTCTTCAAAGCCCCTTGGCCTCCATCAATTCTTTCTCCAAGCTGGCTATCTTTTCACCACGAGCATGAGATAACTTAGACCACTCGACTTTCTAGCCTCTAAAGTGCGCTTTGTTTTTCAAAATTTCTTCCGGCGGAAGTCTCACCAAGTTCATCCTCGCCGCCTTGACTCTCCCAGTTTTATCCAAAAACTTGAAATTGTCCTTAGCGTGACCTCACACCCACTATGCTCTTGACCGACTCCACATGCTCGGATCAAGACTCTCAAAGCGGACAAGCAAATCGGCGAAAGAAAGAGAACCCGGGCAGGAGACCCCATGATCTCTGGCGACCTCGGTGTCAGTTAAAGTGCATATATTCCTCTTGGTGGGGCAAATGAACCATCATATCCTATAGTTTTCATATCCCTTGACCCTTTCGTCCTTTTGATCGACCACCACAGCACATAAGTAGCCTTTGAATGAGCGCCTTCTCTCAACAGTACCACTTACCTTGGCGGTAGCGGAGGAGGAGAATTCTTTGGGACAATCAAAGCAAATGTTAAGTACACCAAAATGAAGCAAGACACATACATACATAAATAAATAATAGCGGGAGGAAAGCGATTAGAAATAAAAACCAACTCACCATCATCTTGAAGAAGCGGGTTGTTCAACAAATTGAGAGGCCCAGCGCGGGATCGCCGGATCTGGATTTTGCTCTTGAGGATCCCCGGCATTCACATCAACATCGGCACCGGCATTCTCCAGCCGGTTCTTGGAATGACCCTCAAATTCTCCTTCTCAGCAGCGGGAGGATCATTCATTTATTGACCCTCGGGCGTCGGATTAGCGGTAGAATCCAAGTTCACCACGAAATAGGGCTTTCCTTCCTTCGTTTT
Source organism: Chrysanthemum lavandulifolium (assembly GCA_022545495.1). Lineage (NCBI taxonomy): Eukaryota > Viridiplantae > Streptophyta > Magnoliopsida > Asterales > Asteraceae > Chrysanthemum > Chrysanthemum lavandulifolium. Next base: position 153,029,874 of record CM040246.1, read on the forward strand.
GGTTGCGGAACCACCTTCCTGACTGGCGCTTGCGGCTTGTAACCCCACTTTAGCCTCGTGCTTTTTTTCTTTTTCTTTAGCCTCCAAGACTTTTGGGTGACCACTTCAACCTTTTTCATAGCATCGGTTTTGGTGGAACCGAAGTGCCGAGCGGACTCGGAAGTGTCACATGCATCATGTGAGCTTGACCCTCGATACTTATCTCCGCGGGTCATAGCAGTCCCCTTGCGATAGCTAGGCTTGATGAGATACTCGGACATGGTGATAGGCGCAAAACACATAAAAATGCTAAGTCACAAGAAAGCATAAAACTCTAACTAATTAAATAATGTACGGGCCAAGTACCATTCCCTCGGCATCCTTGAGCCGCGGTAACCGGATACTTCCATTTGGCGAGATAACCCAACGGCATAAAGAAAACCCGTGAATTTTTATCAAATCTATAACATTAGCCAAGCGACAAGTCCGCATGAGGCATGGAAAACTCCCGGTCGGAAAAGGATCGGAGACATCGAATCCGGATGCCTCCACGGCATAGCAAAAGTCTTGCCCGCGATCAATCGAAAGAGCGCCTTTTCCAACCCTTCAGCGAAGACAAAATCTCTTGAAAAGCAGACCTTGCGTTGCTTACCATCCCGCTTGGCAAAAGTGAACCAATGCCCTTGCTTATGCAATTTATAAAAGCTCGGAACAAAAGTCGTGGGAATAATGTGAAGACTACGGCTATACACTTCAAAAGAGTAACCCTATGCAAACCTATCGGCACTAAGCGAGAAATATGGACTTTATAATAGTGTAGAGCGTCTAAAGAAAACTAGAAAAGGACGGAAATTCCACCTTGATGAAATATTCTAGATACAATCCTATAGCATCATCTCTAGTTGCCCCATCGTAAAATTAGCGGTGGGAGCCTCGGATGAAGATCGGAAGGTATACCAAATTCCTTCACGGCCCTTGTAATGATTTATCGGTCATGGTGAAGTATACTTGTCCAAATCAAATTTGGGTTTTGGTTGCGACGGACCTTGAGCTGGTGGGACCCTCGGACGGTGAAGAAGCCGGACGGTTCGACATTTTAGTAGAAGGGAATGGTTAAACCTTAAAATCTAAAGAGGATAAACTAGAAGAATACGGGTAGTGAGCGAAGAGCAAATAAAATCGTCCGGCCAAATAACGCACGAGTTGTGTAAATGAAAAATTTTCTTGTGGTAAAAGAAGAAAAACCACAGTATTTATAGGCAACCAAAGAAGGTGGTGGGCGTCTCATCATGTCGAGAGGAGGACGTGGCACCATCGTCACCACACAAGGCCCACCCTTTGCCGGTGTCCTCGCGTCGTCGCAACAAATCGTGGCGTGTCTTCTTGACGTGTCATCAAAAAAAAAAAAAAAAAAAAAAAAAAAAAAAAGCGGCGGAGGTTATTAGAAAAGAAAGTTAAGCGGGCGGGACAATACTCACAGAAGGTCGCCACATACTCAATATCATGCAAATGAAGACATCCATTAACATGATCTTTGGGGGACATGTTGGCGTATGTCGACATACACCTCCGGCGGATCGATGAACCGCGGATAACCTAACTCCCGGCGGATCGGTAAAAGCGCGGCACACTATGCAATCCTCCGAATAAAGCATGCAAACCAACTTAGGCGAAACAAACCTAGACCGGCATATCTGGGGTCAAACATAATCCTCGGCTAACGGACACTGACATCACCATGCATAAGAGGAAAGGAATCTTGGTCGGGACTCTTGACCCGTTCGAACGGAATCAAGCAGGTAAAGTCGACTCCGCTGAAAGAGTCCTTTATCGCCCGCGTGACCTTGGGTGAGGACAAAAACTCTCATCTATAAAAGGAACTAAGCAACAACATTCAAGGTAGACTATTTCTCACCCACTTTTTACACATTACTCGACATATCATTATACTCATTCTCAGCGGGGTGGGTCTAGGGATAAAACCCTAGGCGAGGCTAGCAGCGTGTTGTTTTTGTGTTCACGGATCAAGCGAGTTTAATCCGAGGAGATTTACGAAGGATTAGCCGAAGGATTTCGTTGACCGCTTGACTTATTGACCGATTAATTTGCTTGCGTCAATTATATAAAGGAACCACCTTGGATATATTCTGGATCCGCCTAATCGGGTACATCTGTGATTTGTTTTGGTGAATTTTGAGTTCGTCATCACGGTGAACATTTATTTCTAATTACATTGAACAAACTCATTCTTCATTAAATAAACCAAGCACCTATATATAATCATCTTTATATTAACAATGTTATAACCGATAATTTAATATGCTTTAACAAGTTTAATTTGTGAAATGTAAATAATAATAATAATTATAATAATAATAATAATAATAATTATAATAATAATATATTTTCAGTTAAAGTAACGTATATTTTCATTGCGATGCTAACATATTATTTATTATTATTGTAACATCTTTATATAAGCTTAACATGTTTGTAAAATTAGCTAGCATCACAATGTGTACTAGTTAATTTTCTATGACATTTTTATACATGCTTTATAAAGGAGTAAGATAAGATTGTTGAGATAACCCAATTTTCTCTCAATCTTAATCTCGGCCATTTCAATTTATCTATCCTTTCTATAATGTGCATTCATTCTTAAATCCTAAGACTGGATCAAGTTATTGAAGAAGTAACATTCTTCCTTGATTTGAATTTGGGTCATAAGAGTCATAACTTCAAATTTCCTCCATGAATAGACAAAAAAAAGGTTCACGGTGAAGGGATAAGTGGTCGACATAGCTATTAGCTAAAGGAAATAAGATAAACCTCTGTGAATCAAGATAGTGAACTTTATGGTAAACCTCTTTGTTCCCAAAAGTATCATCAATATTGTGGTCTTGTCTTATATTTGATATGTTAATTAGCTTGTAAACCTTTAATACAATCACTTTCTTTTATCAATTAATAATGAAAGTAAGAGGATGTATCGACAGGAGTTCGATCCGCATGCAAACTATTGTTTACCTATCAGGCCAATACACGACACATTGACCAACCTGATCTAAAAATATGACTTAATTAAAGGTAGCCACAATCAGATATGTTAATACAAATAAGCCGTGAAAACGTTTATTTATATTTTACGATCTTCTAATGTTTTGTCGATAACAAATATAAAATCATTTTAACGAAACAAATAGAGTACGTAAATAGTTTGAGTTAATAGTTTTCTAACACACTTACGCGTTCACATAAAACACTAAAACAAGTATAAGTGATTTTATGATTTAGATACATATGTACAACAACTAGTGTTTACATATTGGGTTAAACATATACTTAAACTAAGTATACTAAAATGGGTAAAAACTAAGTGTATGCTAAATTGGGTAAATACAAGTATATACTAAATGGGTAAATACTAACAAATGGTTTTGACCCATAACCCATGGTTTTATATATACCACTTAACCAAGTTCATTGTATCCTTAAGATACATTGTATCTAGAAAGAAAACCATGGATCAACCCATAACCCATGACCCATGACCCATAACCAAAATACCCATGGGCAAAGAGGAGGCACCACGGATCCCTAGCTTTGTGCTAGCCGGATCCCTTGTGGTAGGGATCCGTGGGATCCGGAAACATAAGAGAATTTCCTCTATAAATAGAGAGCCATTTCTTCCTCTCTGGGTGTGCTTTTACATATACTTCCCAAAGTATTCTAACCCTCTAACCTCAGATCTAAGTGATCTATGTAGTTTGTCTTTTGTTTTGTGTGATCTACTAGGTTCCTCTTAAAGGAAAGATCATCACCTCTTGAAGACGTGCAAGCTCAAAGTCCATGAGTTGCCATGCTTCGTCATCATCAAGACTACTAAGGTTCTCTTGTTGATAGTTCTTCCTTTCTCCATAGATGTTGGGTTGAAGGCATTAGTGAAGAATGCCGAAAGTGTCAAGATGAAAGCATTAGTGAAAGGTGCTCATCATCCATGTCAAAGCATTAGTGAAAGATGCTAAAGGTGTCAAGACGAAGGCATTAGTGAAGGGTGCCAAGCGTTGTGTCAAAGGCATTAGTGAAGGATGCCAAAGAATCAAATCAAGTAGCATTTGGGAAGAATGCCTAGGTCGTATAATCGATGAGGTGCATCGTTATACATATATGTATTTGTTTTTATACAAGGATGGTGATATCCTTGATGGTGTTGTAACAAGGAGTAGATCTCCTTGAGATTAGGTGTTGTGTCGTGAAGGTGTAGTTCTCCTAAGGTGTGAAAGAAGTAGGTGCTTAGCCTAGTACCTAATAAAGGGTAGGCGACGTTGTGATAGGATTAGTTCTCCTGCGGTGTGAAAGAACTCGGTGGTTAGCCTAGCACCGTATAAAGGGTAGGCGACGTTGTGTTAGGTGTGGTTCGCCTTGGTGTGAAAGAACTCGGTATTTAGCTTTGTACTGGGAAAAAGGTTAGCGACGTTGTGAAGACTTCTCCGCCATAAGGAGTTGGTGTAGTGTTCTGAACTCTCGAGTAGGTGACTCGGGGAGTGGAGTAGGGCAAGGAAGGTGTCCTTGTAGCGAACCACTATAAATACTTGTGTCGTGGTGATGTGCTTCTTACTCTATATCTTTTATTACACATTTATATATCTATCTATCAACGTCCAATATAAACAACCAAATAGATTGACATAGTTCGATCTAAATATTTAAAAGGAAGTTTTAATTGGTAAAACTATTCAACCCCCCCTTCTAGTTTTCCACAATTGGCATCAGAGCTTCGTTACCAAGTTTCTTAAAGTATGTTGTACTTTAAAGACTTGATACGATCCGTGTATGTTTGAAAACTACAAATAAGGATTTTTTCTTTAAAGGTCATATTTTCTTTTAAATCATTTTGTTGGACATTGATAGATCAGTCTAACAACTTTTGTTTTCAAGAAATCTTCATGCTAGAATCTCTCCAAAATCTTCATTCAAAGAATAATGAAGACAACATTCATGGAAGGATCTATAAAGAAATCACAACTCACGTACACCAAGTACAAAGGATTACTTTAAAAGCTCATGAAGTATTTTTGGTATTAAGCCAAACCAAGAAGCATAGAGGTATGTTTTACCTTTTATTAGATAGGTTACATGAGTTCAATTTATTTCATAGTTCTCTTTATTTAAATAATCACTAGCATCGTTAGAAGTCTCTTTAAATCACTTTTCCGTCTTTTTCATCATCGGAATAGTATTCCTTTGATTCGATCAAACTAACGCCGTCGTCAAATATGAACCCTCGATATGTGATTCATCAAGAGCCGTCATCCAAAACAATCTTCATCTAAATACCTCCAAACTATTTTTGTAAGCTAATTTATAAGCCTACTACAAAATAATGCCAAACAACCCTTTTTACATTCACGATGGCGGATCCTCTAGTTGTACTAGCGGATCCCAAATACAAAGGATCCGGAAACCGTGGAGCAGAACTCATTATACGCTTTCAAAATTTCACCACCGATTACTTTCCTCTATTCACACAATACAAAAGCGACCAAGCTCTTGAATTAATCCTCATTGGCTTCCATAATTTCAAGTATTCCTTCCTAGAACACCATTGTAAGTAATTACATTAACTTGTTCTAATTTTCATCATCCTAATTCAAGGGTTTATGGTTTCTTAATTTTTAATCAATTAATTAGGGTTTTTCAAACTAATCATGAAAAGGGGTTTTTAAATCACATTGTGTTCACAATATTGTTAATACAAATCAAAACCATAAACCCATATCAACCAATTTAACCTAATGAAAACTTGTATTTTAGGACCAACCATGCCCAAAGCCACTCAACAAGATCATCATGACACCGTCCATTACCTTACTCACTACTATCGTAAAAGGGTCGACCAAAACTAACCGTAAAATTTTCAAAAGCCTCACAAAGCGACTTATTCACGAAGGTCGTGTAGTCAAGGAATGTTTCCTTGAAGATACCGACATTCGTCAGTTTTCTCGACAATCAACTTTGATTGTCTTCTTGACATTGATGAACAAATTTGTCCGGTTTTATTTTTGAGTTTTACAAAAGCTTTAGGATCATTAGAAACACCGATAATAGCATCTCAATCGCCTTTATCATCAACACACAAAACTTTACTCTTCCTCTCAACACTTTTGCTCAAATTCTTCGCATTCCTTGTGAAGGAATTTGTATGTACTCTCAAGATTAGGCAATTAACGCTCAAAACCTTGCACTTGATTCTAAGCCTCTTTACAACACTCCTCTCGACAATCCCGAAACCATTCGTGATACTATCTTTAAAATTAGGACCGACCAATCCCGTTACGATCGTAACAAAAAGCTCATTCACCGTGATCCCTTTAAAATGGAACTTTTCGAAATGCATCCCATGTTTAGAAAATGGGAAGAAATCCTTAGGGGCTTTTTGGTAGAGTGGAAAGGAAACATGAGAAACGGAATGAGAAACACTTCTATTGTTTGTTTGTCACAAAGAATGGAAACAAGGGGTCAATATTCCATTCTCCATCCCAGTTTGTGATTCTTCACAAAAAGTAAAGAAATGGGTGGAATGATAAAAATATAAAGGATCAATTCTCCGTCCATATCATATGAGAATCAAGCGAGAGACGTAAACGACATGGGTATAAATACATATTAACATGTGCATGGCACATGCCATCACATATTCAAAAAACATCACAAACCCCATGCGTATTTTCTCTCTTCGAAAGTTTGACCATGCTGCTCTTGTTCTTTAATCATTTCATAAATTAGAAAACCAATCCAAACAAAGAGATTTTAATAAATCTGTTTCTCTTCAATAGATTCAGGTTATCAGATCGTGGCCAAACGCTTATGTGATTTCAATTGATTTCAAGTTTTTAGAAAGATTTTTAAGATTGAAAACCTAGCCATATCTTTAATGATTTCAAGGAAAATTCAGAAATCAAACACTGACCAGCCTTCGTATTGCCAATTTTATGCAGATAACAGTACTTTTTAATGTTAATTTTCATGTAATTGTTCTAAACAATGTTTAAGATTTTTCCAAAAAAATTAATCTAGAATTGTCATAATTTTTGGTAAAAAGTTCAATTTGAATTTTTTTGATTTATTCGCAAAAATGTTTTCTTCAATCGGTGTTCATTACAAAATGCTAACTGATAAGATGAAATGAGATGACTAAATTTACTTCCAATTCGATGGACAATGCTACCAAACACGAGAATAAGTTTTATGGTCCATTCATTATGTGCATTCCATGTGTGTACCAAACAATAGAATAAATTATGTTTTCTCAAGTTGATTCTCTTTCACTTCATTCTTATTCTTAACTCTAATTCCATTCTCTATCATTCCGTTCTACCAAACATCCCCTTAGGGAAAACATCATTAGCCTAGTTGGAAACAAAGATCATCCAAACGCATGCCTTGTGCAAATGATCTATTGTCTTACCCACCAAAGGCCATTTAATCTTGCCTATTACATGGTAAGGAGAATGGTGGGGTATTCAAGGCTTCAACATGGTACTCCCATATGGTATGCTCTAACACGACTTTGTAAGTATGTTAGTGCATTGCAACCATCCCTATCAACGATGATCATTACCTTTCGATCACGTCATGGTACCTCTTACCAAACAACCCTCTAAATGGTTCATGGTCAATGGAGAGAAACACAAGCTCTCTCGACTCCTCGACCGGAGAAGAAGAAGAAGAAGATGAGGAAGACATCGCCCGTATCCAACATCAAATTGGAAATCCTTGAATACCACGAACAACTTCCAACCATTCCAAACGAGACCATGAATTTAAACAAATAAGAGGCATGATCCAAAACCTCACATACAACCTCACTAAGCCATCAAAAGGAAAAGAAAGGATTGTGAAAGAGACAATAGGATTGTGCTTGTTTTCTTTATCTTATGTTTGGATGATTACATTTAGCATTTTCGGTTTATGATTATTTGGATATTGTCTTTAACTAGTGTTTCGTGGTAAACATGCTTGTTTCTCTTGTCTATCCGTGGATTTACTAGTGTGCATAAACTGCGCATCATTTACGTGTAGGTTACGTGTAGTTTACGATCTGCGGATGCGGATCCTTAGGATTAGCCTAGCGGATCCTTCCTTGAGGGAAGTGGGATCCGTGACATCGGATCGACAATACAACATTCGATTACATCAAAGCGCTTTCTAGATAACATCACATTAGCTTAGCATATGATTTTAGAACCCAACTAAGTCCACTTCAAGGATGAGAAAGGCTTAGACTCACTAAAGGCTTACTTAAGATCTTAGTCTCGATTTTATCAACACATCTAAACTCACCATATTTCCGCTTCAACTACTCACAAACTATTTCTCATCTCTCAAAACACTTAAAGAGAACAAATTAAACATTTTTTTACCTCTAGTCATTTCTATCTCAAAGAAAGATAAAGATTAGTTTTCAATTCTTATGATTTTAAGAATTTATCCAAATATCACCTCAAGCTTAAATCGATCACTAGGATCATTTATTATGACTTGACACCTATATAACTCTTAGTGTTATCCTTGGACATCCATTGGTAGTCATCTTGTCCCATCCTCCTTCCATAAGAAGCAATCATTTGCTATAACACTTATTACCTTTGATCATTCAAGTATCCTTTCATCTCAAACACTTAGGAGAACTGAAACATTCAAAATAAGATAGGCTTTAGCTCCTAGAAACCTCATTTCAAACCTATCATAACTGCTGAGAGCCGGATCCCTAGGATTAGCCTAGCCGGATCCCTTCAAGGAGGGAACCGTGGGATCCGGGTGACAGTTTATGTCAAACATAGCTAAAACAATCATTTCAACTCATCTTCCTAACTCAAACACTCCATCTCATCTTAAATGAGTTCCTAGATCAGTGAAACTCTGAATCTCAACCTTGTGCATATTACATTTCCAAGAACATTAGTGGATTAAGTCTTAAATTCAATTGCAAAGTTCTTCCCTTTATAACTCACATTGTCAAGAATACTTTAATCATCAAACATATAGTTAGACTACCCAAAGTCAAATTTTCTTAGTCAAAACCATGATTAGGCACAATTACTTGTTAGGGTTAAGGATTTGAGATATCCAAACAGCTAAAGACTTCAAAATTAAGTCAATCCATGATTAAACAAACCTTACAACAAACATAATGATTTCACCTAGTCCTTGTCGACAACCGGATCCACGGTCTTTAACCGGTGGATCCCTCTTGAGAGGGATCCGTGGGATCCGTAGATGCAGAGCATAAACCGACTCCATATTTGAATTCAAGTCACCTTTTGGGTCTCCAACCACCTTTAGCATTCATTAATTATCCTCATAGAACCGATCAAAACCCCAAAAGCATGCTTAGCCCCTTCAAATGGTCAAGAATTTAATTTCCTAATTCAAATTACCCTTTATAAACCAAACAACCTTAGAATTAAGGTACCACTCTCAAATCACATCTCAAAATCAAGCAACTAAAGAGTTCTTGCTAGCACCATCACTATGACTAAGGCTCCTAGTGCTAACTCATCCACTCAAGAACCACCCAAGAAACTTGCTAGAATCATGCATGAAGTTTCCTCAACCAAATCACCTTCGGGTAAGTCCACCAAAACTAGGATCTCTCCACACTAAGAAAACCAATCAAACTAATTCACAAGAAGAGTGCTTCCACTAGAGTTTCATCACATAATTCTACTATACCTCCACAACTCAACCTACTTTATTAGTACCTAGAGCCACCTCACAATCACTTGAAGATCCTCAACCACTTCACTTGAACCTCCACTTCAAGAAACTCAAAACCATGACAAAGAGTGCGATCATTGCAAACATGTTGAAAGATTGAAACATGAACTAGATGTATTAATACATGAACTACAAGCTCAAACTGAGAATGTTTAGGATAACTCATCTCATCATTAAAGATTTTAGTCGAATCTTAAGCTTGGGTTAACTCATTAGCATTAGTAGCACTTGTTTGGCTAGTTCATTCTCTTAGTTTTAGAGATTTGGTTGGTTGTCTCTTGTTTTATTGAATGAACATCTTTTTGCTATGTGTTGTGCGTTGTGCTTTGTATTTCTCATATTTATTATTCTCATAGTAACATTGCTTGACACATCTTCATTGCTGAAGAAACTGTCAATAGACAGCCGGATCCCTCCATTATACTTAGACAGATCCCTCCATTATACTTAGACGGATCCCTACAAGAAGGGAACCGTGGTACAAAAGCACAAAATTGCACTAACTTGAGTTTCTTTTGCAGGAAATTATGCACTATACTCTTGTTTTTCTAACCTTTGTTTTGTAGTTATTCAAAATACACATGAAGATATTGACACCATAAAGCTAGGGGGAGCTTTGTGTCAAACAACATTGCAAAATCATTTGCAAACTTAATCAAATTTTGGATTACACTTCATGACACCCCATTGCAACATTGCAATATTCAAGGGGGAGCACGCTTTCGTCACTTAGACGAACAATTTGCAAACTTAACGCAAACACAATTAGCTCATTTCGTTATGTCCTTGACGCCCTTTTCAAAGGGATGGACTCGTCGAGGGGAGTTAAGGCAGTACCATTCCGTCACTTGCTCAATTTACATTTTACATTTTCTTAAAAAATTGTGTTAGTTTCTTTTAACACTTTTGTTTCGACAAAAGGGGAGAATAAAGTAAAACTACAAATTCAAACTTTTACAATTTTAGATTTTCCTTAAATAATTTTAAGTTTTGTCATCAACAAAAAGGGGGAGATTGTTAATACAAATAAGCCATGAAAACGTTTATTTATATTTTACGATCTTCTAATGTTTTGTCGATAACAAATATAAAATCATTTTAACGAAACAAATAGAGTACGTAAATAGTTTGAGTTAATAGTTTTCTAACACACTTACGTGTTCACATAAAACACTAAAACAAGTATAAGTGATTTTATGATTTATATACATATCTACAACAACTAGTGTTTACATATTGGGTTAAACATATACTTAAACTAAGTATACTAAAATGGGTAAAAACTAAGTGTATGCTAAATTGGGTAAATACAAGTATATACTAAATGGGTAAATACTAACAAATGGTTTTGACCCATAACCCATGGTTTTATATATACCACTTAACCAAGTTCATTGTATCCTTAAGATACATTGTATCTAGAAAGAAAACCATGGATCAACCCATAACCCATGACCCATGACCCATAACCAAAAATACCCATGGTCAAAGAGGAGCGGACCACGGATCCCTAACTTTGTGCTAGCGGATCCCTTGTGGTAGGGATCCGTGGGATCCGGGGAAACAGAAGAGAATTTCCTCTATAAATAGAGAGCCATTTCTTCCTCTCTAGGTATGCTTTTTACATATACTTTCCCAAAGTATTCTAACCCTCTAACCTCAGATCTAAGTGATCTATGTAGTTTGTCTTTTGTTTTTGTGTGATCTACTAGGTTCCTCTTAAAGGAAAGATCATCACCTCTTGAAGACGTGCAAGCTCAAAGTCCATGAGTTGCCATGCTTCGTCATCATCAAGACTACTAAGGATCTCTTGTTGATAGTTCTTCCTTTCTCCATAGATGTTGGGTTGAAGGCATTAGTGAAGAATGCCGAAAGTGTCAAGATGAAAGCATTAGTGAAAGGTGCTCATCATCCGTGTCAAAGCATTAGTGAAAGATGCTAAAGGTGTCAAGACGAAGGCATTAGTGAAGGGTGCGGCGTTGTGTCAAAGGCATTAGTGAAGGATGCCAAAGAATCAAATCAAGTAGCATTTGGGAAGAATGCCTGGGTCGTATAATCGATGAGGTGCATCGTTATACATATATGTATTTGTTTTTATACAAGGATGGTGATATCCTTGATGGTGTTGTAACAAGGGTAGATCTCCTTGAGATTAGGTGTTGTGTCGTAAAGGTGTAGTTCTCCTAAGGTGTGAAAGAAGTAGGTGCTTAGCCTAGTACCTAATAAAGGGTAGGCGACGTTGTGATAGGATTAGTTCTCCTACGGTGTGAAAGAACTCGGTGGTTAGCCTAGCACCGTATAAAGGGTAGGCGACGTTGTGTTAGGTGTGGTTCGCCTTGGTGTGAAAGAACTCGGTATTTAGCTTTGTACCGGAAAAAGGTTAAGCGACGTTGTGAAGACTTCTCCGCCATAAGGAGTTGGTGTAGTGTTTACGAACTCTCAAGTAGGTGACTCGGGGAGTGGAGTAGGGCAAGGAAGGTGTCCTTGCAGCCGAACCACTATAAATACTTGTGTCGTGGTGATGTGCTTCTTACTCTATATCTTTTATTACACGTTTATATATCTATCTATCAACGTCCAACATAAACAACCAAATAGATTGACATAAGTCGATCTAAATATTTAAAAGGAAGTTTTAATTGGTAAAACTATTCAACCCACCCTTCTAGTTTTCCACAAGATAGATGGTGAGAGAAACTAGTCAGAGATGAAAAGTACCTGCTGCTAAGGACGCTGATGTAGTTGTTGTCCTTGCCAGCTTCAGTATGCATCCAAAAGGATTGTAACGAGTCTGGTAATAAAGTTGATAAATCAAACACAGAAAATAAAGACAAGGACAATATTCAACAATCTAGGATTAAAATAGGTGTTCCAAAATGAAGACGTATATGGTCCATCGGTCCAATGACCGAAGGACCCAATACTCTTTCGGAAGGGCTCAATGCTATATCGAAAGACGCACCGACATGCTATCCATCCGAAGGGCACGTTGACCTGACAGTACCTTTGGCATTTAGTCTGGATACAATTCGTCTCATCCCCCTGGATGTCAGAAGTGATGTGATCTGCGCTAAACCGTCAAGTCTTAACAGACTTAAAACAGCTTAAACACAAATGCAATGAAGATCAGAGAATATAGTGAATTCCCGGGTCGTTATGTCCCACGGAGGATGAATTGGTGTTTAAACAACTTCAGATGATAGAAGAATCACTAAGGATAGTGATCAGTAAGGTTTTGGATGGAAAATTATACTTAAAGAGAAAATCTACAAATTAAAGCGACTTAAATGCAAATTAAGAAAATTAAAAGTTAAAATCTATTAAATAAACGCTATCACTATTTTTATAGATCGATGAGCGTTTATTTTATAAAATAACAAATAAACTATATTAACTAAAACGTAAACCTAAATAAACTTAAAGCGTAACCTAAAATGAAAACGAAGCGTTATGTACGAAAAATACTTTGGGCGCAAGCAAAAGCGTAAAATTATTGAAATAAAAGGCCTACAGTGTAAAACTAATTTTCTTACGTACTATTTGATAAAAGAAAATTTTAGGAAAAAGAATTATATTTTTCGATTATTATTTTATTTATTATGATTTAAATACTATAAAACACTAATTAATTGATTAAAAATATTAAAACTAATTATAAAAATCTCAACTTTTCTTGAAAATACTTAATATTAATCTGGACTTAATAAAAATAAGAAACGGAAAAAGCTACTTTGGATAAGCTAGAAATAAGCTAAAAAGCTCGAATAAGCTTAAATGATAAAGCATTATATAAAGGATTAGTTTTGTAAGAAAATAACGAGAAAGTCCCAAGGGCGCAATGGTTACAGGTACCCCCACTATCACCCTTAGAAGGGAGAGGTCTCAGGTTCGACCCCTGCCTCTCCCTTTTTTGCAAAACATTTTATTTTTGAAATTTTTTTCTTTTTACAAACTTATTAAGCACATTAAAATAAGCATTTTCTAAAACTAAAACTTTTTCTAAAAACTAACAATAAGCTCTGTATTGAGCTTATAATCTCAACAGTGGCCAAAAATGAAAAATAAGCATAAGATTAAGCTAGATGGCTTATAAGCTACTTAATAAGCAAAAGCTAATTGAGATTAAGCTAGACTAATTATAATAAGCTAATATGACCATTTAGAAAGTATAATGACTTATAAATAAGCACTAAACAATCCAAATAAGCACTTAACTACACTGTTACATAATATACTACTTGGTTTTCTAGGCAACTATAAGCTTAATTTTAAGCACTTAGATAAGCTAGATAACAAAAACAAAAACTGTAATAAGCAAGATGACCTGCTCAGCTTTTCAAAAAGCTAAAGTACTCATGGTTTGGTTCACTAGATAGCTTTTGGTGAGCTTTTGAAAAATTGGAAAAACCACTGAGTAAAATCTTAGTGTACTGAGTTAAAAATGGGACAAACAAAAAGCCTAGTGCAGCCCTACCTAATAAGCTATAAATGAAAAAATGAAACTTGGAGCCTTGAGTCAGCTAGATGAGCTTCTCAAAAAGCTAAGACACATAAGCTAGAGGCCATTAATAAGCTCTCTAAGAGCTTGTGAAATGGCCTGTCAAAATTGTGCACAGGACAGATTTTTGACTTTTTAATTTACAAAACAGTTGACTTATATGAACTTAAGATTGATTATACTAGCTAATTATGTTGTAATAAGTTATATTAAGACTGAATTAAAAGATTATAACAACTTCTAAACACAAATCCATGATCACAGAACATGGAATTCTAACAGATAAGAAATAAGATGAGATTAAGAGGAATTTTGACTTTTTAACTAAAGAGGATTGGTTTCTTGTTGAGCTGAGTTTTTTAGACCAAATGTGACATAGAGCAGTCAAGAACAAAAGATTTAACCACCTATAACACAGTTAATATCAAGAAACCAAACACTCCTTATGAGACTTTTTAAGAACTTTTCAAAGAAAATCTTAGATTAAAACCACCAAACTTATTGGAGACCTTATAACAAGATTTATTAACTCTAAATAAGCATTAAACAACATGCATAACAACATACAACTCAATTATGATCTATATCCTATTTAAAGCATTAAAATGAAATTTTATAAACCATAAATTAAAAGTAACAAGTAACTAATTTTAATACTTAAATTAACTTAACTATGACTAATGATCATATAGGAACGAGTTTCAAGCTATTGAACATCTACAACAAGAAATGCCATAGTGGTGAAATGGCTTACAAGAATGATTTGAGCACAAAGCGAGATTTGAATCTTGAGAAGTAACCTATAGCTTTCCTAAAGCTTTATACCCAAAAGCATTCCAAATACCATCTCGCACCGACTTTGATCTTCTTCACCATGGATTTTTGAATTTTTACTAATTTACTTGGTATTTTTGAGAATTTTCGAGATTGCTAAATAAACTGATTTGTACAGATTTAAATAGCTTCTAAGCTTATATAATGAGCTTATATGAGCTTATAAGTACAAATTATCAGATACAAACAACATTAACACATACTTAGATTTTGAACTTGAAATTGCATAAATTTGGAAATGAAACTAAACCTTGAAATTGATGACTGCAAAAGATTCAAATACACTTAAATAACTTTAACAAAGCATTTGAAAGACTTAAATTAAACTGAAATTGAAAACTACACTATATCGACACTAAATTACACTACTTAATCTAATAATCCTCCTCCTCTGCTTCTTTTCTCCTTTATATTCATACTTTTAAGTCTTTGTTGACATTCTAAACATATCCCACTTCTTTTCAGCCTTTGGATCCATTCACATCATCACAATTGCCAAATGTCATTTTTGGCGGGAAAAAAGTCATAGAACAGGTTATTTGCATTTATTGAGGTTTGGTTGTTTGTGTAGGTGGAGGGGGGAGTTGGTAAGGAGCTGTAAAGGTAGAAGACAGGTGGTGGTGAAAGGTGGCAGCACAGGTGGAGAAGAAGGAGTGGACACAGGTGGCTTTGGGAGGGATGAACAGTGATGGCGCGTTTCTTTGGGTGTTTGACTTTTATTGACCGGGTTATTAATAACGGGGTAGCGGGTTTGGGCTAGGGGTTTTGGGCTTGGGTAATGGATTGGGTTGTTGGATTTGGTATAAATAATATGGTCCGTTTGGTTTAGCTAGTAACACATAAGGACCAAATGTGTAATATTCTGATTTTTTAAGGGACCATATTTGTAACTTTTCCAAACTTCACATAAGGACCAAACCTGTATTTAAACATTAGTACAAGGACCATAACTGCATAATTATCCAATTTTATACCTTAAGGACCAAATTTGTCATTTTAGAAACTCCAGGGACCAAACTTGTATTTTCTCAAAACTTTTCTCATAAGGACCATTTATGTCAAATATGAATAGTACAAGGTTTATTTTGATTATTTTCTTATTTTTAAAACCTTAGGGACTAATTTTGACACTTTTGTAAAGTTGAGGGACCAAAGTTGTAATTTTGTGATTTTAAACTTCAAAAGATTATTTTGAACAACTTGTGAATCCCAAGGACCTAAAATGATATTTTACAAGTTTTTGAATTACGAGGACTAATTTTGACAACTTTTGTAACTGGGGACTAAAGCGCCAATTATGCAAACTTAATCGTTTTCACAGATTTTGATGTTTTGCATTTAAAACATATAAAACACTTGTTTGTGATATTTTTATTATTTTGATGTGTTTCGAGTGTTTTCGGATGTTTTGGCATTCTAACAAGATAAAATGATGAGTATTTAGACACTCATCATGATGCGAGAGAGCGATGTCGGGCGATGTCGATCCGACAACACCAACGGTCCCATGAAGTCTGACAGTCCATGGACCGAGATAGTGACATCAAGTAGTATAAATACGCATACTGAGAATGGGTAAAAGGTATCATTTCACACACACATTTTATATTATACCCTTCGGTAAAACACACTTACTCTCACGGAGTTTGGTCACAGGATAACACCGGGCGAGACTAACACGTTGTTCATCTTAGTAGGTATCACGAAACTTATCTCATAAGGTGAAGGATAAGCGAAGACCTCACAAAAAATACTTGACATTGGCGCCATCCGTGGGACCGCATTCAATCTACTAGAGCTATAGGATGACGGGTTCGACACCTCCATAACCACGGAGAAGGAGAAGGAAGTTCCACCCCAATGACGAGAGCGGTTGGAAGGGTATGTAGCTGCGCTCAGTATATGATAAAAAGAACACAATAGCAGAAGGGATACCGTTGGCCGATCGGTTGGATTTTGAGGACGAAATGGCTCTTGACAAGGGTGAGCCGGTGGACAAGAAGAAGGAGATAGTAACTGGGAATAAAGTAAAAGACAAAGATCTAGCAAAGCCCTTCAAGGAAGTCTCAAAATCTCCCTTCACTAGGCGAATCATTGAGTTCTTCGCGCCAGAGCACAAGATGCCCACTCACATCAAGCTGTACGATGGGTCGACAGATCCTCAAGATCATCTCAATAGCTTCACTGGAGCCGCGGGGCATGGAGAATGGCCGATGCCAGTGTGGTGTCGCATGTTCCAACAGACTTTAGACGGAAAGGCCAGGGGATGGTTCGATGGACTCCCTCTAGGGAGCAAAGACGAATGGGCAGCTTTCAGGGACCAGTTCGAGACTCGTTTCTCCCTATACAAGGCTTGCGTCAAGGACCTTACCGAAATTGCCAAGATAGTGAGAAAGGCTAATGAAACGTTGCCTGAATTCAAAGAAAGATGGACCACCGAGACGGGATTCATACAAGGAGCGCCGGAGATCATGAGGATCTCCTCGTTCATGAATGGATGCAAATGTCCCGAGTTGGCCAAGCGGTTTGCCGATACGATCCTTAAGACCGTGGAGGAGATGATGGTTAGAGTGGATGACTTTGTAAGGTCGGAGGAGGCCTTTGCCAGCACCGAGTTGCCCCGGGGAGAGCATTATGATACAACCAGGAGAGCCTCAACTGGACCCTTCCAAAAGGACGAAAGGGTTGCCAAAGGTCATTACGGAGGGGATAGGAAGAATGAAGGACGGTATGGATATTCAGGAAAGGATCGGGGAAGCTCTCACCGTCACGGTGACAGGTCGACACCTTACTTACCCCATCGCGGTGATCATTCGAACCGAAGCAACCCCCTCCTGACATTGGAATCACTCATAAAGCCCCCAAAAGAAATCTTGGCCACAGAGCACCAGCTGCGCCTACCTCCTCCGAAGCCGATGCACGACCCACCCCGGAAGGAGAACCAGGATAAGTACTGTGATTACCATGGAGAGAAAGGGCATTACATTGATCACACCGCTTAAAAAGCAGTTAGAGCTGGCCTTGGAATCGGGGAAGTTGAATCACTTGATTAGGGACCTCAGATAGAAGGGAAGAAGAGAACCCCCCCAAGAATGAAACGAGAGCTAAGGATAAGGTCATCAACATGATCCGGGCATGGCCCGAACGAAAGAAAAGGAAGTCATCGGAGCAAGAAGAAAGATGGATGGATGTGCCCATAACTTTTTCCCCTCTTCCCGATGGAGATGTGTCGGACGATCCCCTCATAGTTGAAGCAACAATGGAGGGGTATCTGGTAAGAAGGGTTTTTGTGGATGAAGGAGCTTCGGTGGAAGTAATGTTTGAACACTACTTCAACAACTTGCCTCCGGGGATAAGATCCCGGCTGAAGCAAACACATACAGATCTTGTTAGCCTCACTTTTTATAATGATAACGTCACTTACGTGAATTGGACTAGACGCGTAGTATACTTTGCCCTTAGGGACTAGTATCGTTTAAGTGGCAAAGATAGGGCCTATATATACCCCTCATGACCCTCCATGAGGGGTGAGGTGAAGCATTAGGTTATTTGTGTTGTGTGTGTTTTATCAATAAAAGTCTTGTGTTTTCTTCTCCCTCTCTCTAGTTTCTCTCATTAAAAAGGATGAAGATCTTCATCTTTTTCCACCAAGCCCGACCTCCAAACCACATAAATCTTAGTATTTTCGGTCCTAACAATTGGTATCAGAGCCAGGTTAATGTCCATCTGATAAACCGTGATGTTTTTGTAAGCTGTGTAGGCTAAGAATATCCTGACTGCTTCAAGTCTAGCTACCGGTGTGAATGACTCTTCAAAGTCTATCCTTCCTCTTGTCTCGTATCCTTTGGCCACAAGAGGCGAGCTTTGTTGCAATTACGATCATCTCTTCATCCTTTTGTTCTTCCATAACCATTTGAGATCAATGACGCGAGTGTCAATTGGTCTTGGAACCATTTCCCAAGAGTCATGAAGGCGGTATTGAGAAGTTCCTCTGCATTGCTTCTATCCATGCGGGTTCTACCATTGCCTCACAATTGTTCTTTGGCTTGATATTACTAATTGAGCAAAGGTAAATGCATAAGTCGCAATTGGTGGCAAGTTGACGTCTCGTCCGAATTGGCCTTGAAGGTTCACCAATAACTTGTTCAATTGGGTGGTCTTTTGTCCACTTGAGTAGAAGGATACCGTTGGTTATACGTGTCACGAGTTAGATGGTTCTCGTAAGCTTAAAGAAGATTCGGCTAATTCCGTAGCAAGCGGGTTTTCAAATAAGTCTTCATCTAACGTTGCATCATTCGGTTTTGGTTTACTCATCAACCGCTGGTAGAACAGGTGCAATAACCGGAGTCGATGTAGATGATGTAGATGGAGTTGGTGCATTGGTTTCGACCGTTATAGATGCATCTTACATTGGTGGTGGTGGATGATTTTGGCGGGTGCTGGAATGATGGTTTGATGCATTTGTCAAGTTCCACCATAGTATTCATCGAACATTAACTCGAAGAAATTCTCCCATTCTTGTTCTCTATGATTGTTAAACGAAGTTGATTGAGCTCTTTGAGGTACAAGTCCTGAACTGATGTGTCCAGAAGTCTGCGGGTTTAGTGCAGGTTCTAGAGCGAGTCTCTCAGAAGCCATGTGGAGATATCCTCCTCTTTGATATCCGAATACTACTAAAAAATGACCGAGACCTCAGTCTCAATCATTCTCTTTGTTCGGTTGTAATGATAAACAACAATTACACCTACCCGAGACCATATTCTAATGATCTTGAAGTCATCTTCTCTGATTTCGTGATTCGGATTTAGTAGCACATAAAGACAAGGGTCGGATTAGGATGTATTTGTGTTTGGATGATTCGTTTATGATGATGAAATATAGAGGAGCTATGATTTGTTTGAGATGATGTGAAGAGATTTGGTTTGTGGCTAGTGATGTGTTGGGAGAGAAAACGGCAGATGGGGGCGTTATATTTGTTGAATGAGTCTTTAGGTTTAGGTAAATGATTGTGTGATACGTTTTCTTTTATATCCGAATGATATAATATGAGATGGATCGGGCTTTTGGTTTTTGGATCGTTATTTGGGCCTCAATAGAATAACCGGAAATGGACAATTGATGACTTGGGCTTTCATATGTTTGATATGGTTAGGCTACAAGAGGTGGACAGCAGAATGCACTAATAGAAAAATGACATTCGAATTTTTGCTAATGTCTTTTGCAAAAATTTGGATGACAATTCATATTTGGTAAATGTGAGTATTTTTTGTATGGCAAAATTTCACGAAAGGATACAATATTCACGGCTTGCGCGATAATTTGAAAAAATGACTACGGGGTTTTTGTACGGTATTACTTACGAGCAATTGAAGTGATATTTCACGAGTGGACTTCTTTATCTTTGAGACGATGGTTGGTTGGATGCATGTCTCAAGATAACTTGTTGGAGCACATTATGAAACTTGACAATCGGTTATGGTGATGTAAGGAGTTACGTTGTAGTGCTCATGGTGTGTAACCATCACTTTAAGGAGTTACGTTGTTGTGCTCGATGTCACACGTGGTTGTGGATTGGTCAAGAATTTAGAACAAGCGATGAAGTCACAAAGTTGGGATGCTTACTTCCTTTTCAAGTCGATCGTGTCGGGTTATCTCCATATGTGGTCATTACAATTAGCGGTGAATTCAAAGGAGGTTCGATAAAGGTTGGTTAGAGAAAATTATTGAGAGTATTTTGCGACATATTCTCATAGAATTTTGATCAAGCTATGATGTTAATATTGCATCAAGAAGGTGTCGACATGTACGCAACATTATGATGATTCGATTGCTCGCAACCATCGGGAGGGAGAAGTTGGTATTTCATCTTCCGTGATTGGATTACGAAGGATTTTTGCTTAAGGCGAAGAAGGAGAAGTAGTGTGGTGTACATCGGGGCTTTTACCAACTTGGATGCAATACTAAGTGAGTTATGTTGTTACGATGTTCCCAGAACGACAACCATTGTACGATCAAGATTTTACGTTCTCCGCTGCGTGTTGGAAGAGTGTTGTCGGTTCAGGAGGGAGCAAAGAAAGAAAAAAGGCTCACTAGTTAGGAGGGAGTAATAACCTAACTAGACCGTTACAGTTGAAGTTCAAAGCTACAAGAAGATCAAATGCCGAGGTCATCGGAATGGAGAAATTCAAGTTTGCCTCAGTATCTAGACTACAGAGACTCTGCGCTTCAAGAAAGTCAACATTGTTCTTTACTATTGTAATTTACTTTGTTTTGTATTTATAGGTCTCATTGTAACCATTCACGTGTGATGCTATCTTGGAGGGAGATTGTTAGCCTCACTTTTTATAAAGATAATGTCACTTACGTGAATTGGATTAGACGCGTAGTAAACTTTGCCATTAGGGACTAGTATCGTTTAAGTGGCAAAGATAGGGCCTATATATACCCCTCATGACTCTCCATGAGGGGTGAGGTGAAGCATTAGGTTATTTGTGTTGTGTGTGTTTTATCAATAAAAGTCTTGTGTTTTCTCTTCCCTCTCTCTAGTTTCTCTCATTAAAAAGGATGAAGATCTTCATCTTCTTCCACCAACCCCGACCTCCAAACCACATAAATCTTAGTATTTTCGGTCCTAACAGATCTACTTGGATTCGCCGGACAGGTGACCAGACCGCTGGGAAAGATCGAGTTGGATGTTTCGTTCGGGGATGAAGGGTTATATAGGAAGGTCAGAATGAAGTTCACGGTTATTCGGGCACCATTACCGTATAACGTAATCTTAGGAAGGACCGGATTGAAGATCCTGCGAGCCATACCTTCCACGGTCCACTCCATGATGAAGTTCCCAACCCCTCAGGGAATGGCCACACTTGTCACTCGCTCCGTCATCATTTCGGAATGTAGAAGGTTGGAAAGATTGTAGGCCAATTCTCCTGAGCAGGATAAGGTAGAAGTGAAAACCGGTGAGGTGGGTTTGACGGAGAACGTGACGATCAATCCAGCCTTTCCTGAGCAGGCCGTGATGATAGGAGGTACCCTGTCCTCCGAATGCAAAAGATGCCTCAAAGAGCTGCAAAGAAACCTTGATATATTCGCATGGGAGCCGCGAGATATGGACGGGAGTCCGAGGGAATAATCGAGCACACTCGAATGCCAATCCTTGGTGGACCTAGTATGCCAAAACGTCGAATGTTGGCGGCGGATCAAGTCAGCGGTCACAAAGGAGGTGGAAGAGTTGGTCAAAGCGGCATTGTCGGACGATGAAATATCCTACGGATATCAACCACATCCTAGTAAAGAAGTCGATGAAGTGGCGGATGTGCATCGACTTCAAAAATCAACTCGCACGCCCAAGGACTACTACCCTTTGCCGGAGATTGACTGGAAGATCGAGTCGGTCATGGGATATAAGTACAAATGTTTCTTGGATGCTTACAAAGGATATCATCAGGTGCAGATGGCAAGGGAAGATGAGGAGAAAACAACGTTCTACACTGAGCAAGGGACTTACTGTTACACCAAGATGCCATTCGGCCTGAAAAATGCAGGGGCCACCTACCAGCGGATGATAGACTCCGCTTTCCGATCATGAATAGGGAGGAACACGGAAGCATATGTGGATGACATGGTCATCGAGAGCAAGGAAAAGCGAGGAATGTTAGCGAGACATAAGCAGAAACATTTGACAACCTCGGAAAATAAATATGAAACTGAATCCCAAAAAATGCTCCTTCGGGATGGAAGAAGAGAAGTTCCTAGGGTACATGGTAACCTCGGAAGGGATCCGGGCAAACCCGAAGAAGACAAAGGCGATAATGGACATGCAGTAACCTAGGACCTTGAAAGAGATGCAGAGCCTCAGCGGTAAATTGGCAGCACTTAATCGCTTCTTGTTCCGTTCAGCCGAAAGGTCCCTACCCTTCTTCAAAACACTCAAAACATCACCAAGGAGAACAAGGAGGAGTATCGGTGGGCGGAAGAAGCGGAAAAAGCGTTCCAGAAATGAAGAAGTTGATAACGGACCTCCTCGCTTCACAACGCCAATGGCGGCGAAGCACTATATGTGTACCTTGCGACCTCACGAGGAAGCGATCGGTGCGGTCTGCTAACCGAAAGGAAGGAAAACAAGCGCCGATCCGTTTTGTAAGCGGACACTCAATGAAGCGAAAGGAACTATGCTCGATAGAAAAGTTGGCACTCTGCTTATTGCACATGTCAAGGAGGCTCCGGAGATATTTCGAAGCACACCCCATAAAGGTAATCACGGACCAACCTATAAAGTAGATCCTCAACAAGCCAGAAGCGTCCGGAAAGTTGGCCAAATACTCGGTGGAATTGGGTGCTTACAATATCACCTACGAGCCCCGAAATGCAATTAAGGGCCAGGTTTTGGCGGACTTTCTGTCAGAAACTCCCATCGGAGAAAACAATGGCAAATACTTCGAGCAGCCAATGGCGAAGAAAAAAGAAGAGGGGAAGTGGCTTTTGTATACAGATGGAGTGTCCAACAACAAGGGCTCCGGAGCTAGCCTTGTACTGATTAGCCCCTAAGGAATGGAGTTCACCTATGCCATCCGGCTAGATTTTGAAAGCACCAATAATGAAGCTGAGTATGAAGCGCTACTAGCGGGTTTACGAATGGCAGGAAGCATGCACGTTAGTAATCTCGAAGTCCGGGTAGATTCCAAGCTGGTGGCCAACCAGATAAACGGAGACTACGCGGCAAGTCATGAAAGCATGGTCAAATACTTGGCAAAGGCAAAGGAGTACATAGCAGGCTTTGAAAACTTTACCATCCGGAACATCCCCCGAGGTCAGAATCAAAAGGCAGATGTTCTTAGTAAGTTGGCCACTGTTGCCTTTGACCACCTGACGAAGGAGGTACTGGTAGAGGTGTTAAGAGAGAGATCGACGGAAGGGAAGGAGGTTAACAACATTGTGGAGGAAGAAGGGGACAACTGGATGACCCCTATCATTTGGTGCCTTGAAGAGGGAGTCTGGCCGGGTGACCCTAACGAAGCTCACACTCTAAGGATGAAGATCGGCCAATATGTTATAAAATATGGAGTGCTCTACAAAAAAGCCTATATGGTGCCCATGATGAGGTGCGTGGGTCCTTTGCAAGCAAACTACGTGATAAGGGAGATACACATGGGGGCCTGTGGGATACATTCGGGTCCGCGCTCAATCATAGCAAAAGCCATGCGGCAAGGTTACTATTGGCCCTTCATGCACCGGGACGCCAGGAACGAAGTACTAAAATGTGATTCTTGCTAGATCCACTCTCCAGTACCGCAGCTCCCAAAAACCAAGCTGACTCCTATCATGGCTCCATGGCCCTTCTACCAATGGGGAATGGACATAGTAGAGCCCCTACCCCCAGCGGCAGGGAAGGTGAAGTTTATCCTAGTCGCCATCGACTATTTCACTAAATAGACGGAAGCCAAGCCATTGGCAAAGATCACCGGAAAGGACGTTACAAGGTTTGTATGGGACAACATAGTATGTCGCTTCGGTCTTCCAGCCGTCATTGTC
This sequence comes from Chrysanthemum lavandulifolium, assembly GCA_022545495.1. Lineage (NCBI taxonomy): Eukaryota > Viridiplantae > Streptophyta > Magnoliopsida > Asterales > Asteraceae > Chrysanthemum > Chrysanthemum lavandulifolium. The sequence goes on from CM040246.1 coordinate 153,054,499, forward strand.
ACGGATAACGCAAAACAGTTCGTGGACAACCCCTTCAAAAAGTGGTGCGAAAAACTCAACATCAAGCAAATCAACACAGCCGTAGCCCATCCGCAGGCCAACGAACTGGTAGAAAGGGCGAACAAGAACTTGATGGAGGGAATCAAAACGAGGCTAGGGCGGGTAAAGGCAGGTTGGGTGGATGAGCTACCGAATGTCCTCTGGGCACACTAACATCCATCAACACGGGCAACGGGGAAACACCCTTTAGCCTTACCTATGGAAGCGAAGCAGTCATACCAGCAGAGATAGGTATGCCGACATACAGAATAAGGAGGATAAGAGAAGGCCTCGAGGAAGAAGACCCCCGTTGAATGGAAGAACAAAATGAAGAGGAAATTCGCCTCAATCTTGACCTACTACAAGAACGGAGAGAAGAGGCACCGTGATGGAAGCTAGGTATAAGGCAAGCTGGAAAAGTACTATAACCGAAAGGCACGGTTGGTATCTTTCAATAGGGAGAATTCGTGTCTTGGAAAAATGAAGCTAGCAAAGCCAAGATCAAGGCAAGTTGGGACCAAAATTGGAAGGACCTACGAGTCAAGGAAGCAAATCTTAACGGCTCGTACAAAGCGGAAACCATGGACGAAGAAGAGGTGCCTTAAGTGGCATGCCATGAATTTGAAAAAGTGTTTTCTTTAAGTGTTAAGCAAATGAAATGTAAGCTGCGGGCATGAACTATTGTATTTTACTTTAGGTCAAGTAATGGTATATTCCCACCCATGATGGAGGAGGAAAAGTTTCCCATGACTATGTCTCATGCAAAGGGATAGGGTGCAATCGGTGGAGATTAGCTACCTCCGACCGCGCACCCAAAAAAAAAACCCAACAGTTATAATTACTTTACCCCCGTAAGTGCAACGACACTAGGGAAGGCCCTCGTACCAGTCGGTAAGGCAACTGCATACCCCCGAATAATGGCAAGACATTAAGGGAAGAGCCGAGGCATATATGCCCGAGCGGCACGCAGATACCCCGTAGGCGTGACGACGCCAGGGATGAGCCCCAAGTGTATTCACCAACAGGCGACAATGAAATATATAAACACAAGCATGCATAAATAATCAAAATTGGCCGTCCGGATGCACGAACGACCTAAATTAGCATGGTTATAAACATTGTCAAGATTACAGCCAACCACCACAATAACACAAATATAACCCAAAGGCACGCAGGCCCACAACAGTACAAATATTACATTGTTCCAAGGCTCAAAAGTTCATAAAGTAAAGTAAAACTACGATCCACCGGAAGAACCAGCACCAGGAGTAGATCCGGACCCATCAGGGAGCACATTCATTAGTGCAGCGAGGGGAAGATGATAGGAGCGATTGATCTTCTCAAGGTAAGGAAATGACCTCACGAACATCTCGTCATATGCAGCGGTGAATCCCTCAACCGCTTGCATATCGAAATCCTTCTGCTTGGCAAGGATCCTATTAACCTCCTCCTCGTCATGACCTTCCCTAAGGCCATCCAAATAGCCAGAATCTATGGCAGCATTAAAAACATTTCCCCAAGCCTGCTGGTACTCGGTACTCCCATGCAAACGCCGGACGACCGTCGGAATCAACTCCTTCACATAATTAAATCTCAAAATCTCCTCGTGGCCAGCACTCACGGCAAATTTCTCAACATCAGCCCTTAAAACCGAAGCCTCTCTCTCAGACTCATCCAGCTCAGCGGTCTTCTTCTTTAAAGCCTTTTCCAACAACTCCACCTTCTTATCCCTCTCCTCGTCTTTGGCCTTCAACTCGTTCACTTCCCTCTCCAGGGAGGCCAAACGGGAACTCATCTCCTCCTCCTTCCGGATACAATCCTGGTGGGATGATTGAAGAGCATGGTGCTCCTGGGCAAGCTTCTCGTTAACTTCCTTCTGGACTCGGAGGCTGTTCTGAGTCTCAGAAAGTTGAGAATCAACACTGCAGCAAGTAGAATGGGCCCTGTAGAGCTCTGCGTAATGATGATTTAAAAGCTCAAACCTCTTGAACACTTCAGCAACAGCCAAAGACCCATGGCACAATTCAAACCATCCCCTATACATGGCCCTCTCGTCAGTAAGCTCTTCCTGTTCCGCTCGAATAAAGGGAGGAGCGAGATGGATCATCATATCCCGGCACTGGACAACGTCATTCAGGCTGGTATTGGTCGACAAACCCCAGCCAGGGATAAACGGCTCACCGGAGCCTATTCGGCCAAACCCACCTAGGAAAAGAAATGGAGTTAGCCTTACATGCATAACATAAAAAAGAAAAGAGGAAATCCCGGAATAATAAAGTAGCTGGAAAATACCTCCGACAAAAGGGCTGGCCTGATAAGGAGCAGCACCTTGAACATTTGTCACCGTCGCACTCGTTCCAGCTTCAGCAAAAAGAAACACATGTAAAAAAAAGTAAAAAAAATAGTAGTAACAGGATACGCCCCAAGCTAAGGAACATACCTTGACCGGCAAGGTTAGGAACAACCACGGGGACAACGGGGGGAACCTCCACCGAAGGATTCTCCTGATCAAGAGAACCTCCCTCCTGACCACCCCCGCCACCACCACCCACGCTTCCTTGCTCAGTATCATCTACAAGATCTTCCGGCCTCAAAGTGTTTATAGGAGATGTCGAGTGAGCTCCCTAAGAATTATCCGGGCTAGATGATAGGTCAATAGAAGGAGTATCAGGCCTCCTCCTTTTCAGCAAGGACGACGCAGTTCCAGCCGTCCTCTTCTCTTGTTGTTTCCTCTTCTTTTCCTTAGCTTTGGGACCCACGGATCGGCCTTCTCCACAATCCGTTGTATGCGGCTCGGCTCGGAACCCGGTTACTACGCCTCAAAGGTCGGGTCATCTTGGGAATCTCTTCTCCTCAAAGAGGAAGGCCCTTCCCCAACCTAGAACCTTGATCGGGACCTCACCGTAGATAACGAGACATGGTAAGGATCTGCGCAAAATAGAAGAAAATCATTAACAAAGGAGGAGTCGAGCGGAGATACATAAAAAAAAAAAAAAAACGTTTGCGTTACCATTCTTCTCAATATCCTTAAACTCGGACGAAAACCGGGTGCTTCGCACTTTGTTAACCCAACTTCATACGAAGACACGAATGAATAGGTTGACTCTACTACCCCCACACTGACTTCGAACATCGACATCCGAGTAACCTCCACGCCGGGCGTCATCAAAACACTTGAATCAGGATGTCTCAAGGCATGGCATCTGGGATAGCCCTCGGTCAATCGGGAAAAGTTATCTTTCAATTCTTCGACTCGAACACGTCTCTTTGAATATGCGTGCCGGAGAGTTCCCGCCGGTTCGACTAGCAAACGAGAACAAATGTCCCTGCTTATTCAACTTGTAAAAAACCCGAAACAAAGTCACAGTGGGCTCAATCTCAAGACTTCGGCAATATACCTCAAACATAATTAGTCTATTCAACCCGATGGGCACGAACTGTGAAATATGAACCTTGAAATACTTAATCACCTTCAAAAGAAAAGAAGAGAAAGGAACACGAACTCCTGAAAACGCAAGATACTGCTCATACAAACCAATAGCATCCCCCGGCAGATTATTCATGGTAAAGTCCATCGGGGGTAAACGAGGGTGCAGATCCATTGGAATTCCATATTCACTAATAAGACCCTCCAACTCCCCTTCGGAAAGGACGGAGGAATAAATGTGCATGTCCGACTTAGGAACAAGATCGGAAGCCGATTGTTCCAAACCGGAAGCCATAGGATGTCAACGAAGAGGCAACACAAACTAAAACGAAACAAGAGAGAAGCGACACACCTGAACTTCGCAGGAAGACTCGAGAGCAAGCAGTGAGAGACGAGTAAAAGTAAAATTTGCAAATGGGGTAAAACAACTATATAGGCCGAGGGGTGGGGACACAAACGTCCCATCGTGTCGAAGAAGCGGATGAATCGAACCTTCAACCACGACACACACGCCACGTGGCACGATCCCACGATTCGGTAAATATTATTTTAACCTACTTCTACCCAATGGGCTTGGGCCCATTGTTTATAAGTGAGGCCCATGAAACCGAGCACGTCGGTCACTCCGAATGAACCCAACGAATAGTTTAAATTAAGTATCACGTCACTTGTCAAAACAAGTAACATGATCTTGGGGAACATGACGACGTATATGGTCCATCGGTCCAATGACCGAAGGACCCAATACTCTACCGGAAGGGCTCAATGCTATACCGAAAGGCGCACCGACAGGCTATCCATCCGAAGGGCACGTTGACCTGACAGTACCTTTGGCATTTAGTCTGGATACAATTCGTCTCATCCCCACGGATGTCGAAGTGATGCAGAGGCGATGTCGGGGCGATGTCGATCCCGACAACACCAACGGTCCCATAAAATCTGACGGTCAGGGGACGAGATAGTGACATCAAGTAGTATAAATTCGCATACTGATAATGGGTAAAAAGGTATCATTTCACACACACACATTTTATATTATACCCTTCGGTAAAACACACACTTACTCTCACGCCGGATTCTGGTCCTGGGATAACACCGGGGGCGAGACTAACGCGTTGTTCATCTTAGCAGGTATCCTGAAGACTTATCTCACAAAGCTGAAGGATAACTGAAAGGATAACTGAAAGACCTCACAAAAAAATACTTCGACGCAAAACTACCAACAATCGATCTAGGATTAAAATAGGTGTTCCCAAAATCTACCAACAAAGGAACCATTTTATAATGCAACACATGTTCTATTTTTTAAACCAACACCGGGTTTACTCTGATCACAAGAGTATCGCCAAAGTGTTCTCAGGGAAGGAAGATGCAGAATTAAACCACCAATCTTGCTACATTTCTTTTCAGGATGATGCCAAAAATCAATGCCACGGTTTCACCGAATGAGATAGAACTCAGATAAATAAGTAACTTAATTTACTTTTAAATATTTTCCATAAAAGATATAGCAGTAATTAACGTAAAAGGTCCGAAAATTAAATTTTGTTACAGCTTTATTGGACAAAATTAGTATCACGTAATTTCTCAAACCTTTCTTTAACTACCTTCAGTATCGTATTAGTACTTGTAGAGTTGTAGTCCATGGACCCTATTGCCCAACATGGAAAATGTTCATAAACATTGCTTTTTATATAGTTATTACTAGTTAGTTGCCTCACGTCACAAGCTTCAGATCTATATTTATAAGAAATAACTTGTGTTACTACATATACATGCGTAAAAGTTTTCTATTTCATTAGACATTGTGAATACAAAGAATTTGATTTTTAATAGCTCTAGATGTATATGGCTTTATACGAACTATTTCAAGTGTCAGCAGTTATGAAACTTGATCAAGAAAATAGCAAAATCTTAATTTCAAGCTATAAACTGTATTAAATGTGTAGGGTCATATCAAGGTCGTAAAGGCCAAAATTAACTATATAGGGCCATCAGCCCATCAAGGGGTACAACTGAGATATACTTTATCAGACGTATGTTATCAGGCAATAAAATGATGGGCATGGGCTCAAGACACTAACTAGCATTTATTACCGAAAATTGTAAAGTCAGACTAACTCCGAAAAGGACACCATACAGGGAAAGTTTAATTTACACTAAATGTCCAACACAACAACAACAACAAGAACGACAACAACACAAAAATAGAGCCTAGCTAAATATCTAACCCATGTGCGTTTATACAAGTCTGGTAACAATTAAGTAGAAATCACTACATTTTTTAGAATCTTGATGTGTTCTACTCGTACCTCATCTTGCGCAAGGACATGTAAATCCTACAATGAAGCTTTCTCAACGCGTGGTCAAACAAGGTGTGAAAGTTACTGTACGAAAGTATCAACAACAACAATTAAACAGAAGAACTTTTATTCAAATCTAAGCCTCAATAGTCGGCTTAGATTATATCAACAATAGTATCCAAAATGTTACAAGATTAGATTATTGTCAATGAGACAATAATCATACAGATACAAAGAAGAGACAAGATCAGTGAAATGATCAAAGAGAAGAGAAGAGTGTGAGAAAAATGACTGCACACACTATTATATCTAACCCTAGATTAAGGGACTTATTAAATATGAGATAAAGATACACTAAGACCCCTCTAACGGCTATAAGTGACTCATCAGTAGAAACAAGAAAAGCTTCAGCAGAAATGAGAATCTTGGAACTTTAAACCATTTATGCTTTGTCCATGATTAACCCCTGTAATAGTCCTACAATGATCATAACTTGAAAGCCATTAGCAATTGATAGAGTGACATGTTTGCCATAGATTAATACCCCAAAATTTAACATTCCCCCTTAATCTGATGGACAAATATATCAAACAATATCAATTTTTCACACAAAATTTATCTTGATAAGCAGGAGGTTCTTTGTAAGTATGTCTGCAGTTTGGTTTGAAGAGTCAATCTTTTTGCACTTATAACACCTCTTGCAATTTTTCCACGATGAAGTGAACATCAATTTCAAAGTGTTTTGATCTTTCATGGAAAAGCAGGATTGTGACAAGTTGTAAAGCGATTTGTTATCACAAAAGAGATTGACGAGGGAGATTGATATCAACTTTTAGATCTTTTAAGATTTTTGGATCCATATGATTTCACAGCAGCAGATAGACATAGATCTATACTGCTTACGTGGAAGATTTTGAAAGAGTATTTTGTTTTTACTTTTTCATGAGATCAAACAATCATTAAAGAAAACACAATAACCTGTGATGATTTTACGGTTTTCTTGCATTTGGCCCAATCTGCATCACTATATCCTTCAAGATGATTTTCGAGTTCTTTGAAATTTTACCTTAGACCTTTTCACGGAGCTCCTTTTAGATATCTCGAACATTGAGGCACATTCTAGATGCGATTTAAGAGGAGAATGCATATATTGTGCCGGACAATGAACCGAGTATGAGATGTCGGTCTTGTATGGGTGAGATAGATAAGTTTCCCAAGTAACCCGATAACCAAATGATGTTGACAAGTAAGGATCATCAGTGGTGGGAATGTATGGAAGGACGAGTTGGGTTCCATAGGAGTGGACACAGCTTGCACCAAGAAGACCAAATTCTTTGAGGAGTTCAAGACAATATTTTCTTTGGGAGAGACAAATGTCATTCCCATTTTTAAAACCTCAATACCAAGAAAATATTTTAAGTTTCCCAAGTCTTTGATATGAAATTTAGATTTTAGAAACTCTTTAAATAGGTTTATCTCATCAATACAGTTTCAAGTAAGGACAATATCACCCACATAGACAAGCAGAGCAATAAACTTGTTATTCTCTGTTTTGGTGAACAAAGAATGATCATTGACAGATTGAACAAAGTTATTTTCCTTTAAAACACTAACAAGTTTTTCATTCCATTTCCTGGGAGCTTGTTTTAGGCCATACAGAGACTTGACAAGTTTACAAACTTTATTTTTATTGTTCTCATTACAGAACCCCTTGGGGATGGTCATATAGATATCCTCATCAAGATCTCCATACAAGAAAGCATTATTAACATCAAGTTGAAAAAGAGGCCATTTGTTTTTTTACAGCTAAGGCAATAAGACATCTAACATTAGACATTTTCACAATAGGAGAGAAAGTTTCATCATAGTCTATTCCTTCTCTTTGGTTATAGCCTTTAACAACTAGTCTAGCCTTGTATCTATCAACTTCACCATTGGCTTTATATTTGATTTTAAAGATCCATTTGTAACCAATAGGAGTTCTATTAGGAGGTAGATCAGTTATATCCCAAGCATGGTTTTCATTTAAGGCCTCAATTTCAGAGTTCATAGCATCAACCCAATTACTATCAAGGATAGCTTCTTCATAACAGGTAGGTTCAATACTTTTATTAAGACTAGAAGCAAAGCAATAATTTTCTTTGTTAAGATTAGAGTAATTAACAACCTTTTCAACACCATATTTGACTTTTCCTTCTATAATAAAGTCATTAAGATTCTCGGGCAACTTAGAAACTACGGTTGACCTTCTAAACGAGTGGTGGCAAGCCTCTTTCTTGTTCAAGAGAATTAGGTGATGTATAAGCGAATCGGAAGATGCATCGAGAATGTGATTCATGTGATATGGTGCCCTCGGGTGTGTATTATCATCTATAGATGTTGCAACCGGTTCATCAATCCTAGTAGGATGACTTACCACGGTGCCATCATTATAGGATGTCACTCTCCTTCATCATTGGGACTTATTTGTGAGTCAAAGAAATTTTTGTGCTTTAAATCTTTAGGCACATAAGTTTCAACAAAAGGTTTTGACAAAGAATTTTTCATTTGAAGGAAAACAGTTTCATAAAATTTGACATCTCGGAATAAAAAATATTTTTGTTTCTAAGCTCAAGAGTTTGTAACCTTTTTCTCATTTGAATAGCCAATAAAGACACTTTTTCGGACCTACTACCAAATTTATCGAGATGTTGAGAATGGTGGCATAGCATAAGCGACCAAAGACTCTAAGGAGAGAGAGTGAAGGTCATGCCCATACACAAGGAAGAAGGAGACTTGCCGGACAACACGAGAAGAGGTAACTGTTTATGACATAAGCACTTAGAACACATTCGGGCCAAAGATATAAAGGTAATTCCCACGAAACATAAGGGATCTAGCCACATTAAGGAGATGCCTATGTTTCCTTTCTGCAATACCATTTTGTTGAGGTGTGTAAACACAAGAGGTTTGATGTAAAATTCCTTTTCATGAAAGAAGTGTTGAAGTTTGTTATTGACAAATTTTGTCCGTTATCACTTCGAATATCTTAACATTGTGTTCAAATTGATTTGATAGCATATGAGTAAAGTTAACAATGGAAACATAAACATCATCCTTTCCTTAAGCATATAAACCAGAGCGCCTAGAATAGTCATCAACAATGGTCAAAAATATTTGTAACAATCTCGCTAGTGACTTTATATGGTCCCCATACATCTAGATGAACAAGTTGACCAATTTTAGTTGATTTATGTTCACTTAAAGGAAATGGTTCCCGGTTTGTTTAGCTTTATTGCAAGTATCACAAAGATGGTCGATTCGGAGGTTCCATCAAGATTAAGTGTGGACTTAAGTATATGTAGGACTTGGTCGGAGGATGACCAACTCTTTGATGCCGAGATTTCTAGAAACATGACAAGCAATGCGGTTATTAGAAGCAATCTTACATGTGGAATCAATATCAAACATATATAACCCATTGCATTGTTTACCAATCCCCACAATCCTTTTTCGATGTAAATCATGTATATAGCAATTAGATTCATTAAAGCCAACAAACATTTTATTGTCTCTAGCAATCTTATGAACAGACAGTAGACTGACATTGTACTCAGGAACAACCAGAACATCAAAAAGAGTTAGGTCATTATTGACCTTTAAATCACCAATTTTAGTAATTAAGGCCTGAGTACCATTGGGATGACCAACGGTTAGACCAAGATTTGAAATGTCAACAACATTAATTAAAATTTTTGCAGAAACAGTCATGTGCTGATTTGCACCAGAGTCAACAATCCAACCAAGACTTATGTTTCCAGATAAGGTTTTAGTGTTGTTGTTAAAGAATTTATCAAAGTTTATGTTAAACTTGACACTGCCATTAAAGAAGGTTCCTGAAAACTTTTTACCTGCTACATTGGCATTAGCAGAAGACACATTGTTGTCATTAAGCAGACTCATAAGTCTGGAGAGTTGTTCATTAGACAAAGAGACATGAGAGTTGCTAGCTCCATTATTAGTGGAAAGATTAGTGTCAGCAGAAACATTGTTACTGCTGAAGGGTTTGGAATTAAAATTCCTTTTAACATATCCAGCAGGATAACCAACCAGATCATAACATCTATCAACAGTGTGACGGGTTTTTGCGGTTAGTACATTTGAGATTCATGTTTGGTTCTCTGTTGTTGGTAAATCCTTTTTGTTATCAAAAATTTTCCACCATCGAGGTTTTTGCAAAAAGCTATAGCATTGGGTTTAGCGAGCTATTCCCGGATGAAACATTTCGTGAGATTCTTCTCCGAGACAACAGATAAAGCAGTTTTGACATTAGGCGAGGATCTCTGGTTAAAATATTGCTTCTAATGGGAACATAGGAGTCATCAAGACCCATAAGAAATTGCATTAACTTGATTAGTTGATTGTGTTTTTCAAAATATTTTGCAGCCTCACAAGTGCAAGGAGGCAAGCTAATCATACAATCAAATTGTTTCCATAGAGAGTTAAGGTTGTTATAGTAATCCGCAAGAGAGGACCCACTTTGACTAAGAGAGTTTATATTTTATGCAAATTAAAGATAATTTGAACCATCAACCTTATCATAGGTATCTTTAAGATCATTCCACATTTCATAAGCGGTTTTAGCATATATAGCACTAGCAAATAGTTCGGTGAGAGAGTTAAGAATCCAAGTGACCACAACAGAGTTACAAGTATCCTATTGATTAGCAAGACTAGGGTTCGAATCATCTCTTATGCAAGTAACATCAATAAACCCTAACTTATTATGGTTCCTTAAGGCAAAGGTCATGGCCATATTCCATATTTTTAATTTTCGGTTCAGTGAGTTTGATAGTAATAATGGGTGTACCATTTGTGTTATTGGGGTGTAAATACAAAGCATCACCAAAGGATAAGCTTTTTCGATGGAAGAACCACCACCACCAATATTATCATCACCAATAGCCATAATACAAACAATAAGACAGACAGATATGATAAGATAGACAAAGGCACGCATGAAATAAAAACAAGAGCGAGATGAGCAGATAAAGAAATAAATAAGACTTTGTAATTAAGAAACAACAAGCACCAAGCACATGAACCTGGGTAAACCGGAGCGGTATTCATACCACTCGGAGGTGGCGGATCAAGATGTTAGTTTACCCGTTGCACCACAAAGACTTAAGTATTGTTTGTTTGAAGAAGAGATTAGACTTAGACTTACAGAGCAATATGCAGCGGAAAGAACAAATCACAATAAGAAATAACCAGTGATAATGCCAATAACAATAACCACAAACCACCAAGTTGTTGCCGAAGACACCTCCCCAAGTTTCCACAAAGAAACCATTGGATGCAGGTCCCTGGAGCTCTGATACCATGTACGAAAGTATCAACAACAACAAGTAAACAGAAGAACTTTTATTCAAATCTAAGCCTCAATAGTCGGCTTAGATTATATCAACAATAGTATCCAAAATGTTACAAGATTAGATTATTGTCAATGAGACAATAATCATACAGATACAAAGAAGAGACAAGATCAGTGAAATGATCAAAGAGAAGAGAAGAGTGTGAGAAAAATGACTGCACACACTATTATATCTAACCCTAGATTAAGGGATTATTAAATAGGAGATAAAGATACACTAAGACCCCTCTAACGGCTATAAGTGACTCATCAGTAGAAACAAGAAAAGCTTCAGTAGAAATGAGAATCTTGGAACTTTAAACCATTTATGCTTTGTCCATGATTAACCCCTGTAATAGTCCTGCAATGATCATAACTTGAAAGCCATTAGCAATTGATAGAGTGACATGTTTGCCATAGATTAATACCCCAAAATTTAACAGTTACATTTCTAAATATGTAGGCTGGTTACATATAAGCATCTGATATGCAATTGCTAAAAGAAAGATGGATATAATTGCGATTTAGTCTTTTACCACAAAAGCAATTTAAAAAAAAAAAAAAAAAGACTTGTACACATGAGTATAAGTGGGTTGAGTACCTGACATAAACTGATGGTCGAAACTTATTTTGTTATTCGTAATAGTGATCAAAATGTTACCCTAGGCCAAAGGCCTGACGATATGTGAATGTTTTTACCAACAAATACGTTGTGAATTCAAATCTTGTTTGAGACATTTGTAAGATTGTGTAAGATATATGGTATATGTGTGAAAAAAAATTGCGTTACAAAAAAAAATAAAAATAAGTATTGAATAAATGTCATAAGTACATTAAAATGAAGCCACAATTACCGCACCTAATAGGTAGAATATGCCCTAGCTACCACACAATCATTCATAATCCAGTGCCAAACTTAAGAAGACAAATCTAACTTTAAGGCAATTTAGTTGAATCCAACTACCAAGTAATAAATCCTTGGACCATTTTTGTCATGTGACTAATAGGGATCATCAAACCTGGTCTTAGATTGGACAAGACATTGAGACTACCGCCACATATAATGATAGATATTTATTAACACATAATTCAGTCTTTAAAAGAACAAATATAATATATTATTTAGATAAATGTCAATGACATTACAAATGTATGATAATAGGAAGTTTAAGAAGGTTTAGAATTATACTTGACATGCATCAGCATAGCACACCTTTCTTTGCACATCCTTAGCTTTTCACCATAAAAGTCACAATGGTTCTCAAAATTTCAAATGAAGTGAGTAACTAACGGTACTTCATAACTAGGGGCAATAATAATCCTACATACCGTTTATCAACAATATACTTCTAAGCAAAGATGAAAGGTTCAACTAAGAACAGACATATATATACCCAAGAAAAAACCAAGAGATTGCTCATACGTTAGTGGAACACGAGAGAATAACGTCAGGCGTGTTATTCAAATTAGTTTTAGATACGGTCAGATGGGAAACCGGATAGAAACTATGAAGAGATGAATCCCTTTTAGGGGCATGATCTTTTATGCTAAATGAAATTTAGGTGAATTAAAATTTGTGTCTCAATATTTGGGCGAAAAATAACAGAATGTTGCAAGTGATGTAAAATCCATTATAAATATCCTTCCAAATTCTATGGAACAAATTTAGGGAGTTTTCCAACCCTCTATTACAGCAAAATGTACGCATCTTTTCAGGACTTGGTTTAGCTGGTAATCTGGTGTGCAACAGATTGCAAATGGAATCGCTTAATCATCTTCAGCTATTCAGCTTGATTCCAATATTTGTAATAAAGTTGCTTGTGGTTCATGGATCAAATCCACATGACGGCAAGACTGCAAATCAGATTAGAAACATGGCTATAACTGCTACTTTACTCATGACCACTTGTCGCCTATTTTTATGAATATTAAAATATTTTGCATCAATGTAAATCTTTTAGGAAGCTCTTCCATCAATGTATAGGATATTATAAAAACCTTGAGATTTTTTGGGTGGTTTGAATTGTTTACACATCTGCTTATTGCTTTTTTGAATAAGCAGTGGCAATAAGCATTCCCAAACACACTCAAATGTTTATCATCATAGCGCCATTTGCAGATAAACAATTCCGATGAATCCAGAATTGCATGGCAAATTACTAATTATATCTATTTTCAAGTGAGATGGAACATTGATCACATTATAACATGTGAACCATAAGGCTCGTATTTTCCAAGATTTACCTCACTTGTAGGTTCTTATGTGCACCATAAAGATTGATAGCTCATCTTTTCAGAGACCATCAACAGACTAACCCACAAAAATTTATTATTTTGACTTTTGAGGTAAGGTTACCTCCAAGGCTCCAATGAAGTAAAAAAAATTAAAAAAACGTCGATTTAATGAGATTCTCATACAATTCTGTCTATTAAAGTGAGTCACAATTAAGTCTAGAAATCACCAATATTTCTTAGTAACTCCCACCAAAACTTTTTGTTTCGAAATCATGGCAAGACCTCATGTTCTAGTAATACCCTGTCCGGCACAAGGCCATGTAATTCCAGCAATGGAGCTTGCTCAACGCTTAATCAAGCAAGGAGTCAAAGTTACGTTCATAAACACAGAGGTCAATAACAGGCTCGTGACAGGAAATTGTTTAGACAAAGATGATTTTGGGGATCTATTGCAGATGGTGTCGATCCCCGATGGGTTAGAACCATGGGAGGACAGGAGTGACGTATGTAAGTTGACTTTGTCAATATTACAAAATATGTCAGGTGAGCTGGAAAACTTATAGAAATGATTAACATAGAAGATAGCAATAAAGTCACCTGTGTTATAGCTGACGGTTCCATGGGGTGCGCCGTAGAGGCCGCAAAAAATATGGGAATCAGAAGGGCATCCTTCTGGCCTGCCTCAGTTACTACATTGGCCTCAATACTGTGCTTTCAGAAATTGATTGATGATGGAATTATAAGCAAGAGTGGTAAGTAAGAGACATTTATTTACATAACTATTGAATAAATAGTACTCTTTCAGTAGTCTAATTTTTTTTATTGTAGGGGTTCCTCTAAGTGATCAGATAATTCAGCTGTCAGAAACCATGCCACCTATAAAACCTCAGAACCTTGTATGGGCGGGATTTCCAGACGTGCCTACTATAGAAGCAGTCTTCCAACTGTCAGTAAAAGCTGAAGAAGCCTTTAGAATGACAGAATGGTTTATATGCAACTCAACTACTGAGCTCGAGTCTTCAGCATTCAGCCTGTACCCAAATCTGTTGCCGATCGGGCCTTTGCTAGCAAGCAACCGCCTTGCTGAACAGACTGGCCACTTCTGGCTAGAAGACTCCACGTGCTTGGCATGGCTTGATCAACAACCACCAAGTTCAGTCATTTATATTGCATTTGGTAGCTTCACCATATTCAACCAAACTCAATTTCAAGAACTGGCTCTTGGTCTTGAACTTAGCAACAGGCCGTTCTTATGGGTGGTGCGGCCCGGTATGACCAAGGAGACTACAGCTGCTTACCCAGATGGGTATATAGAAAGAGTGAGCGCACGTGGAAGAATCGTGAGTTGGGCCCCACAACAGAAGGTTCTTGCTCATCCTTCTATAGCTTGTTTTACGAGTCATTGTGGCTGGAACTCAACGTTAGAAGGTGTGACAAATGGACTCCCATTTTTGTGTTGGCCGTACTTTGCTGATCAATTTCACAACAAAACTTATATTTGTGACATCTGGAAGACTGGATTGGGATTCAATAAAGATGAAGCGGGTATCATCACTCGAAAAGAAGTAAAGAGTAAGATAGAACAGCTGCTCAGTGACAAAACATTCAGAGAAAAGGCCTCGGATATCAAAGATAAGATTAGAAGTAGTGTTAATGAAGGAGGATGCTCACAAAGAAATCTGAACAATTTTATTGAGTGGATTAAAGAAAAAGATACAGTCGACAAGGATCAACCTGACTCTATGTGAAGATTTCTAAAACACGGTAAGGTACCCGTATTTAGCGGCTTAATTTTATATTCCATGTTCTATCGGTAGTAGTTACAATATTTTATTATGTCTTTCATGCGTTTATCAGTTAGTAATTAGGATGTAATGTCTGCAATAAGTTTGCTTTAACTTTCCTTCTTTATGTTCTTGTGTCTTAGTTGTAAGCCTGTATAAGAGGCTATGTTTGTGAGTTTTTAGTATGAACTGAAATAAAAGAGCATCCTCTGCATTGCTCTCCAATCTGTCTCATTCATAATTTTCAAATTTCCCAAACAGGATTTCGACTTATATCGATAAGTACTTAATAAATAATGAACTCCATACAAGCTTCCCTAGACTCTGGTGCATAAATATGTCTTTTCCTTTGTTTCCATATGTTGGGCTGTATCAGATGTGAACCTATTTATAACTAAAATTAATTATAGATCTTTCGTATGCAATCTAACACATCACTCCCACCTTAAAATCAAGGTACTGGTTATTTAATTTTATTGACTTTTATTTAGGTAAAGTTAAAAAAAAAAAAAAAAAACAAACAAAAGATTTACCATGTTCATAATTTCTTCTACCTTATGAAATGGACCACTTTCTAAGTATGTGCATTATTGGAAATAGATGCTCATTGTTGTTCATTGTAAATACAATTACAATAAAACCTTTGCAAAAGATTACCTGTTGACTCCACATAATGTAAGGCAACATCTAACATCTCCAGTTCTTCTGAATCACATACAATAAAGGCTAATAGTATCCACATCATCACTGGTTCCTATCAGATAATAAGGGCGTGCAACTGTACCAAACTAAGCAGTGCTGAAACTGAACCTGAAACAATAATTTGAGATATTATAAACGAGACCAGACCGTATAGTACCTGTATATTATCAGACTCAAACTTTCAGCTAGTGATTCAATCCTAATTTTTTTCTTAATTGACTATTGGTTTCGTAAAAGAGTAATATCCTGGTTTTGGACTGAATTTGACCGGACAGGATGAAGAGCCGATTGTTTTTATTAATTGGAACTGCGAACAGGACTGCGTATACCCTTTCCAGTTCGGCCTTACTGTCATGAGTTTGGCATATCCCTATCAACAAAGGTAAAATCATCTGGATTCAACATGGAATAGATTTGAACACACCAAATTAATGTAACGAACCCAAAAGAAAATTTTGTAATATAGAAGATCCTAGGGACAGTGCTTATGAAGTTACTACATATTTCTCTCTATGGAAAATATGGTGTTTTTGAAGGAGGAAGCGGTCGGTAGATTACCTGGCCTTTCTGAATAAAGAGAGTTATTTACTGGATCCTGATATTGGATATTTGGCTTATATGTTCCATTTACTATTTATGATATTTAACCGATCGGTCTCAATGCATCGCATTTATAACAAGCCTGATCTACAAGAAGAATAAGCCATAATCAGATAGTTGGTGAGTATTAGGACCAATTCCTCTTCAGTGCAGTCTGTCCTCTAAGAAGATATTTGTGTTCGCCATTATTGATAGACAATTGTGTGTTTGTTTGAGAGTATGTATGCAAAGTAGGCAAAAAAACAGAATATGGAGGGAAGATAACTAACAATATAAACTGTAATTTGATGATTAATTAACTGTCATACATACATGCTATTTATACATGCCTAAGAGGCGTCATTGAAAGGATGTGATGGTTCATTCAAACCAAAAGTCATACCCTTTCATTACAAGTGACAATAACTAACTATAACTATTTTAACTAATTGTCTTAGGCAATGTTGCAAAATCGTGAATCGGTAGTGGGCGGTCGACCACCACTGCAATGATAATCGGTTAAGTCGGGATTAATCGGTGATTAATCGGATTGACATTTCGCAATTTTTGGTATTTCGGAGACCAAACTAAAAATCTTAATCGATTTCAAGCGCATTATGTTTCCAAACCTCAATAAAAGGCTCCAATTCGATTATGATGCACATTATGCGTTATAAGTGAAATATAAGATCCCAAATTAAGTAGAATGCCTAAATTATTTTTTAAATGACCGACGGCCCGATTGGCCGATTTTTACCTATTCGGCCGATTTTTGATCGCTTAGTGTCGATTTTTTCCTAGGCCGATTTTCAAAATCGACAAGGTACTTCGACCGATTAACGATTAATCGGCCGAGTTGACCGATTTTTGCAATATTGGTCTTAGGGTCTATTGGCCTTTGGCCCAGACCAGACGAATTGTATGCAGCCTTTATTGGCCTATGTTTACATGGTTGCAATCATTTACAACTACTAAATACTGTGTTAGTGCAAATATTATGATATTCAATCTATACAGTCTCGTTTGTTTTGTTGATGACAAACATGTAACTTGTAATACATAACGTAAAATGTATAAGTTACTCGTAATATTATTTTGTCTCAACATACTTTCAACACCTCTTGACGACTTAAGTCCTTGTATGCTACAACACAGGTTCGTAAATGTTTGTTATGTTGCGTTATGATCCAACCCCAAACAAACCATTAAACATGTTTAGTTAAATAGTTTATATAAAACTAAAACCATTTTTATAAAACACTTAAGTAATCTTGGTTACTTACATTTTATAAAATACATAAATAAAAGTAAATGTGTTGGGTAAAAACCATGATCTATAACCCATGACCCATTGCATGACATCATGCATGAAATCATATTGGGTAAAACCCATGACCCATGACCCATGACCCAAAGTCCATAACCCATTTTCTAGATACATTGTATCTTGTTGGGTACTCATGAACCAAAGTCCATGACCCATGGTTCATTACCCATAACCCATAACCCGGTATATAACCCAAAAACCGGATTTGTTGCCCAGTACCGCGGTTCCGCCGGATCCCTTTGGATTAGGCAGGCGGATTCCTCTCAGAAGGGATCATTGGGGCAGAAATATGTTTTGGTCTTTTTACCTATAAATAGCAAACCGGTTCTCACCATGTTTTCACACTTGAACACACACTTCTCTCCATCATTTCTAACATATTTAGATCATTAGAAAACATGTAAAACACCCTCATCTCATATGATCATAATGCTTCTAACTTTCAATTGTTGTTAGCATACCCCCGTAGTGATCCTCCAAAGCAAGTCTAGAGATCTTGCATCCTTACCTACTGAAGTTATCCTCCATCACAAGCATACAAGCACATGAAAATCTTCTACAACAAGCTTGAGAAACTTGTCATCTTCATTCATGTAAGACTAACTACATCATGCTTTGTGTTCTTGATGTTTGGTTTAGGATTTCATATCCATTTGACACATTGTCTTGGATATTGTCTTGTATCATCTTCTTGTATCTATAACTAAATTAGATGGTTTATGTGTTTGTTCCATAAAACACAAGATTTGTTATGTTGGGCCACAAAACATAACGGGTGTCATAGATGTGTCATGTTGGTTGGGTAGTGGTTCCTCCATTGTCCCCGGTATCTAGCCTTGTACCGGATAAAGTATAGGCGACGTTGTGTTGGTTTGGTCCGCCGTGCTAAGGACTCGGTATCTAGCCTAGTATCGGATAAAGGGTAGGCGACGTTGTGTTGGTTTGGTCCGCCGTGCTAAGGATTCGGTATTTAGCTTAGTACCAGATAAAGTGTAAGCGACGTTGTATAAGGTTTTCTCCGCCGAGAATGGAGTTTGTTGATCTAGTGAAGTAACTCTCGAGTCGGGTACTCGAGGAGTGGAGTAGGGCAGAGAGGAGCTTCGTGACCGAACCACTATAAATCCCCGTGTTGGTTTGTGTATCCTTTTACTTATCGCTTTACTTTTATTCTTGCTTTATATTGTCGATTATCTATGTGGTTGATGTTTATGTTTGTGATGTATACTTGGTCTTTCATATAGTCATAAACTATATTTAACACTTTACATATTATGATACACTTGATCAAGAAAAAGCAACCGGACTAATAGTGATGAAACTTGATTTATAATGAACCACTAATCTTGCGGAATCTTATGTGATATTAAGGGATTAGCCTTACATGCCATAATGCGTTAAATGCATCCTCGCGTCGAGATTAGCAAATGCAATGGTTTATACTATATTTGATACAAAAGTTTTAAGTTTGAAACGGAAACGTATTCACCCCCCTCTACGTTTTCCACATAATGTATATACTAATGTGGCTAAGGTTCTAACATGATTAAAGATGGATTGATCTTAACAGTTTCCAACATTCTCCCCTTAAGATCAAATAACCTTTAATCTATTTTTTCTTCATGATTCCTTGATGTGATCAACTAATGATGATAAAATCATCACTAGAATTACTGCTGGTGTCCATTTCTTCTTTCTTAACTTCCATACTTGTGCTTCCCTTTTCAAAATGGTCTTTTGTCTTTATTTGGTAAGTAGCTTGATATTGGTTGCCCTTATTTGTTTCTTCTATATCTTCTAATTCAACTCCAAAGTGTTCAACCTTGTTCTTTTCTTGACAGATTATGTCTTGTCCAATAGGTGATGTCACTTGATCTTCTTGATCACCACAGTGACTTTGAGGGCATGTAAACTCTTTGCCTTGATCCACAGATATTGTGGTCTTCTTTAGAACAGACTCTTGTTCCAATTGTGGCACCCTTGCAGTGCTATAGTAGCACTTAAATACATCTAAGTATTTGTTGTAACACTCTTTGATTTCTTCACCATAATTACATGACATACCAAACATCTCTGCTATATAACCAAACTCTTTTTCAAAATATACACTTAGGTATCCTCCTAAACTTTCTACTATCCTATAGAGATCCATTAAATGTATCTCTATGCCATTTATCTCTGGGGGTGTGGGACCAGGCATTTTCCTTTTTAAATATACATCATAAAACCATTTGAAAGCATTGTAAAATTTGTCCTTAAATATGTTCCATTCTTGATTGGCTAGATCATCATGTTTTAATAGATCAAGAAAAGAAACATACTCATTAAATGAAATCACCTTTTGTTGCAGTGCTATAGTAGCACTTAAATACATCTAAGTATTTGTTGTAACACTCTTGGATTTCTTCACTATAATCACATGATAGACCAAACATCTCTGCTATATAACCAAACTCTTTTGCAAAATATACACATAGGTATCCTCCTAAACTTTCTACTATCTTATAGAGATCCATTAACTGATTTTTGTTCCATTTATCTTTGGGGGTATAGGACCAGGCATTTCCTTTTTTCAAATATACATCATAAAACCATTTGAAAGCATTGTAAAATTTGTCCTTAAATATGTCCCATTCTTGACTGACTAGATCATTATGTTTTAATAGATCAAGAAAAGAAACATACCCATTAAATGAACTCACTTCTGTTGGATAGAACACACCTTTTACATAGACACAGTTTTCATCTTTTGGTATGTATCAAACTGTTGTTGCTTTGGTTGGACATGCATAGGCATGATGTCCAATTTCTTCACATCTGTAACACTTTTATTAGGGGTGGCAATTTTTGACATGACACGGTAAACGACACGAACCCGACACGAAGTTAAACAGGTTTGGGTCAAGGATAAACAGGTTTGGGTAAAAAAACAGGTCAACCCGTCAAACTCGTTCAATAAATGGGTCGTGTTTGGGTTGATTCATTATTAAATAGGTCAACATGTGAACCCGTTTAAGTTATATAAGCCACTAAAATTAAAATATGTAACTTGGATTTCATGTTGGATTTTTATTAAATGTACTATGTTATGTACTTAATATATGAGTAAGTTACGATTATATTCAAATATCATTGAAATTGTTTCGTAGTTATTTGTATGTTATTATTATCATTTTTTAAATCTTTATATCATTTTTTGCATTTAAAGAAGTTAAATCGACAAACCACTAACCTTATTCACCGCTTGACCTCTTTATTTAAACAGGTTAAACGGGTCACAAATGGGTTACACATGTTATGCAGGTCTGGGTTAGGGTTGAGTTTCTTGACACGATTAATAAATGGGTCGTGTTTGGCTAGATGTTAAAATAACACATCAACCCGCGAACCCGAATAGGTTAAACCGAACACGACTCGATTGCCACCCCTAAATTTTGTGTCCAAACAGTTTCCTTTTCTGACTTTCCTTCCTCACAGTCAGAGTTTTCCTCAAGTGATTCGTAATAATCATTCAAGTATTTATTCTGCATCATCTTCATCTTGCTTTCATGTACACAAGTCTGCACTTGTTGTTCTTGAAGGCCAAATCCATTCCTTGGGATTTGGCCTTCAAGAACAACAAATATACAAAAAATTTCCCAATTCTGATGTTGATCTCTCCAATTCCGTGTATGAACAAGAATTTTCCCTTTCCTTGTAGTTTCTTCACAATGAATCTTTCTTTTAATTTTCCAAACAGATTCTTGTTTGAACATACATGCTTTCCAATATTCTTGTTGATATACCAGATACTGTCCCAGTTTCCTTCATCAGTCCCTTCAATCATGAAGTCAGTCTGCATATGTATGCTTTCAGGATGTAAAGACCGAGTATACACCTTTTGAACTGTCTTTCATCTTTGACTTTTGTGTTTGCAGTCTCAGAATTCCTTCTCTTGTTTGAACAATTACTGATAATGTGTCCTCTTAGTCTGCATCCATAACACTTTTGTCTCTTGTGTTTGCTTAGGACATTATGGGATTATGTTTGAGGAAGTGCAGAATTGTACACTTCAATTTCTTCCATCTTTTTTTTTGAGCATCTCTTTGCAGCCATTGGAGATTTGTCTAATACAGTTTCCAAGTCTTGACTCTCTTTCTCTTCTCAATTGTCTTTGAATAAAATCATGTTGAAGTCTTTTCCTTAAAGGTTTCCTAGGTTTGCTCTGATGCCAAATATTAGGATGGCCAATTCCTCTTGAGTGCAGACTTGACCATCTGTCCTCTAAGAAGGTATTTGTGTTCACCATTATTGATAGACAATCGTGTGTTTATTTGAGAGTTTGAGAGTACGCAGAAGTAGTATGCAAAGTAGGCAAAAAACAGAATATAGAGGGATGATAACTAACAATATAAACGGTAATTTGATGATTAATTAACTGTCATACATACATGCTATTTATACATTCCTAAAAGGTGTCATTGAAAGGATGTGATGGTTCATTCAAACCAAAACTCATACATTTTCATTATAACTGACAATAACTAACTATAACTGTTTTAACTAACTGTCTTAAGGTCAGTTGGCCTTTGGCTCAGACCAAAAAAAATTTATGCAGCCTTTATTGGCCTATGTTTACATGGCTGCAATCATTTACAACTACTAAATATTGTATATACTACTGTGGCTAAGGTTCTAACATAATTAAAGATAGATTGATCTTAACAATTTCCAATAGTGAGAGGAACTAGAGATAACAAAATAAATAAATAAATAAATAAATAAATAAATAAATAAAAATAAATAATAAATAAATAAATAACCCTCCTAAGAAAGCTTATGATCTAACGTTAACTGCTGCGGTCCTTGGCTGCTTCACTTGCTTCCAAAATGATCAAAACAAGTCGAGTAACAAAGTAAAGGGATCAAGATATGGACAAGAAACAAACAAAACATATATCCGACCATTCAGAATTTTGGATGGGAGTCCCCAGAATGCAAAGAAAAGTGAACATATATTAATATTAGAATATGCGACAAATTGTTCTATATTAGTCAACATTAGATTTTCAGGATGATGACGAAGTTCTACCGTTGAAAAATCTTAACCATGTTAGTTTTTTTATCAATCAAATCACATTCAATACTTGGAAAGCATTTGTACGGCCGACTAACACTGAATTACAAAAACGAATGTCTTTTCATTGTAAATATTGATTTGAAAACACCTTCGACTCTCTTGATTTGAAGTTTTGGATCACATAGTTCTCAAGTTTGTTGAGTAAGAAAAATTAAAGAAATACGAAGTAAACATTTTAGCCCAATTTGTTGACACGAGAAATAAAGATATTTTTCGTGGTATCGACAAACAATGCCTAACTAAGCAGAGATGGCAAAAAAAAAAAAAAAAAGGCTCTTTAGAAAGTTGATGCTTTAATCATTAATGTTACAATCCTTGGCTGCTTCAGAATGCTTCAAAAGGATCAAAACGAGTCCAGTACTGACGAAGTAGACATGGACAGAAACAAAACAGAAGATCCGCAGTTGGGATGGGGGTCCCCAAAATCTGCAAAGAAAAGTGAATATATATCAGTATATTAAATTATTAAGTAACAAGCTGTTCTATAATTTAGACCAACATTAGGTTTTCAAGATGATGACAAATTTCTAATATTGAAATCTTAATCATATCATTTTATAATCCATCAAATCACATATATGTGATTTGATAGATTATAAAACGATATAGTTAAGATTTGAATATTAGAAATTTGTCAAGCTAGCTAGCAATCAAGCAACTAAATGCATTGACGTAATTAATACATGTAAAAACAACCAAAATAATAATGAAACAATAAATAATTAACTCTAATAAAGCCATAAAAATAAACATATAAGCAGTATCCCAAACACTAAGAAATGATTATGCTACTGCATCCAAATACCACAAACAGAAATGCATGAATTAATTTCTCAGTCCTCACCCAATTCTCTATAAAAGTTAGTTGGCACTCAAGTAGAAAGCAGTCAAAGCATGCACCAACAAAACTTGTTTCAAAATCATGGCAAAACCACATGTTCTAGTAATACCTTATCCCCACAAGGCCATGTAATTCCTATAATGGAGCTTGCTCATCGCTTAGTCAATCAAGGAGTCAAAGTTACATTCAAACACAGAGGTCAACCACAAGCTAGTAACAAGAAATTGCTTAGATGGAGATATTTTTGGGGGTCTAATGCAGATGGTATCGATCCCTGATGGGTTAGAGCCATGGGAGGACAGGAGTAACCTTTGTAACTTGACTTTGTCAATATTACGTACCATGTCAGGCAAGCTGGAAGAACTTATAGAGACGATTAACAAAGAGGACAGCAATAAAGTCACTTGTGTTATTGCTGACGCATGCATGGGATGGGCCACACGGGTAGCAAAAAATATGGGAATTAGAAGGGCATGCTTCTGGCCTGCCTCAGTTACCACATTGGCATCCACGCTCTCCATTCAGAAATTGATTGACGATGGAATCATAAACAAGAGTGGTACGTAAAAGACCATCTATTTATTAAGTAAGATTCTTAATTAAGATATTCTTTTGATAGTCCTTGAACATTTATTGTAGGGGTTCCCATAAGTGATCAAATAATTCAGCTGTCGGAAACAATGCCACCTATAAAACCTGAGAACCTTGGATGGGCAGGATTTCCAGACGTGCCTACTATAGAAGCAATCTTCCAATTGTTAGTAAAAGCTGAAGAAGCTTTTAGGATGACAGAATGGTTTATATGTAACTCAACTACTGAGCTCGAGTCTGCAGCATTCAGCCTGTACCCACACCTGTTGCCGATCGGGCCTTTGCTAGCAAGCAACCGGCTTGCAAACCAGGCGGGTCACTTGTGGCAAGAAGACTCCACCTGCTTAGCATGGCTAGATCAACAGCAACCAAGTTCAGTCATTTATATTGCATTTGGTAGCTTCACTATATTCAACCAAACTCAATTTCAAGAACTGGCTTTCGGTCTTGAACTTAGCAACAGACCATTTTTGTGGGTCGTGTGCCCGGTATAACAAAGGAGACTACAGCTGCTTACCCAGATGGATTTATTGAAAGAGTAAGTTCTCATGGAAGAATTGTCAGCTGGGCCCCACAGCAGAAGGTTCTAGCTCATCCTTCTGTGGCTTGTTTCACGAGTCATTGTGGTTGGAACTCGACGTTAGAAGGTGTGACAAACGGACTCCCATTTTTGTGTTGGCCATACTTTGCTGATCAATTTCACAATGAAACTTACATTTGTGACATCTGGAAGACTGGATTGGGGTTTAATAAAAATGATGCAGGTATCATCACTCGAGAAGAAATAAGAAGTAAGATAGAACAGCTGCTATGTGACAGGACTTTTAAAGACAGGGCCTTGGATATCAAAGATAAGATTTCACGTACTGTTAATAAAGGAGGATCCTCGCACTTACATCTAGACAATTTTATTAGGTGGATTAAAGAGAAAGATACAAATGCAGGGGATCAATCTATATCTATTTGAACATGAAATTTAAAAACAGGGTTAGGTAGCGTAATTAGCGGTTTGCTTTTTATGTTCCCTGCTCTAAAAGTAGAACTATGTTTAGGAGTTGGGCTAAGAAATAATGAAGTCCGTACAAGCGTTCTAGGATGGACTCTAATGTATAAACATGTCAGTCCCTTTGTTTTCCTATGCTGGGCGTTGCAGGTTTTCAATTGTAATAAATTGTTCATATTTGATTTATCAGATGTGAGTTTGTTTAGCTTTAATTTGTTTTAGTTTTTTTTTTCTTATGCGCTGTATATCAAATTTAATCACACAAAATATGCTCTTGCTTCCTTTGGTTACTTGTATGAAAATATCTTTTATGTTTCTTGGGAAATATTGATGACAAGGTTGTTCAAAAATTTGCAAGGTCATGTTTGATTTAAAAGAATATCTTTCATCTCAAAAAGATAGAATTTGGTTCTCTAGAAGTTTCGTAGAATCTCCGAAAAAACATTGCACAGACATCATGACAAAACCACATGTTACTCATACCTCTTTCTACACAAGGACATTTATTTCCTGCAATGGAGATTGCTCAACGCCTGGTCGAACAAGATGTCAAAGTTACATTTCTAAACACAGAGGTCACTCACAAGGAAGTGACATTGGATTCGTTAAAGAAATATGATAATGACCTTCCATTCATAAGTTAATTATAACGGACTCATGAACAACAATTGGGGGATTTAGATGCCTATTTGTTGTCCAAAGGTCGTTTAATTTCAATTGAGTTTGGTATTGTTAGCAAAGCTGATGCTCTAATCATTGATGTTGTAGTCCTTGGCTGCTTCAGTATGCTACCAAATGACCAAAAGAATCAGAACGAGTCTGTTAACAGAGGAAATGGATCAAGACATGGACAAAAAACAAAACAGAAGATCCAACAATCTAAAATTCAGATGGGGTCACCAAAATATGTAAAGAAAAGCAACAATTTTCTAGGTTAGTATATGCAACAAATTGTTTTATATTTTAGACCATCATGAGGTTTTCAGGATGATGCCAAAGTTTTACTGTTGAAATCTCCACCAAATCAGATATTATTATTTTTTTTTATTTATTTTTTTATTTTTTTCTTTTTTTTATCGATCAAATCGCATTTAATAATGCATGTAAAGCAACAAATTCTCTAGAACACTAAAAATACCTGATTTTGTCAGATTCAACAAATCCAAATCATTTTATGTCATCAAGCAGCAAAAACATTAGCTTAAGAGACGGAAAACAATCATTGCAGAAAGCACAGGCACTTGTTATAACATCAGAACATGATATCTAAGAAAAGGGCAGATATGGCTCATGTACTAGTTATACCTTATCCAGCACAGGGACACGTAATCCCTATGATGGAGCTCGCTCAGCGCTTGGTCATGCAAGGTATCAAAGTGACATTCGTGAACACAGAGATCAATCACAAACTTGTCACAGACACTTGATGGAAAAAGGTCTTAAAGACCTGATGCATATGGTTTCCATCTCAGATGGGTTAGAACCATGGGAAGACAGGAGTGACCTTGGTAAGTTGACCGAATCAATATTAAAACCATGCCTGGTAAGCTGGAAGAGCTTATAGAGAAGATTAATAAGGACAGAACCGATACAGTCAACTGTGTTATCGCTGATGGTTGTGCGGGTTGGGCCATTCAGTCGCAAATAAGATGGGAATACGACGGTAGTCTTCTGGCCTGCATCAGTTGCTTCACTGGCACCCTCGTTGAGCATTCGTAAGCTGATTGATGATGGAATGATAGACAAAAAGGTGAGATTAGCGTGCTTATCTAATTCTATCAAGTATGATTGTTAAAAACTGGGGTGACATTTGAAAAACTTGTATCTCAGGAATTCCATTAAAAGATCAAATGATTCAGCTGTCACCAACCATGCCACATATAAGAACTACAAGCCTCCCATGGGCCTTTGTTGGTGACATGGAAACCACAAAATCAGTTTTTAAAATTTCAGTAGATGTTGCAGAAGCTGCAACAATGACAGAATGGGTTATATGTAACTCAACTACTGAGCTCGAGCCTGCAGCATTCGGCCTGTACCCACAGCTGTTGCCGATTGGGCCTTTGCTAGCAAGCAACCGACTTGCTGACCAGACAGGCCACTTCTGGCAAGAAGACTCCAAGTGCTTGGCATGGCTTGATCAACAACCACCATGTTCAGTCATCTATGTAGCATTTGGTAGCTTCACAGTCTTCAACCAAACTCAGTTCGAAGAATTGGCACTTGGTCTTGAACTTAGCAACATACCATTCTTGTGGGTCGTGCGACCAGGTATGACCAAGGAAACTACAGTATCTTATCCAGATGGATATTTAGACAAAATAGACTCGTGGAAGAATCGTAAGCTGGGCCCCACAGCAGAAAGTCTTAAGACACCCTTCAGTGGCTTGCTTTTAAGCCACTGTGGTTGGAACTCTACTTTAGAAGGTGTGACAAACGGACTCCTGTTCTTATGCTGGCCATACATTTCCGACCAATTCAGTAACCAAACATACATTTGTGATATCTGGACGATCGGGCTGGGGTTTACCAAGGATCAGTCAGGCATCATCACACGAGAAGAAATAAAGAATAAACTAGAATGCCTTCTCAGTGACAAGACATTCAAAGTAAAGGCCATGGATTTAAAACAAAAGGCTACGAGCAATGTCGAAAAGGAGGAAACTCGCACAACAATCTCAGCATTTTCATTGACTGGATACAAGATAAAGATACAAATCCTTAAAATCATCCTAGCATAGCAATATAGATGTGAAACACTCATAAGAACAAACCTTTTTGGCAATAACTATTACATGATAAATATGACCCAAGCCCAGTGTGAGGTTAGGGTCCATTAGGTTGTAATTTATAAATATCGATGAATAATAAAGTTACGTCTCACGGGTTTTAATATTTTAACATGGTATCGGAGCGCCTTCGGATCTCAAACCTAGGTGGTTAAGTTGAGTCGCCTCCTAAACCACTCATCAAACCCTAACCCTCAATTATCGATTGAAAAAAGCCCAATTTATTTTCTACCATACTACATTTTATACTCAAAATCCTTTCTAGATCTAAATCCTTCAACAGTTTTGGGGTTTAAAATCCCAACCAAGCGCAAACAAGATGCAAGGAACCAGTAGAGAATCAAAATCCATTGTGGAGAAGAGGAACATGAAGAAGTTGTCGAGCGCAACGAAGACGGTGGCTCACTATGAGTCCAAAGGGATTGGATACTCACGAGGCTTCTCTTAAATACATTGACGATCTTCAAAATCTTCTTCTCAAAGTGGTGGTTATTAATAGAAGAATAATAATTTAGATGAGGTACTCATGTCATGGTTTAATGGGTTTTAAGGATTAAGAATTTATGTTTATGTTTTTGATTTATTGTTGAAAAAAAAAGTTATAGTTGTTTTATTGTTTGTTTGTTAGTCGACAGTTCGTACGGCTTTGTTACCCGTCGACTAAAGTTGACCGTTGGTACCGGTCTATAAAGTAGACCGTTATTATGGTTTTGTTACCGGTCAACTTACTCAACCGTCGGTACCAGTCGACTAAAGTCGACCATTTGTACGGTTTTGATACGAGTCAACTAAAGTTATGCTTTTATTACGTTATTTTTTTTTCTAGTTTACTACTCCAGTCCGAACTTTCGATGATTTCGCCGACTTCAGACTGAGGAGTATTAGATGATAAATATACCAAGCATGATGTAGGGTTATGGTTTATTAGGGTTGTAATCTATAAATATCGATCAATAATAAAGTTACTGGCTATGGGGTTTTAATGTTTTAACAATTACATGTCATATACAAATGTTAAAGGGAGTTTGTCTAAGCTTACTTTTAATAAGGCTTAAGGCTACTTTCTCATTTGTCTGTTTATCGATCTGAACCAAAAAAAAAAACAATAACCATCCAACTTTCAAATTTTGTTTCATTATCATATACGTACTTTCTTATTTGTTCAAATATCAAATACAAACTTTAAAAAAATATCACAATACCCATCCAACTTTCAAATTTTGTTAATTATCAAATTTTTTCATATTTTCATTATCATACGCAAAAATTTTCATTATCATTTTGTTTTATTTGCTTTGTGTATGTCGTTTGGTCCATCTTAACTTCTTAGAAGAATGAATCCATCCAGCCTACGGTACACAATATTGGGTTTTGTGGATCTCATCGTAGAAGAACCGAATTGGGATCTTCGAGGCTGTGGTATGTAGCTTAGCAAAGTCTTGTAACTATCATCGTGATATCATCATGACAAATGTGAGAAGTGTAGTTATATTTACAGGTAAAAAACAACCCATCAGCGATAATGAAACAAAATTTGGGTTCGATCTAATAATTAAACAAAATTTAAAAGTTGGATGGATCTTGTGGTATTTTTGGTTCGTTCGATAATGGCACAAATGAGAAAGACGTTGTATTACACGCCATTAACCCTAAAATTAATTAAAAGTTCATAAGCCCTTGCTGAATGTTTGAATTAGCAAATGACAATACACTAAGGTGATTGGACCGCTTATGCTTGTAAAAATGCAATGTAAAGATTAAATAAGTCTGAAATAAACCGCAAAAATAAAGATAATAAAAAATTCAATTACAAAAATAAACATTTCTCACACTCATTTACAAAAATCGACGCTTCAAGCAAAAGGTTTTGCTCGCCCTTATTTTTGCTCGCTGAATCAAAAGAAGACAAAAGGGTTCCTTGCTAAAAGACAAACAACTTAGCGAGCAAAACCTTGCTCACCCATAATTTGGTCGCCGAATTCAAAAGGAGGCAAAAGAAAAAACATAGTGAGCAAACCTTGCTCTATCATAAATTTTCTCATCGATTTAAAAATGGATGGTAGTTATATAGTTGATCTAAATGGGGCGAGCAAGAATAGTGACGAGCAAAACCATTTTGCTCGCTTCGTTGATTTGTGTAACATGAGTTTCAATGATTCATTTTTTTGCTAAAGGTGGAAGTAAAGAGTTCATTTAAAAAATTGATACCTTATAAAAATTCCCCTAGATAAACTCATAAGCTCACTATTTTCTTACCAAAATGTTACGACGAAACAAGCTCAAATACCAAAATGTCGTAAAAACATTTTATGAATTTTTATTATATTATAATATATCATATTGGTGTGATCCTCTCAAGAACTTTAGGATCCTAGTCTTGGATTAAAAAAGTCATTGAATTTCTCAAATAGGGAAAAACTACTAAAAAAACATTTTTAGAAAAAAAAAAAAAAAAACCTATTACTTTAGCTTTAGTTGGAGATGCTTTTTTAGGATAAACGAGTGGATTAACCCGCGAGTTGCAGCGGGAGCATTGTGCAGTTGCAACATATATGACGATTACATCCCGTGAACCCACCTCAAGTACATACTTCCGAAGCTGAATACACTTCCTGAACAACTAATAATATAGATGTGCAATCACCATATTTATTAAACTTGCAAGACCAATTTATGTCAAAGGAGGTACTCTTATTTTGCACATTAAACAGTTCCAAAAATACGATGGGTGGTAAAATGTGGCTAATCGTATAGAGGTTAGGTACGTACAATATAATCACGTGAGTTGTAAATAACCCATCTAAGCTATTGAACCCCGGTGACTCATCTACCTATTTCAGGCACACACCTTAGTTGACGTTCATGGCCCGGCCAACCTGTTTACCTCATCTGACCCGTTTTCCTGTGCTCCTGCTGCCACGTTTACCTTCTCCCTTGACGTTTCAAAGATTCAACCTACAAAATTTCATATTACAGCCTGTCATAGATGCATGGATTTGCAAAAACAAACAGTCAACTCCTGAAAAATCTACAAAATCATTAACTGAAAATCCTATGCTGAGTTTCATATCAAAGGCCACAATGCGCCTCTTAGAACATATGCATCAAATACAGTTATTGTTTTAACAACTGGGATTTGATTAGTGGATCATAATCACGAAATCAATTTTAGCAAATCGGGTTGTAACGTTTACGCGTAACATATTCATAATTTACAAACTCAAATTTACAAATATATTTTGGTCAGGAACTGTTCACAAAGAGTACTATAAAGCTTGAACTATAAGCATTAAAGCTTGAACTCCAACATTAATATTTTTTTTGCCATGCAAATAAGTAATGATCATGTTTACGAGATGATATAAAGAGGTTACGTACACTGTTCATTAGCTAGTATTATGTTAGAGTAGGCGATACATTATCATTATCAATATATAACATTTAGCAAAAATCCTATTGTTGGCAAAAAAAAATATTAGGCCCTGTTATTGGAATAACCAAAGTTTAATAAACGGAGCCATGTTCCACGCATCTCAACTATCAAATTTTCAGTCTATAAATGATCATAGAAAAATAGAGCTAAGATTTTGAGAGTTACATCTAATATGCAAATTACGAGACCGGTTTTCTAACAATTTAATAAGTCACTATGGATTCCTTATAAGAGATCAAAAGTATCAGTATCTAATCATAAAAACATGATGTAAATGACAAACATATTAGTGAAGAGGCGAGGTATATTTGTGTGGCAAAGTTCCTATTGAACCAATGTCAGAAAGATTGTTGAGAGCTTATAGTCACATAGCGTCAGATTATATGGTTATAGAGTTATGGTTGGTATCAATGGCTAGCCTACTGTCTGTGATGGCAGCAAGAATAAGCAGGTGAAATTAATTACAGGGTCAATTAATCCTATTGCCAGCCTCTACATAGACAACGTAGTCAAGTAGTAACCTATTGTGGGCTCTTTGGAATCCTCATAAAAACTGCTTATTTCATGTTCATACATCATATAAACAATTTCTCAATAATTATTAAAATGCTTCTTTCAAATTGGTTGGAGTATAAAACATACCTTAGTATTGAATTAGAAAGTCTTGTAACATAATGTTTCATAAAGTATTGAAAAAAAGGGAAATCTTATATACTTTTTCCGTCCCTTGAGCCTGTGGATTTTTGGGCCTATTAAGAGTCCTTCATTTGGTGACAAAACTCGCAAATCAACAGTTGGCCCTTGACTACAATCTATGGTAAAAGGGCAAGAGTGTACATGTGCACCCTTTTGCTGCAGTATCCTAATCCAAACAGTCCCTATTGCTGCAGTATCTTAATCCAAACACACCTTATTGTTGTGGTAGCCTAATCAAAACACAGCTTAAAGGGCCTCATATTATATATATAGTAATAGGAGGATACGAAACGGCGACAAAACATGTCGTTTAGGCTCCGCTTAATTTTCCGTAGTCCAAATGCTAGGCCCATGTTTTCTTAGGCCCTCTTACTTTATCTGTGCTTATATACGTGTACAGTATAGTGAAACGTGGCGCCACATTGGTTTCTTCGTTTCTAACGACCGTTGTTATCTTCTCGGTAGCTTTCTTCGATAATCACTGTCGGTTGTTTGCGGATTTCGTATTAGGTAACTGGTTTTTCGTTGTTAGATGTTTCATGTCGCCTATTTGTGGTATGTGTTTCTGTAGCCGTTTTTTTTTGTTATTATTATTTTTTTTTTTTGCTTCTTGCCTTTGCTTGTGCTATTTGATTGCCGTAGGATTGTTAGAAGAATGGTGTCTTACGATTATAGGCTCTCTCATAGGAAATGAAAATTAAAAGTAGGGCCGTGCGTAGGAATAGTTGTGGGTATGGGTTGCAGGATGATGTAGGTGTTACTGGTGGCGCCGCTGTCAACGATGAGCGCTTGCCTGTTCTGGTGTTAGAGGGTTTCGGTTCCGGTCTTTCTGTTTTTTTACAAGAGGATCATGTGCCGGATGATGTCGTTATTGCGGGGAATGGATTGGGATCTTGCGTTCCGGTCGATGGCTTCTTGGGTGGTTATCGTAGTCCCTCTGGTGTTCTTGGTTCGCCTGTTAGAATGTCCGGAGGAATAACTATTAATGAGCCTGATCCTTATCGAGCTTCTGCTGATGCGCGTTCTCAAAGGGTTTCCGGGTCTGTTGATTATGTGGGCAAGGGGAAGAGGAAAGTGGATGATATATCGACGCCTTTTTATCATGGTAACTTTCTTTTGTTTTTGGGTAATTCGTTTTCTTTGCATTTTTATGTCTGTTGCATTTGTTTTCTATTTGCTATTTTCAGGTTCAGATGATGTGGGCCCGTCTTTTTCTACGGCTTCGCTGCCTGGTATCGATACCAACCATGTGTTTTCAGTTTCTTCGTCTACGTGTGTGTTTCGTCTATCATGTGTGTTCCTGTTTTTATGCGTGGCTGTTTTTGCTGCGTCTTAACTTTACAGCCTTTTTATTGTTCTTGCTACAGCTGGAGTCGGGTCGGCGCATGCTCCTTGCATAATTTCTCAGCCACGAAGCGGTAAGTTGTTATGTGTATATGTTAGCTTCTTTGATGACTGTGTTTTTAGCTTCTTCGTTTCAATATGTGCTTCATTTGGCATTCGTCTTTCCGTTCTTACATGTGACTATTTTTGGTTCATCTCAATTTCATGACTGTCTTATTATCGTTGCTATAGCTGGACCTGGGTCGTCGCGTGCTTCTCGCATGAATTCCCAGCCACCTAATGGTTAGTTTTTATGTGTATATGTTGGCCTCTTTGGTGTCATCTTTCTAATTGTTTACATTACTACGCAATTTTTTTCCTTCGTGGTAAATGTCTTCATTTGTTTGTTACTCAAACTTATTTACACAGAACCATATGATGAGCTTTTTATTTTTTCTTCCCAATACAAAACAAAAAGTTTTGTAGCATAAAAACCTTAAGTTATCTAAAAGACTAGCTACGTCTTTATGATTGTTTTATTTTTATTTTTATTCTTTGGCAAATCTGCCCAAAGTTGTTCAAACTAACTTTACAAAGTTGGTGTGTATACTATTTTTACAAAAGTAACTAGATTTAGCACGTAGCATTCAAGTCAATCTTAGAACACAGTTAAAAGTCAATATGAGATTTTAACAAATTACAGCCACACGATCTTGCGCACGCTGTTTTGCGTCTTCGTGAGCCGTCCTATCTCTTTCTATGTCTACTTCGTAGTCGCTATCACTTTCTCTAATGTTCTTCTTGCATTTTATTTTCTGTTGTCGTTTCTGCAGTCAACGAGCCTTCCGATGCAAATGAGCCTGCCCGGTCACCGGTACGCGGTCCCGCACCAACAGCGTATGCGTCGTCTTATATTCGTTGTGTTTCTCATTTTTTTCTTGCCGTTATGCCTGCTTTATTTACTTTACCGGTACGTTGGTGTATCTGTTCGGCTTATTTCCTTGGCTTATTCTTGGTGCTTTTTTTTACAGGCACACGTACTGCTCCTACAGCGAGCGGCGCCGTGCTCTGCCAGATTCATCTATACCTGTCCGGAATGTTGGCGGTATGTCTTATTTTTGTACGCTACTGTTCGCTGTTAACTTTCGCATCTTGCATTATGCTCGGTGTTCTTTTCGGTTGACTTTCATTACTTTGTTTCAGGGGCTCCTACGTCCTACGTTTCTTTGGGTCGTTGCAATAGGGTGTGTCGCCATTGCAACACGTTGTTTTGGTTCGAAGAACGGTTAAAACAGGTGGCGTGCGGTTTCCGGAGTACCACCGTTGTTGTATGGGTGGAAAGGTCATCTTGCGAAGGCAGCCAGAATATCCGCTTTATCTGAAACAGTTGTTTACGTTTCCTGGATAATATACGGGCCTACAATTCGATGTTTGCAATGACTTCGTTGGGGGCAGAGGTTGATGAATCCATTAATAGGGGTCGTGGGCCGTACGTGTTTAAAGTCTCAGGTCAAATTTATCATTGGATTGGGGGCCTTTGTCCACCGGATGATAGCGATCCAAGGTTTTTGCAACTATACATCTTCGATACTCAGAATGAGGTTGAAAACAGAATGCATCACTTTGACAGCGGTGGCAGAACGTTGAATCCACAGATAGTTGAATCGCTGATACATTTGCTAGATGAACACAACGAGTTGGTTCGTATTTTTAGAACAGCACGGGATCTGCTTGCCACCGGTAATGTTCCTGAATTTAAGATCCGTCTGTTTGCGGTTGCCGGTTCCAAGCAACATGAGTTACCTTCTGGGGATTCAATCGGCGCAATTGTTTACGAAGGTGGGCCGGACGCCGGCACAGAATTTGATGTTGTAATCCACAGACGCGCCGGTGACGCTGAAAGGGTTAGCAAGCTACATCCGTCTTATATGTCGTTGCAATTTCCGTTGTTATTTATATACGGAGAAGATGGTTTTCATATTGGCCTTAGATTGCGGGATGTGAGGACTCAATCTATCGATGAGGACAAGAAGTTGTCTATGAAGATGTACTATGCGTACCAGCTCCACGATCGGTTTCAGCAGTACACTTTACTCACCAGGGGAGGGAGATTATTTCAACAGTATGTCGTTACGGCATATTGTAGCGTTGAGTCGTATCGATTGGATTTCATTCGTAAACACCAGGATGATATCAGGAATGACTACCTTGCGGGATTGTATGACGCTATCGCGCGCGGGGATCGTACCGGTTCACAGGTCGGGATGCGTACCATCTTGCCAGCGTCTTTTGTTGGTGGTCCGCGCTATATGTATAACCACTATTTAGATGCACTGGCTATATGTCGTGTCCACGGAAACCCGTCTTTTTATTACATTCACGTGTAATGTTAAATGGCCAGAAATATTGGACTTCATGGGCCGTTCGAATGTCATCATTGTCGACGGCCCGATATTGTGGCCGTGTCTTTGAAGCGTAAAATCCGTCAGCTAATTACATATGTTCGTGATTTCAGGCCTTTTGGCCCCGTCGCTGCAGGTTAGCATCTACTTATCCCTTCGTCTTTTTCTAAATTTTTCGCCGATTTATACTTCGCTAACTCCCGTAACTATTCTCTCCAGTTCTTTACACCGTCGAATTTCAAAAGAGGGGCTTGCCACATTGTCATTTGTTATTATGGATAGAGGAACATTCGAGAATCCAGACAAATGCAGATATCGATCGTTACGTGACTGCGGAGTTGCCCGAGAGAAAGTGATCCGGAAGGGTATCGTATTGTTACTGAATTGATGATGCATGGTCCGTGCGGTTTGGCTAATATGTCTGCGTTTGTATGAAAGGTGGCGATATCTGTACAAAGGGTTTCCTAAGCCTTATTGCAATGCCACATCCGTAGATAGCAAAGGATACGTGCACTATCGCAGGCGTTTTACCGGTGGCGTTACAGTTAGGCAGAACGTTGAGCTCGATAATGGTTACGTGGTTCCGTACAATATGTCACTCCTCAGAAGGTTCTATGCACACATCAACGTGGAGTACTGTGAATGGACTATGTTAATTAAGTACTTATTCAAGTATATCTCCAAGGGTACAGATAAGATAGTGACACAGATTGCGAGAACCGCCGGGGATAGGGCTTCGACAACTGTAGCTCCTACAATCGCAGTTGATGAAATAAAAAACTATTTAGACGCACGGTTCATCGGGCCTCACGAAGCATGTTGGCGTATATTTGGTTTTGATATTCATTACAGAGATCCTCCCGTTCAGATACTAGCCGTACATCTGGAAAACATGCAACGCGTCCTCTTTAGAAGATCCGAGGCATTACACTCCGTTGTTGATAATCCGAGCAACAAAAAAACTACACTCACACAATGGTTGGACTTTAACGCTTCATCTACCTTGGGTCGTCATTTGACTTATTTAGACTTTCCCTCCGAGTTTGTCTGGAATAGTACGCAGAAGTATTGGTCACCGAGGTGTAACCTCAACAAGCCTTCTATCGGTCGGCTGTCGTACGTCCATCCGAGTGCAGAAGATTTGTTTTATCTAAGGCTTTTGTTATGTCACTAGAAAGGTTGCACTTCCTTTCCGGGGATACGTACAGTAGACGATTATGTTTATCCAACCAATAGAGGTGCGTGCGAGGCCATGGGTTTGCTAGCGGGGGATGGAGAATGGTCACTTGCTTTGGTGGAGGCGGCGTTGCTCGCGTCGGCAGCACAACTAAGGCAGCTTTTCTGTCAAATTCTTATATTTTGCGACGTTGCGAGCCCGCTTTCTCTCTGGAATAACCACTGGCGCCTTATGAGCGACGACATTCCGAGGATGTTATCTGAGGTGTTGCATATGCCTGAAGTTAACTTGAATGACGAAGAATTGCAGGGTGGAATTCTATATGATCTAGAAGGCATTCTCAGTTTCTATGGCAAATCGGTTACGGACTTTGATCTTCGATTGCCACCGGCTCATTTGATGGCTATTCTTACAAACAGAGCGGTCATGGAAGAGAGAAACTATAATCCAGACACGATGGCCCATGAAAGAGACTTTTTGGTGCCAAATCTGAATGCTCAGCAACGAGCTCTCTTTGATGCTGTTATTGCTGCCGTTACAAACAAAAAGCAGGCACTGATTTTTGTCTATGGGCATGGCGGTACAGGAAAGACATTTGTATGGAAAAGCATAATCTATGCACTCAGGGCGGAACGGAAGATTGTTCTTGCAACGATCGTAAATGCGGTATTGCTTCGCTTATTCCGGAGGTCGCATGCCCATTCAAGATTCAAACTTCCCCTAGATCTTACAAACGAGTCTATGTGCAGCGTCAAAAAACATACCCAATTGGCTGATCTTTTATGCAAACAGATATCATCATCTGGGACGAGGCGCCGATGAGTGAACGTAGGTGTTTTGAAACTCTTGACAGGAGTTTGCGCGATCTCTTGGATGTTCCATCTCATGTTTTCGGCGGAAAATATGTTATTCTAGGCGGCGACTTTAGGCAAACTTTGCCGGTAAAGAAAAAGGCCACCAAGGAGCAAATTATATCTTCTGTATAACGCAATCTTATCTGTGGAGATACTTCAAAGTTCATTCATTGACAGAAAACATGCGCGTCAGCAGGCCAAGTGCAAGGGCACAAGAAAATTACAATATCAGAATGTTCTCGGAGTGGCTACTTCAGGTGGGCAACGGTACTATTGGACAACCGGATGAAACAGATCCAGAAAACGCTTCATGGATACACATACCAGAGATGTACCGTATTCCTGACACCGAGAATGCTAGACAGGAACTTATACATTTCATATACGATGACAACATATTGCAAGCGCCGACGGCTGAGCTGTTACAAGAGCGAGCCATAATTTGTCCTAAAAATGAGACTGCGGACTCTATCAACGCAGACGTTTTGCGAATGCTCTCTGGTGTTGCTCATACTTATGTGAGTAATGACGAAGCTGTACCCCGAA
This sequence comes from Chrysanthemum lavandulifolium, assembly GCA_022545495.1. Taxonomy (NCBI): domain Eukaryota; kingdom Viridiplantae; phylum Streptophyta; class Magnoliopsida; order Asterales; family Asteraceae; genus Chrysanthemum; species Chrysanthemum lavandulifolium. The sequence continues at coordinate 153,093,058 of CM040246.1, forward strand.
ACAATGATGGGGGAGCCACGGAACTGTTATATCCAACAGAATATCTGAACACGTTATCATTTTCTGGTATTCCGCCGCATAATCTTGAATTGAAAATAGGAGCACCGGTCATGTTGCTGAGGAACTTGAACTTAGCGGGGGGCCTCTGTAACGGTACCCGTACGATTGTCACGCAGATGCTGGCTAAGGTTATAGAAGCCAGAATAGTTACAGGCACAAGGATGTTGCAGAAAGTGTTTGTTCCTCGAATTATGTTGTTCAACAGAGACGAGCAGCTACCGTTTATATTTAAAAGGAAAAAATTCCCAGTCAAGATTTGCTACGCAATGACCATTAACAAGAGCCAAGGACAATCCCTCAATAGAATAGGCATCTATTTACCTGAACCGATATTCGGCCATGGGCAGCTTTATGTGGCGCTCTCAAGGGCTACGTCTCCTGATGGTCTAAGGATACTTGCTGCCGATCAACCGGACAAACCACCTAGCACAACAAAAAACATCGTGTACAGAGATTTTTTAGAAACCATTGTCAGAAACGAGGTTTTATTCACAACAACCGCGGATATTGTTGTGTCTTTTGTTGCTGTTGTCATACACCATCATAGTTTAGGCTTACCATTACTTGAGAATTCCTTTTTTTGTCTCTTACACGTATCTGTTAAATGTATACAACGTGTTTACTTGACTTTATCGAATTAGTGCCTTGCCAACTACCCTGTGCGCATTCTTTAGGTTGCTTACGATACCCACACCAGGACACTTGCATAGACCAATCCATACTTAGGTGTGACCGACGTACTACTAATAATGCACCGACACTTTAGTTGTTTTGTTTTTTCATAGCTATATGCGCAGATACATACACAAGGAAATATGCACCTCCGTTATCACTGGCCCAACGATGTTTCCTTTCACAGAACCTGTACACGTATTTATCTACAGTCTTAGGATGACAACCGAGGGTTCCGTGACCTGTTGCCCCAATAGCTATGCACGGCAATTGTGTATCTATTCATGTGTGGTAGCAACATATTTTGCTTATCAAGGTAAACGTACGCTATATGGCATTTTGGCACCAGTAACACTCTTTTTCTTGCCATTTTTCAGTATTCTGTGCTTCAGCCTTTTCTGTAGCCATATTTTAAACATCTGATAAAACTAACGGACCTCTTCTGTGATTTTGTGTCTAGGAAAATGTCGACTGCCCATGATTTAGCTGCTGCCGCAAAGTCTGCAGGGAAAAAATCAGTTGCAGATCTAGAAGTTGTCAGAGTTGGGAATATCAGGCCGTCAGACATAGGAAAGGCGGTTCGTGTTAAGGTATACCGAAAATGGACGGCCGTGTCTGCCCGTGGTGCAAAACCTGCAGCCCTAACTTTCATTTTCCTTGATCAAATGGTAAGATACATACAACAATTTTTTTTTCATTAAAATACGCTACGACTATAGGGACGCGCCTGACTAGCTGTCAATAACCGTTGCCTAGGGAGGTGCTATACAAGCAAACGTAGAATCACGGGAGCGTGTCCGTTTCGAAAATACCTCGAAATGGGCCGTGCGTACACCCTTACTGGCTTCGGTTTGCTGGATTCTAACAAATGGATGCAGACTGTGCCCAACAATTTTATACTCATGTTGGGAAAATTAACTGACGTACAACCGTTTTCCGACAACGGTTTTCCCGCCCATTACTTTAGCTTCGCATCATACGATGAATTGCCTTTGCGTACTGACAGGAATGATGTGATCTTAACAGGTATAAAAATGGGTCTTCATTTACACACTACAGGTATCTGGCCTAACAACATATCCGTTGCCTGCAGATTACATCGGTTGCGTCCTCCAGATGGGTGACTTGCGGCAGCCCGGAGTAGGCAACCAAAAACCAGTTATATGGAGAGACATAATTCTTCGAAACCTAGAGTGACTTGCTCATGCTAATTTTATTTGCTTTCACGCTCAGTTAACCAGCAACTAATGGTTGTAATTTTACGCAGGGGAAATACCATTCGGTTCACCCTTTGGAATGAAAAAGCGAGAGACTTTGACACCGATCTTTATGGCAAAGAGCCAAAGCCAACTGTCATGGCTGTCAGCTCTTGCCGGGTCAAGACATATGCAGGTAATTTTATCATAGCACATTACACCGCCATCTACCCCACAAAATTACTTTCTAATTAGCACATCGGAATACACAGGTTTGCAGTTATTGAGTACCGTTGCGACCTACTACTACTTGAACCCGGCTATTCATGAAACAGAATACATACTCAGCATGTAAGCATAACTTCTTGCTCTGTTATTTCGTTCCCGATGACCGCTTACTATTGTCAGTGCGTTGTTCTTTTGAGTTTGCCAACTATAACCCTACCTTCTCAAGCGTATGCATCTAACATCCTCCTCTTTTTTAGGTACGACGAGTTACTGGCGCCGCCAGTTATACAAAACGTTCGGACACAGCGATACGACGACCTTGAGCAGGAAAAATCAAGAAACAGAACGACAATAGATGAGCTATTGCGAGAAGACCCGCGCAATCAAACGGTACTATCTTTATTTCGTAAAAAAAAAAGGCAATCATTACGAAGCCCGCTAAATTATCAAAATGCTTAATCAGAATGTTAGATTTACGGTCGTTGCCACTGTCACGTACGTTCCTGCCGGTCGTGCATGGTATTTTCGCCGGTGCAAAGACTGCCGCCACAAGATCCATGAAGATCGCCTCCACGGGCACTGTAAGCAACCAGAACCAGGAGAGTCAAACGACTACAGGTATGTCATTTGTAATTGTAACTGCACACTATTAGTAGTAATACATGTGACTTTATCTTATGATTTTGCCTGCCATCATGACATAATTCTGCACCGCATGTTTTGCAGCTACTGCTTCAGGATAGCCATCGCCGACCCGACCGGAACACTAATGCTCACATGCTTCAGTAACGAGGCTCATTCTATGGTACAGAATGCAATAAAGTTGTATTAGAAGAGGGCCACACTGACCCGTACACATTACCTCCAGTGTTAAGTGACCTCGAAGGAACGAGCCATCTGTTCCAGCTGCATTTTGCACCGGAGTCGACAAAAGAAAATCACGTATGCGTACTTGATGAGTCTTTGAAGCGGACAACATTTGCTAGCGATGCACGAAACTAACACGCCGGTCGATGAAGCGAGACGCAATGGCAAGCGAGGTGTTTACCTAATCGGCCCGAGGGCGGACGTAAAAGGAGACGAAACAGGTGCGTCGGTCGAGACAGAACCAGCGACGCCTCTTTGCCTAGCATATTACCACAACCTAATACACCCACTACAGAAGCCACTACTGAAATACTTCAAACGGGAGCAACAGCCACTCCTCCATCTACTGAAGCTCCCCATCTACCAGGTCTGCTCACAACGGAGGGCACTTCCCAGGTGCAACAACCAACCGTTAAGACAACGGCCACAAGGGCGTCTGTGCGTAGGCAACTGCTAAAAGACGAAACAGTCGAACAAGCAGCAGGCACCACTAAGAGAACCAAGCAGGAATGATGGTCCCACCACATCAAAGCACCCGTGCCGGTTTAATGTTAACAATAACTGTTTAGTTCCGCGTAGCGAAGCTTTTTTTATTTGTGACTACCAAACAATAGCACTGTTACTATGCAGTGCACTTTTGCTAATGCAGGGTGTAAATTAATGTACATACTCTACTGTTATGTTACCCGGTTCTTAAAAGTTGTACTACAACTCGAAACTGCTATGTCGACACCAAATGACATGCTCTTTTCAATTGTAAATGCCACTCAAAATACATTGGCTGGACGAAACCAAGAAATAACCCGTACGAAGCGAACTTTATGAAAACTGAAGTATATACATTCATAAATGTAAAATGCCCCGCCGCAACGCGGCGGCATCGTAGCATTCCTTGTTTACATAAAGGCAACTTAAATGGACTGGGTAATTGATATGTACTCTTTTGTTAGAAAATCATGTGTTTTCAGATTTTTACTTTTTAAACTGATCAACCTAACTTAAGTAGTATTCAAGATTGACCAACTTTATAACATATCAACCATAAATTAACTAACTTTATAACAGTTTATAAAATGGGCAATGTGATAAGTACTTAAGTGATAAGGTGTTAGAATGTTGATGGCATGTGAGGTGCTTGTGCATAGTCTAAAGACTAGACACAAGAGGTACACATGACTTACTCCTCAACTGCTCCTAACAACCTTTCCCGCCAAAATCTACTTTAAATACTTGTTTTGTTTTACTTTCAATTTCAGCTTTAGAAATACAATTCTCTCTCAACTCTTGTAATCTTCCGACTATCTTTGTAACATTTCACACTTTGATAATACAAAATTGGTTTTGGCGGTCTATTTCTTCATTCTTGATTGCTCAACCGTTTGTAATCCTCTAACGGATCTTAATTGATCCCTATTGGTGTCTATCAAGTGGTATCAGAGCACTTTCTTGGCTCTATATCGTCTTCATTCATATTTTCCATCCATTACAATCACATTTCTCATCCACTTTGGTGGAGGTTGTTATTTTGTGATCAACAAGTCCGTAAATCAAGAGTTACTACTTGGTACTCGATTTCTAATCGATACTACTACACCGGTATATTGGTTAGTTGTGTACTATCCGCTCGTAAATCGACTATTTGTCAAGAATTCATCGCAACCACAAGAGCAACGCATTAGTGCTTAAATCCTCTTTTGGTTGAATGGTCGCTTTTTTGACTGAGAATAGCCAAGAAACGATTCTGATTACTAGTTATTGTTCAATTGATGAAGTAGGAGTGATAATTAGTAACAGATCTACATCATATTCAAGAAATAGTACACGTGGCAGTTAGTTGAGAATCTTGACGTAGTTAACAATGGTGGTTACAAGAACTGGTTCAGCAGATCACACGGCTACTGGATCTTCAGTAGTTTTTGATGATGAAACAAGAAGGTACATAGCAGATCAGATAGCTCAAGTGATGAGTGGGGCTATGCAAGCTATGAATACAAGATTGGAACAGATGTCTGGAGAAATTACAGGGTTGAGTTTGCAACATACTCAAATGGGTGGTAATAATGGAGGTGGTTCACTACAGCACACAAGAGTATCTAGAATTGATTTTCCTAAATTCTCTGGTGGATAAGTACTTAAGTGATAAGGTGTTAGAATGTTGATGGCATGTGAGGTGCTTGTGCATAGTCTAAAGACTAGACACAAGAGGTGCACATGACTTACTCCTCAACCGCTCCTAACAACCTTTCCGCCAAAATCTACTTTAAATACTTGTTTTGTTTTACTTTCACTTCGACTTTAGAAATACAATTCTCTCTCAACTCTTGTAATCTTGAGACTATCTTTGTAACATTTCACACTTTGATAATACAAAATTGGTTTTGGCGGTCTATTTCTTCATTCTTGATTGCTCAACCGTTTGTAACCCTCTAACGGATCTTAATTGATCCCTATTGGTGTCTATCACAATGTTGCAAAAATCGGTCAACTCGGCCGATTAATCGCCGATTAATCGCCGATTAATCGTTAATTGGTCGAGTACCTTGTCGATTTTTGAAAATCGGTCAAAAAATCGGCCTAGGAAAAAATCGACAATAAGCAGTCAAAAAATCGGCCGATTAATCGGCTGAATCGGTAAAAAATCGGCCGAATCGGTCAAAAATCGGCCGAATCGGGCAAATCGGTCTTTTAAAAATAATAATAATTTAGGCATTCTACTTAATTTGGGGATCGTATATTTCACTAATAATGCACAATGAGCATCATAATCAGAATTGGAGCCTTTTATTGAGGTTTGGAAACATAGCAGGCTTTGAATCGGTTAAGATTTTTAGTTTGGTGTCCAGAAATACCAAAAAATTGCAGGAAATGCCAATCCGATTAATCACCGATTAATCCCGACTTGACCGATTACTCGCTGCAGGGTGGTCGGCCGCCGACTACCGATTCACGATTTTGCAACATTGAAAATGGGTATACAAAATTAATTTGTATCCGTAAAGTGAAACATGAAGGCAACCTAAATGGTACGCCCGCAGGCTGCACCACATCATGTTACCTTTCCCTACTAATTTTAAACACTATATATTATTTCTTCCATTTCAGATTGAGATGCCAATGGCCAGAAGAAAAAGGCCTCTAAAGGACATAATGCATATAAAGAAAGAAATAGAGCCTATGAATCTGCAACTAAACAATTGAACTCAAGTGACTATGTACAAAGCATTGGTTTCACATACTCGAAACTCTAGCAAATGCACATCCTTTTAATAACTTGACCTGCATATCAATCTGAATCAAAGACTGATACGCCCGTGGTTGATGAGGGACGGCTATCCCGACATGGCGTGTTAGATAACTATCGTAGTTTTTTTATTATGTTTTATTAGGATAAGTGTTGGATTCATTGTTTAGGATATATCTTGAGTCATGTTAGGATAAGTTTTATGTTTGTGAGAGTTATCTCATAAATTAGTATTTAAGGTGTCATAATGTTATGAATGAATCAATCAAAGTTTAAACAAATCTCTAATTCTTTTCTCTATTTTCTTAAGGAGCTCGCACACACTAAAAGTGGTGCCTTATCCGATACAACCCTAATCGGGTCGTATCAATTGGTGCTCTTGAGAGCTCTCGTTGAGAGGGCTCAAGATTAGTGGTTCAATTAAATATATATATATATATATATATATATATATATATATATATATATATATATATATATATATATATATATATAGGGAAGGATCGGTGCGGATTACATTTTAAGTAGGGATGGTGCGGATAATATCACAAGAATATTCAAAAAATCGAAAAAATTCAAAAAGAAAGAGGACAACAATTTATTAAGAATCACGAAAAAATTCGTAAAAAATCATTTTCATGGTTAAAAGGTACAATGATATTATGAATTTTTTAATATCACCGTAATTATCAAGCTTTCTTAATATCACTATTAACTAAGGCTAGCATAGTTTCACTAAGGCTAGCGAGTTTCTAAACTAGCGATGATATTAAGTTTTTTCTAATATCAAAGTAACTTTTAAGTAAAATTGTTAATATCCCGATTATTTTTACATGTTTTCTTAATATCAAAGTTAATTTTTTAATATCACCGTAAGTTTTTTTAATATCGTAATAAAAAAGGCAAAGTGATATTAAGTAAAATTGTTAATATCACAAGAGACTCATAATATCGTTAATATCACGATAGAACTCATAATCAAAAAACAAAATTCCTCGTAAAAATCGAAAAAATAAAAAATGAAAGAAGATAACAATAGTAACGATCCTCAAAAGGAAAAAAATTAAAAAATCGCTTACATGGTCAATTGTTACCGTGAATAGCAGATCTTGACTTTTTACAAAAGTCAAGATCGGATCTGAATGGGCGGTCCAGATCCATCCGCACATCCGCATATAATTAAAAAAATCCCACTGATCCTCACTATATATATATATATATATATATATATATATATATATATATATATATATATATATATATATATATATATATATATATATATATATGGACATTTATTTTGAGAACCCCGTTAGTGCGAGAAGCTAGAGAACCCCTTATGTACTCCTATTAATGCATATTGTGCAACATATTAATGCAACATAGCATTTTTGAGTTATTAAACCTTTTTTTTTTAATCCAAAAGGGTATAATAGTAAAAGTTAATTTTATATTATTTTGATTTTTAAAGTAAATCATGTTTTTAAAACATTTAATTTTCCTTCTTTTTTTTTTTTTTTTTTTTTTTTTTTTTTTTTTTTTTTTTTTAACATGCATGTTTTAAAACCGATTTAGTGCATATGTGTTTTTATGAATTAATTTTATTTATTTGGTTTTTGGAATAACTTTTTCGACATACATGTTTTTCAAATAAAAAGGTGCATATGTGTTTATATACCATGTAAATTTATAACCAAGAACATAATGTTAAACACAAAATTCGATATAGATTGAAATACAATTAAAATACAAATTTATAATAAGAAGAAATACATGAATATAATCTATCTTTACACTTGTGCACTAACAATAATTAACGTAAACGGACATATGTGCACAAAACATATGTGTTTAAAGTTTCTCATCATATTATTTTGAACATGTGTGCATGTCTTCCAAAAACATACATGTACGCTTTCCAAGAACATATATGTACTTCCAGTATGTGTGCACGCCTTCAAAGAACGTCACGCCTAGAAATAATAATAACCAAGGTTAAATACTTTTAGAATAAAAATCAAGATAACACACATGGACAAGATTAAACTAACAAACACAAATAAATATGATAATTTTTAATTATGTATGCAAAACATATATAATCCAATCACAAAACATACATGTTTTATAATTCATACACAAAACATTATACGTAAACATATATGTTTTATACGTAAACATATATGTTAATCTATACTATAATATTTTTTTGTCTAATCATCCTTTTTGATTTAACATATATGTTTTATACCTGAACATATATGTTAAACTATACTATAATGTTTTTTTTTTTGTCTAATCAACCTTTTTCCTTATTCCATGGCCTGGACCGCAAGCGATCCTCGTCATTGTAACTTTTGACGAATTGCTAACGATAGATATGCAATCATCACCTGGTTCATCAAGTAGATAAGCCTAATTTGTAAATAAACATATTACAAATATAACATATAGTAAATAACAAGAAACCTGTTCTAACGATCGTGTCTTTGACTTCAAAGATTGGTGGATTCACTTATATGAATACCATCGATTTGGGTGCTATCGTGTAAATATCAGTGAAATCAAAAAAAAAAAAAAAAAAAAAAAAAAAAACAACTAAAATGAGATCATATGAATTATCGCCTAAGCACTAAAATCATAATGATAATATTTTGTAACAACAAGCAAATCAAAACAGTGTTCTACTAAATAAACTATAAAAAATTAAAATATTTCTTACCTTTCCAAGGCGCAGGGTCAATGCAACTCTTTGCAATTCACCACCACTTGATCCATTAGCCGCGCGATTTGAAGAGGCTTCATGACATCCGAAACAAACTGAGGATGCATATATGAATCACGAATCTTTGAATGTAGCAAATGCGCAGGAGCAGAAAGCAATCGAAAACATAATCATATCAAAAAAATTATTTTTTCAGATCGAAACAATATAAAAAAACTTCGATTTAGACATATTAATTCAAAGTAGAAACTGAAAACCATCTTGTAAAGCAAAATATTAAATCAAATTTTGTTTAGTAACTCACATAAGAAACAAGATTGGATATAAATACAAGAACGACATCTACTTCGTGGTTCGTCGGTCGTAGGAGATCTTCATGGATCTACAAGTTTGTTTTTTGTGTGGTTGCTAATAAAGATTTTTTTTTTTTTTATCTAAAATTATTTTCGAAGGGTTTTTATGGATCATGGAGATTGTTTTAATGGCTGCAAAAGGGGATTTAGGGTTGGAGAGGGAATACGTGAGAGAAAGTGATACAGAATTATCAAAAAATTGATGACCGAAAATTTGGAAGATGTTGTAACTGGCCCTTGATTCTAGGATAATTTTGAATTATCAGTTAAGATTATGTGAATGTTAAAATACCAATAATGCCCCTAATAAATTAATTATATTAATTTAAAAAAAATGGAATACTAAATTGTGATTGGTCAATTAGAGTTCTCGCACTTAACAGGGTTCTCAAAATAATGATACACTATATATATATACTGTTCAACGGCACTATTCACAGGGTACTGTTCATCGCGGGTACTATTCATCGAATTTTTTTTTGAGTTATTAATCGCTTGAGTATTATTCATGGCATCGCGGCAGCCGATCAAGACGCCGGAATACGCACTCTAAGCTCTTGCAAATGGGTACGGTGATCGAATATGAGAGTGAGTTTGTGGTACTTGCAAATCGAGTAATAGGGATCTCGAATCTTTACTTACATCGCTTTATATCTCGGCCTTAAACCGACGTTATAAATAAACTGTGAGGCAAGGCCTACAACTTTGGGAGAAGCCTTTTCCTTAGCCCATATAGTCGAGGCTCGTTTTGAGGCAATTGAAGAGAAGGAGAAAGATCATATAATTGAAAATAAATCAAATACCCTTCCATCATTACAAAGTGAATTCGCTTCACCTGAGATTAAAAGGTCGTTAGATGCTGATGAATATATTGGTGTTGATGAGGTTAGAAGCGCGATAAATGGTGTTTTTTATATTGGTGAGAGTTTGGTTGTTATTCTAAAGTGGGTACAGACCATCACATCAAGGACATTGCTATTATTGGTAACTTTTAAAAACTTGGATGTTGCCATGGGAATGGAGGCTAAAATTCAAAGAAGAACATGAGATCCTGGAATTAAGATTTATTTTAGCCAACACCTTGAGGGCAAGGTGATTTTGAAGGAGTGAGGAGTGATACGCCCGTGGTTGATGAGGGACGGCTAACCCGACATGGCGTGTTGGATAACTATCGTAGTTTATTTATTATGTTTTATTAGGATAAGTGTTGGAGTCATTGTTTAGGATATATCTTGAGTCATGTTAGGATAAGTTTTTTGTTTGTGAGAGTTATCTCATAAATTAGTATTTAAGGTGTCATAATGTTATGAATGAATCAATCAAAGTTTAAACAAATATCTATTTCTTTTCTCTATTTTCTTAAGGAGCTCGCACACGCTAAAACTGGTGCCTTATCCCGATACAACCTCTAACCGGGTCGTATCAATTGTTTCTTTCATTGAGAGCTCTCGTTGAGAGGGCTTACGATTAGGGTTCAAAAAAAAAGAAGTTACTGTTCATCGGCCTTATTCACAGGGTACTGTTCATCGCGGGTACTATTCATCAACTTTTTTTTTTAGTTATTAATCGCTTGAGTATTATTCATGGCATCGGCGGCAACGATCAAGACGCTGGAATCGCGCTCTCTAAGCTCTTGCAAATGGGTACGGTGACCGAATATGAGAGTGAGTTTGTGGTACTTGCAAATCGAGTATGAGGATCTCGAATCTTTACTTACATCGTTTTATATCTCCGGCCTTAAACCGACGTTACAAATAGAATGCTGAGGCAAGGCCGACAACTTTGGGAGAAGCCTTTTCCTTAGCCCATATAGTCGAGGCTCGTTTGAAGCAATTGAAGAGAAGGAGAAATAGCATATAATTGAAAATAAATCAAATACCCTTCCATCATTACAAAGTGAATTCGCTTCATCTGAGACTAAAAGGTCGTTAGATGCTGATGAATATATTGGTGTTGATGAGGTTAGAAGCATGATAAATGATGTTTTTTATATTGGTGAGAGTTTGGTTGTTATTCTAAAGTGGGTACAGACCATCACATCAAGGACATTGCTATTATTGGTAACTTTTGAAAACTTGGATGTTGCCATGGGAATGGAGGCTAAAATTTAAAGAAGAACATGGGATCCTAGAATTAAGATTTGTTTTAGACAACACCTTGAGGGCAAGGTGATTTTGAAGGAGTGGGGAGTGATATGCCCATGGTTGATGAGGGACGGCTATCCCGACATGGAGTGTTGGATAACTATCGTAGTTTATTTATTATGTTTTATTAGGATAAGTGTTGGAGTCATTGTTTAGGATATATCTTGAGTCATGTTAGGATAAGTTTTATGTTTGCGAGAGTTATCTCATAAATTAGTATTTAAGGTGTCATAATGTTATGAATGAATGAATCAAAGTTTAAACAAATCTCTAATTCTTTTCTCTATTTTCTTAAGGAGCTCGCACACGCTAAAAGTGGTGCATTATCCCGATACAACCCCTAATCGGGTAGTATCAAAGACTCCTTTGTTGCTCCATGACCACTGGTCTCAATCGTCGAGTGTGATTCCTCGCTCCAAGTATTCTGAACCATGTATATCTTGCCACCCGCTTTATACAGGCACCTACAGAAAGAAGCCATTGTTGATTCAGAAAAAAGCAAAATGGATACTGGAGAGTGGTTATTACAGTAGTGTCTTTGCAAAGTTTTTCCTAAATTCACATGATAAAAACATATTTTAGATATCTCAGTAGTGTATAAATTATCGTATGATAGATGTTTAGGGCATACATTAGTTTTTACTGTAGCTATTTATTTTGAATTAGCTAGGAAGTGGACTGTTACATGGATTGTGTCAAGCACATTTACTATTGAACTTATCTCCTTCCCTTCCCGAGTGATCCAAATAGGGGGTGTTTGGGACTGCTTACTTAAACTGTTGTCTAGTACAATGATAAGCTTACTTAAACTGTCTATATGCTTTAATGATAAGTAAATAAACACTTGATCCGAAACACCATTTCAGAAAAGAATAAGAAAATAACCGGTTAACCGTTTCTAGTTAGCTATGCTAAACACCGATATGAAGTTAAAGCACCTTATCTGCTAATTAGTTATTGGTACAACATAATGCTTGCACAATCTTATTATAAGAGGGCTTTATTTAGTCACTCATGAAACCATAGATTTGAGTGTCACTTTCTACATAGTGGTTTGCCTAAAAAGTGTTTTAACAGCCGACTCTTTTTAACCCAAATTTCCAGTATGCTTCCACCTAAACTATTGATATCTCTAACCATGCAGAACAACCCACAGTTATAAATAACAAAAAAATAATAAAGGTCTAGTTCAAACCTTTGATTCTTCGGCATCCGTGTAACAATTCGCAATTTCGGGTTACTATTTATATTCAAAATTTTACTATTCACTTTTACTATTCATCACTGAAATTTTTATTTCACATTCTCGTAAGTTAACCTATTTTAGTGATAACCCAAGGATTTGACACTCGTCGGGTCATTTTTGCAAATTTCACGAAACTGTGTCTGAGATTTACTTTTAGGTTTAAACGACATTTAGGCATCCCGATATGTCCATAAACATTACGAATGAGAGAAATAAAATTTTTTCACCTTCCGTGACATTTTCGTAAGTTTTGGAAATTTACGTTTTCCAGTTCTGTGTTTAACGCGATTTACGCGTTTTAAACAAACGTTTCCAGTTTTAGCAGCGTTTAAGCAACTCGATAGAACATATCACTCTTTTAATATGCTTATATATAGTATATTGATAAGTTTTAACTTATTTATAAGATTCATATTTTCAGGATACCCGGTTATAAGTTTCGTGACTTAACGACTTACAGTTAGCGATTAACAGGACCAAAACTCACTCAGTAAACTAGATAAGACCAAAGTTTATCCATCTAGTCATCCAAGATTGGCATTGAACGAAATTCTTAGCCACATGGGGCATTTTATTTGTATGTGTCATCAAGATAAGGCTAGGAAACATACAAAGGAAGACTTATACATGTTTAAGTAAACTTAACAACTAAGTAACAATCCTAAAGTCCTATATAAACACATTCATCTACTAGAAAACTCATCTCATCTCTTCCTTTCCCTCTCCATTATCAAACACCACCATCACCATACATCATTCATCTTTTGAATTCAAGCAACAAGTTATACTACAAAGTTAAAGACCTAAGTGCTCTCTACCTAGTTCTAGTGTTCTTTTGGTGATTCCATGGTTGAATTAGGAGCTACACAAGGGTTCTAGGGCTGAATTCATAAGGTTTCTTACAAGGTTAGATCAAGCCTAGAAAGGGTTAGCAAGATGGATAAAAGTTTGGAAGCTAGGGACTTTGGTTGAAAGGGTTTAGAATTTAGTGTTCTTGTTCATGGTTCTAGTTAAATTTCATCACAAGGATTGTAAGTAAACTCCTATTCTTACCTTTAATTTCAGTAAATACTAGTATTTCATGCATGTAATATGTTTTATATGATTATTATGGTTGATTGTCCTTGGATAATTGAACTAAAACACTAGAAATCGTCGATAGGACTAGTTTTGCAAAATAGAAACTGAACGGGGGCTGTAAACGTAGTTATTGGGAAACATTCATTCACTTAGAAAGTTGGGTAATAACATAGGATTATATATCAATGTCTTGCGGTCGTTTCACCGGGTGGCTCATGCCGTAACTCATCCCGGTGAATAAACTAGAGCCAAAACGGCAAAACGTGTCCAAAACTAAGTAACAGCTTTTAAACGACTAAAACTCATAAAACTTTCATATAATCCCTTGTTGGTCAAAGAATAAAAATTTAGCTAACGCCCTAACTTGAACGTGGACACTGTCCGTGCATTAAACGGAGTTGTAGAACTCGTCTTATGACCAAAACCGTGAGACAGTTTGCTGCTGATTGAAATAACTAGTACATTCAAGGGTAAATTGGTAATTTCAAATTAGTTAAATAATTTCTGAGAAGAAGGACCCGCTAATATGTTTAATACATTTAATTACCTTTCTGAGGACATAAAAACCGAGTCGTGATCATTTACGGTTTAGATATAACAGGTAGATTTAGATGGGAAAAACTTAAATAAACAAAACGTAAACACTTATACGACTTCACAAATGTTAAGTATCCAAGCATAATTGATGTAATGACTATATAAGCATGTTTATACATTCACATATTTATTTTAGAACCTAAGACACAACATCATATTCTAGGTTGCGCGTAGAGGTTTCTCGGCTTATCCATCGATTCGTTATACATTTGATATCACCTTTATTACGGTGAGTTCGTAGCCCCATTTTTACTCGTTTAATCGTTTTACAAATTCTTTGGGGAGATACATGCTCAACTACTTGCTTTTACTTTTACAAATAATCAAAACATTATACTTGATTGCATTATACTTGATTGCATTATACATGATTGCATTATACATGATTGCATTATACTTGATTGCGTTATACATGATTGTGTTAAACTTATATGCGTTATTCTTGAGTGCATTATACTTAATTGCGTTATTCAACTTAGTGGCTCCAAATTAAGTTGTTGGATGGCCATTAATCTTTGAGAAGAGGCTCCCAGTACGTGCAATTCAGTGGCTCCAAATTAAGTTGTTGGATGACCATTAATTCAATGGCTCCAAATTAAGTTGTTGGAAGGCTATTAAATTAAATACATCCCAAATTAAGTTGTTGGAAGACCCTTGTGGTGACATTTATACTTTTTAATACTATGATACATGCATACATGATTGACATACTATATTGTAGCAGTGGGTTGTAAACACACAGGTTGCAAGTTTTGTATGGACGAAACTTGGGACTGAGTGGATTTACAATGCCTTTGCTGTGTGAACATTCTTTGAAGGCTTAAATGTTAAAAAAACTCTATGAACTCACTAACCATCGTGTCAACACTTTTTATCATGTTTAACTCAGGTCATAAAGCCATAGCTAGAGTTTGAAGCATAGAGTCACACGACATGTTTTGAAGACTTTATACATTCGTATTTACCATTCGAAACATTTTGTAAATATTTATGTATCATACTTTGGGACCTCATTGTTTGTAACTCTGATTTCATTAATCGAATGGTAATTTTTTAAAACTTGTCATTTAGAGGTCGTTTTCTATAACTTGTACTTTGTATTATGAAGTAGCAACCCAGTGACACAATCTTCCACTGCGGTATTTTGGGGGTGTTAGAGATTGGTATCAGAGCATTGGTTATAGAGAACTTGGTTGCATTTAGAGCCTAGACTATAACTACTATATAGGTTGAGACCTTCCTCCCTATCGCCTTGCACACTTTAGACTTTTTCGTAATTTTAGCACCTAAGAGAGATTTCTATGAACTGACTGAAATACCGAACATCATATGAGTCTATTAGTCCAAGCGTTGCATAGTTACTCCTAAATTATACATAGCCTGATCACCTATGTCTAATTCAGGAAGAATCATGCAATGAAGGGAGTATTAGTCTCATATGTGTAAGCAATTCCATAATTGAGCCAAATTTTCAATAGACTTTCTTCAAAACCACTTGTTTCCTAGCTTGATTCTAGTGACAGTTCTTGTCTGATGAGTTGCGAAAATCAAGCTAAGAGTAAAGTTGTTACTTAAACCGATTTAGCCTAATCGCATGACAGTTCTTGTCTGATGAGTTGTGGAAATAAGTAAAAATCGGTTGCCTAAAGGCCTTTTGAGGGTTATGCTCGAGTATGGGAAAGTTTGCGTCGTCAAACCTAGCTATAAGAGAGTATGTCTTTAGAATGGAAAATAGTCGCGATAGTCACAAGAACGTACCTAATTGAATAAGAAACCCATATACATGAGCTTTGACATAATCCCTTAGACTATGCACACTGTAAGTAGTGAATATTAACCGGGACGAAGTTCCCTTTAAGGGGTAGGTACTGTAACAATTCGCAATTTCAGGTTACTATTTATTTTCAAAATTTTACTATTCACTTTTACTACTCATTTTTACTATTCATCACTGAAATTTTTATTTCACATTCTCGTAAGTTAACCTATTTTAGTGATAACCCAAGAATTTGACACTTGTCGGGTCAATTCTATAAATTTCAAGAAACCTTGTCTGAGAATTACTTTTAGGTTTAAACGACATTTAGGAATCCCGATATGTCCATAAACATTAAAAATAAGAGAAATATAAGTTTTTCACCTTCCGTGACATTTTCGTAAGTTTTGGAAATTTACGTTTTCCAGTTCTGCGTTTTACGCGATTTACGCGTTTTAAACATACGTTTTCAGTTTTAGCTGCGTTTAAGCAACTCGATAGAACTTATCACTCATCTAATATTCTTATATAGAGTATATTGATAAGTTTTAACATATTTATAAGATTCATATTTTTAGGATACCTGGTTTTAAATTTCGTGACTTAACGACTTACAGTTAGCGATTGACGGGACTAAAACTCACTCAGTAAACTACATAAGACCAAAGTTTATCCATCTAGTCATCCAAGATAGACATTGAATGAAATTCTTAGCCACATGTGGCATTTTATTTGTATGTGTCATCAAGATAAGGCTAGGAAACTTACAAAAGAAGACTTATACATGTTTAAGTAAACATAACAACTAAGTAACCATCCTAAATTCCTATATAAACACATTCATATACTAGGAAAATCATTTCATCTCTTCCTTTCCCTCTCCATTGTCAAACACCACCATCACCATACATCATTCATCTTTTGAATTCAAGTAACAAGTTGTACTACAAAGTTAAAGACCTAAGTGCTCTCTACCTAGTTCTAGTTTTCTTTTGGTGATTCCATGGTTGGATTACGAGCTACACAAGGGTGCTAGGGATGAATTCATAAGGTTTATTACAAGGTTAGATCAAGCCTAGCAAGGGTTAGCAAGATGGATAAAAGTTTGGAAGCTAGGGACTTTGGTTGAAAGGGTGTAGAATTTAGTGTTCTTGTTCATGGTTCTAGTCAAATTTCATCACAAGGATTGTAAGAAAACTCCTATTGTTACCATTGATTTCAGTAAATACTATTATTTCATGTATGTAATATGTTTTATATGCTTATTATGGTTGATTGTGCTTGGATAATTGAACTAAAACACTAGAAATCGTCGATAGGACTAGTTTTGCAAAATATAAACTGAACAAGGGCTGTAAACGGAGTTACGGGGAAACATTCATGAACTAAGAAACTTGGGTAATAACATAGGATTATAGATCGATGTCTTGTGGTCGTTTCGCCGGGTGGCTCATGCCGTAACTCATCCCGATGAATAAACTAGAGCCAAAATGGCAAAACGTGTCAAAAACTAAGTAACATCTTTTAAATGGCTAAAACTCATAAAAATTAGAAATAACTCCTTGTTGGTCAAAGAATAAAAGTTTTAGCTAACACCCTAACTTGAACGTGGCCGCTGTCCGTGCATTAAACGGAGTTGTAGAACTTGACTTATGACCAAAACCGTGAGACAGTTTGCTGCTGATTGAAATAACTAGAACATTCATGGGTAAATTGGTAATTTGACATTAGGTAAATAATTTATAGGGAAGTAGGACCTACTAATCTGATTAGTACATTTAATTACCTTTCTGAGGACATTTAAACCGAGTCGTGATCATTTACGGTTTAGATATAACGGGTAGATTTAGATGGGGAAAACTTAAATAAACAAAACGTAAACACTTATACGACTTCACAAATGTTAAGTATCCAAGCATAATTTATGTAATGACTATATAAGCATGTTTATACATTCAAATCTTTATTTTATAACCTAAGACACAACATCATATTCTAGGTTGCGCGTAGAGGTTTCTCGGCTTTTCCATCGATTCGTTATACATTTGATATCACCTTTATTACGGTGAGTTCGTAACCCCACTTTTACTCATTTAATTGTTTTACAAACTCTTTGGGGGAGATACATGCTCAACTACTTGCTTTTACTTTTACAAATACTCAAAACATTATACTTTATTGCATTATACTTGATTGCATTATACATGAATGCATTATACATGATTGCATTATACTTGATTGCGTTATACATGATTGTGTTAAACTTATATGCGTTATTCTTGGGTGCATTATACTTAATTGCGTTATTAAACTTAGTGGCTCCAAATTAAGTTGTTGGATGACCATTAATCTTTGGGAAGAGGCTCCCAGTATGTGTAATTCAGTGGCTCCAAATTAAGTTGTTGGATGACCATTAATTCAATAGCTCCAATTTAAGTTGTTGGATGACCATTAATTCAGTGGTTCCAAATTAAGTTGTTGGAAGACTATTAAATTAAACACATCCCAAATTAAGTTGTTAGAAGACCCTTGTGGTGACATTTATACTTTTTAATACTATGATACATACATACATGATTGACATACTATATTTTAGCAGTTGGTTGTAAACACACAGGTTGCAAGTTTTGTATGGGCGAAACTTGGGACTGAGTGGATTTACAATGCCTTTGCTATGTGAACATTCTTTAAAGGATTACATGTTAAACAAACTCTATGAACTCACCAACCATTGTGTTGACACTTATTCTAAACACATATCCTAAACAATTGATAAGTATGATGGTTATCCCAACCCATCACAAAGTCCATGTGCATATCCACATGCATATCATTCCTCACTCCTTCAAAACCACCTTGCCCTCAAGGTGTTGTCTTGAAAAGCACTCTTAATTCCGAGATCCCATAGTCTTCTTTGAATTACAACCTCTATCTTTTTCTTCTTTATGTACTTGTCATTAAGATGCTTCAAGAAAGGAATAAGAACATCTAGGGTATAAACAGAGTATTGGACTTCTTTATCAACCCCTTTGTTATTTTCATTTACCCCAAAACCTATAACCCCTTTACCTTCTAACACATTTGGCTCGTCATTGTTTTGCTCATCGGCCACACCCACCACTTTCGCGTCATCTTGTTTACCGTCCACTAACACCTTCACAAATACAACCTCGTTAACGAGTTCTTGACGTGGCACATTAAAATGTGACATTGTCAAGTTTTGATTTTGCATCCGTTGTTGTTACTACTTGTTTTGTTCTTTGAAAGAAGACGCACCGTTGATCCTCAAAACGTTCTTCTGTTCATTGGCTAATGAAAAAGCTTTGTCTAAAGTTGTGGGGTTTGACCTTAAGAGTGCACATTGTAGAGCCGGTTTAAGGCCAGAGATATAAAATGATTTAAGTATGTCTTCAGAGATCCCCATTACTCGATTTATAAGTACCTTAAACTCACTCTGATATTCGGCCACCGTACCCATTTGCAAGAGCTTAGATAGTGCGTCCTGATCACTGTTGCCCGATGCCATGAACAGTAACTTATGAATAGTGATCGATTATTTTTTACTTTTTTTTATTGGAACCCTAATTTGGTAGCCCTCTCAATGAAAGCACCAATTGATATGACGCGTGATAAGTAATATCGATAGTAGCACCCCGTTAAGCGTGATGTGAGCTCCTTAAGAAGAGAAGAAGAATACCATATATATGTTTATTTGTCAAAGCTTGATTGATTATTTTTCATTAATGACAGGACCTTAAATACTAGTTATGTGATAACTCACACAAACACAAGACTTATCCTAAAACATAACAAATACTTATCCTAAACACATTTCCTAAACAATTGTTAAGTATGATGGTTATCCCAACCCATCACAAAGTCCATGTGCATATCCACATGCATATCAGTCTCCATGACTTCATGTGTACTGCTTCTCCGAGCAAGAAATTATTTGCTTCGGAAGCCCATGCCAGCGTGGAGTTCAAATTGCATCCGGTTAACCTATTGACAAAATCATAAGAAAATTATCTCGTTTCTTATGCCATAAAGCTCTAAGGTTGAAGGAAGAGGTACCTCATTTTTTCAGCAAAGACAAAATATCCCAAAGCCTTGTATTTTTCCCGGAAATTTCTGCCAATAAAAAGATGTTAGATCAATGAAATCATTTACAGAGTCAATCACTTTTTATATTACAGAGAATCGTCAAAAAAAAAAACAACCAACTTAGTGCATCACTTCTGTCCTTTTTCTGTTTACCTAATCAAATTATAAAATGATTTCAGCGATCTTACCGGCTTAGTGACATTATCTTAGTCCTCTATAGCATCTGTAAACTTTTCAACATCCTGGTCATCAATTGTCCATGCTTGAGCAAGAGGTAAATTGCGAATGTCACACATTTTTTGGAACACCCAAGATTTTATACATCTCAATTTCCCCGGGAACTTGTATAAGAAAGATACGACACATAAGGAATCCAAAGCAAAAGAAGTTTCAGATGCAAAAAGAAAAAGAAGGCTTAGATATTAAAATTTAGCAATGAAATGTTAAATAATAAATTAGCAAGACCTAACTCACAGTCGATGTAGGACCATATTAATTGGATTTTCATATCAAATGGGCATTCCCAATCTAGTAAATTACCCAACCTAGCAGTAGTGCCACATTCACCTTTGTGTCTTATTCGAAAGACGAACTAATACTAAAATAAAAACTTGGTCTAACAATGTCTTCATAATGTTAAAGCCATGACATGTGTTAAAAAAACAACCATATTTAATGAAATCAAGATGATCAAGAGCTAACCTTAGCATGTACTCTGTTTTTATGCTTTGTAATGTTGGTTGTAGCAGCATATATCTTTATTTTCAATTCGTTCATCTCCTTCTCACATGCTTCTGCTTGTAATTTCTATTCTAGAAAAAAAAGAAATAGAGTAACTGAAGATAAATCCAACAACGACAACATAAACTATATTTTGGAAGAAAAGGGGTTACCCTTTACTTCTTCTTTCATTGAATCAATTTCTTCAGCAGCGATTTAGTTCCTTTTCTCTTTCATCAACCTCGACCCAAGCATTTTTTAGTTCTTCCTGTGAAACTGCTCTGAGTTACTGTTGTTTTTTCATCATCATTTGTTGTTGTTTTAACAAAAACAACAATATAATAAGAACTTATTTAGTCCAAAACTCTCATTATTGTTTAACATACAATATAATTTCTACCAGTTCTAAGGGGATGTTTGTATTAGGTTATCAACATGGCTTATTAAGAGTTCATTTTATCTTGTTTACTTTTCATAAGCTCATTTTCCTTTAATTTTCATAAGGCCATTTTTCCTATTCTTTATCATACGACATACTTGATTTCGTGTTTAGATCAAATGAGATATGATAGAAAATAGGGCTATAAGGTAACAAAATAAGCTAATCCAACCATACCTTGATTCAAAGAAGAGTTTTGTTGTTTTCCAACATCTTTTCGGCATTGATGAGCTTCACTTCATTTATTGTTTTAGGCCCATTTTCATTTTATGTCAAATGAAAAAGATCGATATCGGAAGACAAATATATAGTAGAATATCACAAAAATTGCAAAACTTTTGATTCTCTGATGATATCCAAAAAGAATTTGAAGTTTTCTTTATTTTTGATTTTTTTTTGCCTTTGGTATTGAACGTAATTTGGTAACCTGGATTGAAGGCCTAAATGTTGCAAATGTATGGCTAGATAAGTTCTTCATACAAATAAGTTGTTTTTAATCAAAGTATTGGTCTTGCTACAAAACTTACGAATAAATTTCTAAACTAACCTATCCACAAAGATAAACAATGCAGAATCATACAATAACTATTATAAGGTGTTTGGTGTTGCATTTTGAAATTGATTACGTTACGTGAGTGTAATATGCAATAATTGGAATTAAATACTGTAATGAAAAAAGAGACATAGCGTATCGATATGCTTGTGCTATACTAAAAATATGTGACAATTTAATTTCAGTAGCTCAAACGCGGTTATCCAAAACGAATCATTTGACCCTAAATAATCATATAACCAGAATCTATTCTACTATATCCACACAATTATGTAAATTAACACAAAAAACTAAATATATATCACAACTTGTTGGAATCACTCCTAAACTAGATTACAAGTGTTAGTAATTAATATGTAATAGTTAGCTTAATTAGGCCTTTATGTTTGTTATTATGCTAAGGCTTATGTAGAAGGCCCATAAGCCTTGGCCCAAGCCTAATAAGGAAAGGAAGGGAACTTGGATGTTGTCCTAGTTCCTTCCTATAAATACCTCATGTAAACCTTCATTTGAAGGTTGGTTGTTCACTTTTCTATTTCACTCTAAGCATAATCTTTCATATTCATTCGTGTGTTTTGGTTAAGAGTTCAACCGATCCTTTCTCTTCTCTATTTCTTCATATTGATGCTTGTGTTACATAAATGGGAACCTAACAGTGGTATCATTCGCCAAATAGTTGGTTGAAAAGGTTTTGTTTTTGAAGGTTATTCATATACGCGTAAGGTTCTCGGTTGCAACACTTTCATACGCAAAAAGCTTTCTCTTTTACACGTTATAATTCAAGATTCTTGTACTTTCAAGGTTATTTAGCGTTAAAGTTTAAGTTTTTGGCAAAAAGTTTCAAACTTTACGTGTATTTCTTTGTTTTTAAGCTTGGTTTAAATCGTGTAGTTAGTTCTACGCGTAAGGTCAAAAAGATTTCTTGATCATCAAGTTTCACACTTTTGTGTTATTTTTGTGATATTAAAGCATTTTCATCATAAAAATCTGGTTTAGAAACATTGTCGTGCTTAAAAATCAGTTTTGGTTAAGATTGGCTATTCCTACGCGTAACTAAACCCTAGTTATACGCGTAAGATATCCAAGTCTACGCATAAGGTTTTCCTTGGTTTGATCTTGATGCTCTGGTTTACTCGTGTTTTCTTGCTTGGATAAGCCCGAAACACTTCGACTTTGGATATCTTTTACACCGGAATAAGTGTAAAGGATTTTGGCAAAACCCTAGTTTTAAGCCTAGCTAAAACTTACTGTAGAATCTTTACGCCTAAGCCTTGTCTTACGATAAGCAATTCTTACGCATAACCATTCTACTACTAAGCTTTTTGATTATGTATAAGCTAAGATTTCCTTAACCCTACGCGTAAGCTAATCCTACGCGTAAGCTCACTTCTTACGCGTAAGTTGGTGTTTTTACGCATAAGGTTATTTCTTTGCCTAAGATGGTTTTCTACGCATAAGCACTCTTCATCAACAAAGTTTCATTCAACTACAAAGATCCATCATCAACACAAGCTTCAAGATGTCTCAACCACCATACTCTGGCTACTTCCCTCATGTGTATCCTCAACAACAACAACAACTCTATCAACAACAAAAATTCTATCAACAACAATTTCCTCAAGGAGCAATTCAACCACAAATGGTTCAACCACCACCTAGTCTTCAAGTACAACCTTACACAAACTTTCACAATCAACATCCATCCAGGAATATTATGAAGGAACCGTCTTGGTTTGCAAAGATGTGTGAAGCTTTAAGTAGCCAACAATCCATTCATGAGGCTGGATCACTTGATAGACCTCCAATGCTCACTCCCGAAAACTACGATCAATGGGTGATAAGGTTCTTTAGGTTCTGTGATATAAATAAGCCACATGGAAAGTTCTTAAAGAAGGTCATCTTGGAAGGTCCATTTCAAATGCCTACTGTCACTGTACCCGGAGATCCAAATGCTAATCCACCAAGAGGTGATGTCACTAACATTGCAAGTCTTAATGACCTCACTACTGATGAACTTCTACACTTTGAAGCCGATGAACTAACAATGCAATACATCCTTTTGGGATTACCCAATCCGATCCTTCGAAGTGTTGATGCTCAAAAGACTGCTAAAGCAATGTGGGAACATATTTATCTTCTCATGGAAGGAACTGAACTCAATAAAAAAGACATGGAATCCAAAATCTACTTGGCTTATGAACACTTCATGATTGAACCATGAGAGACATTAGAGTCATATCATCATCGATTCTCAGACATCATCAATGACTTGGAAAAACATAACATCATTATGCCAAGAATTGCAGTCAACACTAAGTTCCTAAGTAGTCTTGGTCCTGATTGGGAAAAGTATGTCATTTTCATCCGTCAAGCAAAGAATCTTCATCATGCTACATACGGATTGTTGTACGACTATTTGAAGCCCCACCAAAAAGAAGTAGACAAAGAAAGGGTTATCCGTGGACTCCCGGTCTCACCTTCACTTCCGGATAATCAACAATTTGCTTTGTGGGCTCAAGCTTGTTATCCTCAATTCCTGACATTACAAACTGTCTTCAAAAATCCTCCACAACCAACTGCAAGAATTACACCATATGATCCGTCACAGCACCAATCTCAAGAAACTCAATTGGTTCCATACAGCAACAACAACAACAATGATCAAGCACTTTACAGTGAATCTAGTGAGGATACAGAAGCTTTAGGTGCATTGCAACAAGGGTTTGTCATAATTGCTAGAGCCTTCGGCCGATATTCAAACAAATCTAACAATCGCATTCGTACCTCATCAAACACAAGAAATCAGGCTGTTGTTAACAATGGACGTGTTGAAGTTCAGAATCGTGGTAATGTTCGTCAGATGGGCGGTGGTCAAGGGTTTAATCAAATGGGAAGGAATAACATGGGTGCTCCACAACAACAAAGGGCTCAAGTGCTTGAACAGGGTAATGCTCAAAATGGGATTAATGGTATTCATTGCTATAACTGTAATGAGAAGGGTCATCTGGCTAATGCATGCCCAAAGCCAAGGACAAGAGGCAGCGCTTATCACAAAGAGGCTTTACTCTTGTCTCTTAAGGATGGGTGGAACTCTTACTAACAAGGAACAGAGCTTCATGGCAAATGCAGATTATGATGATGATATGGAGGACTTGCAGGCTAATGCAGCAGTTATGTTGATGGCAAACATGCATGAACTCCACATGAGTGACACAGGCCCAGTGTATGACACTGACGGCTTGTCTCATGTACCGAATCAAACCATATTCATTACTGATATGATATCTCCGCCTACATCTGTATCCGACGAGGATCAAAATGTTCAACATGAGCCGTCTACATCTCATTCCGATGATAATCAAATAGATCCCGTAGTTATATTTGACGATCAAGATGACCTTATGGTTACCATTGATAATCAATTTGACTCCGTGGTTATACTTGAGGATCTAACTAATGATCATGTTGAGACTCACGTTGAACAAGCTGAACTTCCGTCTGAGCTCATGACCTTACTTAAAGACCAAGAATCTCGCCTGGAAATATGCAAGGACATCAATAAGCAATTAAAGGACAAAATGCATCGTTAACTAGGGATATTGAATGCTTAAAAACCAACTCAACGTTTTCAAACTCAAGAAAACGTGAAAAAGGATTGAAGTCGCTTTTGCTAAATCTTACCAAAACGAAAAATCATTAGAACAACATATATGTGATCTAGTCGCATCCAAGAATGCTTTGTTGTCTCAAATAGAACAAGCGAAATATGATCATAAACAACAACTTAACGCCTTACTTTGAAACTCAAAAGCCAAGTCCGAGTTGTTAACTTGTCAAAACAGTTCTCGAGTACAAAAAGCATTCAACGAAACGAATAGATAACTATCTTGAAGAAATTGTCGACTTACAAAACAAAATCAAAGAGTTTCGAAATGTTGTTTATAAACATGGTGAGTCAATCACAACTAAGGGTGAGCATATGACCCGAACGGACTGGACCGACCGAAGGACCGACACGGACCGAGACCGGACCGACCACATTCGGTCCGATCTGCTGATGAGTGTGTAAATACTCATCATTTTTGTACAAAATAAACTGCAAAATCATCTGAAAACACTCATAAACACATCAAATGATCAAAATATCACAAATCGTGTTTTATGTGTTTTAAATGCAAAATATCAAAATCGGATGAAAACATATCAAATTTGCAAAATTGCGCTTTAGTCCCCAAGTTTCAAAATTGTCAAAATAGTCCCCGAGCCAAAATTTCAAAGAAAAGCCACCAAAGGTCTTTTAAAATCACAAATTGTCATATTTAGTCCTTTGGTGGAAAATCTAAAAGTTTTGAGAAAATTACGTTTGGTCCCCGAGCTTTTAAATTGGTCAAATTTAGTCCTTGGAAATTTTCAAAAATGTCAAACTAGACCTTGGACTATTAAATATTGGCAAAACAAACCCTTTTGACTACTCTTCATAAGTTACATATTTGGTCCCTCAGTTTGGAAGAATTACATGTTTGGTCCCTTGTTTTAATAATTTCTACAAACCATTCGGACCCTAATATAAACCCAAGCCCAAACTTAAAACCCTTGGCCCAAATCTCTTTACCCGGTCCAACCCCTTGACCCGACCAACCCACCCAACCATTTTAAATAAAACCCGCCCCTCTTCCCTGTCCCCGACAATCTTGTTCTGCACCTCCCTCCTCAAACCTCCCATACCCACCCTACACACCCATTGTCTCCTCCACTCACCTACCCATCCCCATTGCATTAATTACACTTCCTTCCCTGTCCCTGATATCCAAACAAGATTTGGCGCCAAAACAAGATAAGTGGCTAGGATGAGCTCTGGCCATTGAATGGTTGAGATTGATGCTGGGATTTGCTCAGAAGGTGAGAGAAAGCATTTTGGAGCATAAAAGGAGACAAGAGGGTGCATCAAGAGGGAGTTAGTTTTAGTTTTCTTAAAATTGTATGTCATTTTTTAGTTGGTAGCATCTTAACTAGTTTTCAATATTGTTTTAAAGTTAATTTGTACTCAACAATAGTATTCAAATGTATTTCAACTCTAATTGAGTATCAATTTAAGTTAAAGTTCAGTTTCCATTTTTTTGCTTACTGTTGCATTTTCTCAATATCAAATTCATTATCAAAACTGTTAGCAGTCTACTTTAAAGCTTAAACAAGCTCTAATAAGCTTGTTAAAGCTTTGTATAAGCTTATTTGCACAATTCATACAACTTTGGCAACTGGTCAACAAAAGTCAAAGCAAGGAGCAAAATGGGTACAGAGAAGGAATTGTTTGGTTCAAAGCTGGAAATGGGTTGAAATGGAAGCATTGGGTTGAATAAATTAGGGTAGTGTTCTTGGTTTCATGTGTGGCAGGCCATAGTGGTCTTGGACTGCATACACTGTGTTTGTGGCTATAATCTGTTAAAACTTGTTCATTCTGTGTTCATTAAGTTAGCATAACTTAGATTGATCAATAAAATTAGCTATATTAGAGATTGGATTAGATTTGATTAAAAATTAGAAGTTAAAGGAGTGTTTGGTTTGTAGAGTAATCTGTTTAAAAAGTTAGTTCATTGTATGATAATTGCTGGTCTATGTTTGTGTGACTCAAACTAGTTCACATCTGTCCAAATTTTTGCATGTAAAACATTAAAAGTCAATATCTCTTGAAATCTGTCTTATTGAGTGATCTGTTGTGGATTTTGAATTGCAAAACCTTATTTTGTGCTTAAAAGTCCTAAACCAAGCTTGCTTCATCCTCATTTCATCAAAATAGATCAATATCAGTCATTAAATTGGATCAAAACTTCACCAAAGTCAAAGTTCATATCTGTTTTTAAAAGTCAAAATGTTTCAAAGTTGGTTTTTGCAGATCTTGCAGATTGTGGACAGATCTTATTAAAGCTTTCCAAGGTGTGAATTTTTGGTTATAAGTAGTCTACTAGGAGGTCTATAGGACCTCACATCTGGTTTTAGCTTTTGCCTTTTGGATAAGCTTGGGCATAAGCTCAAAGTGAGCCCTAGGTGCCCTGCACCAACTCAGCATATACTGAGTGAATTCTCGCTTGTAAACAAGCTTGCACCGAGCTTATAAAAGCTTTTCAAGGGCTGGTCTTTTGGTCATAGGTAGTCACTTAGGTCTAGTTTAGAACTTAATCAATGGTTTTAGTTTGTAGCTTATTTAGGTACTTATTTTGGGACCGCAAGTTGATACCAATTTGCTTTTAGCTTAATATCAAAAACACCAAATCTGTGGAAATTGTGCTAATCAAGAGTGTAACTTGTTGATTTTGTTTGATTTGGTCATATTTAGTATATCATAGCTTCTTTTAACAGTAGGTAGCTTGTTTGGTTCATTTGCTTATCAATTGCTTATGTCAAATAAGCACTGAGTGATCAGTTCATTTTCTTCCACATAACCACTGTTTTCCAATTTTCCTAGCTTCTTATCATTATTTTAGAATTTTCCTGAAATTTTCAGATTTTTATAAGCTGTTTTGCTATTTATCTTGATTTTAATTAGTTTTTAAGTATTTTTAATTAGCCTTTAATATAAAAAATTCAGAAAAGGTTCAAAAAAATAATTTTTCAATTTTCTTAGGTTTAGATAAATATAAAAAGTAAAAAAAGTAATTTTCCATATTTTTCATAGTTCATTTGGTAATTTTTAGTAATTTAATTAGATTTTAATAGTTTAAAATTCATAGAAAATAGATAAATAGTCATAAAAATACAAAAATAGTTTTGAAAAGTCTATTTTGATATTTTAGACTTTTCCAAGTCTTAATCTTATTTTTCTAGCCTAATTTCCTATTTTCTTGTATTTTAGATAATTAATTAATAGTTAAAAATAGTTTTTAATTAGATAATTAGTCTTAAAAATAATTTTCTTTTTCTAAAAAGTTTCTTTTATCATTAGGTTTATAAAAATGTCATTTTCATATTTTTAGGGTTAATATTGATTTAGTTTCACGTTTTTAGTTATGCACGTCGCGTAGATTTTAAATTCGGTTCAGAAATCATAAAACAAAAACATCATTTTAATTTTAGTGATAGCGTTTATTTAATAGATTTTATCTTTTAATTTCCTCTCATTTGCATTTTAGCCTTTGTATTTGTTTGATATTTCGTAGTTATAATAATCTCAAATTCCTTTTCGCTCAAACTTCTCGATCACTAGACGTTGATTGATCCATTGCATAGCTCATTTTGGGACATAACGACCGGGAGACTCTATACTCCTCAGATCTTCATTGATTTCGTGCTTAAGTGTTTTAAGTTTTCTTACGCTTGCGTGAGAGAACTTGACGGTTTTGCTTATCAAGATCAAATTTTGGCGCCCGGGAGCAGTGGCCGATCTATCTTCCGTATAGCGATTAGTTGTTTGAATCCTCACTCTCTGTTTATATCATCCATCTCTGATATATATATATATATATATATCCATATTTTCTTCTAAAAATCCAAAACCCAAAACATCCAAAACGTATAAAACACAAAAATATTTTTCTTTTGTTTCTATATATGTATCAAAAATAAAAATACAAAAGATTCGCTGCTTTCTTTAATAAATAACAACTTAAAAGATTACCACCGAAAACCAAGGCGTTGCACTACCTAAGCTGGGGTGCGACCATAATAAGTTCCCGAACTAAAGATTTAAAACTTGCCTTTGTGTCCTTGTGATTGGTGTACCTTTTTCAAAGAAGCCATTCATCTTGGATTATTGGTAAAGTTCATCGTTGTTTTGCCTCGATTTTGTGTTAATTGATTTTGTTGTGATATCGACGTTTGAACCGAAAACCCATAAAGATTCTTCTCACCGATTTTTACAAAACGTCTTCATAATTCTCATTCTCATCCGAAATATCTTCATAATTCCATTTCTCTCCTTAACTCGAGAGTCCTTAGAGTTAACTCTAGTGCATCGCACTGTTCTTCTAGATCATTGAGTCCTTTGCGTGATCTAGCGAAATTCCAAGGAGACGTTCTCAGAGCGTCTTGCCCAAATAGTCGAACCCGAGATTCGCACTATTTCAAACAACACCATGGCGATTTAACGTACGTACTATGGCGGAATGCTCGTGCACCCACCAAGGGTTATGGAGATGCCATTGTTTTACCCGTTATCAATTTCGATCACTTTGAATTGAAGACACATTTGATCCAACTTATGTCTACGAATCAATTCCGCGGTGCGATCGAGAAGACCCAGTATGCACACATCCGTTGGTTTAACAAGTTAACCTCAACTATCAATTTCAAGGATGTACCGCAAA
The DNA here is from genome assembly GCA_022545495.1 of Chrysanthemum lavandulifolium. Classification (NCBI taxonomy): domain Eukaryota; kingdom Viridiplantae; phylum Streptophyta; class Magnoliopsida; order Asterales; family Asteraceae; genus Chrysanthemum; species Chrysanthemum lavandulifolium. Next base: position 153,123,336 of record CM040246.1, read on the forward strand.
AGTCATCAAGTTGATGCTTTTCCATTCTCTCTGAGGGACACCGGTTTGGCCGGAAAAGAACCCCTCGATCTATCGAAACTTGGGAGGATCTTGTTCAAAAGTTTGTGAACTACTTCTTTCCTCCATCAAAGACGACTAATCTTAAAATGAAATTTTTGGATTTCGTCAAAATTTCGATGAAAACTTTGGAGAGGCATGGAGAGATTCAAAGATCTCCTCGAGAAATGCCCCATCATGAATTCACGGAGCTTCAACAAGTAAATATCTTTTACAATGGGTTGAACGGAAGCGATCAAGATTCCTTGAATGCAGCCAGCAGCGACAATATCTTGAATCGTAAACCTAAAGATGTGATTGAGATTTGCGAGCAAAAATCAAAAGTTCCTATTTCTCGCAACAAAGTCAATGTTCGAACACTCTGCTTCTTCATCCGTAACTCTTCCGAAGTTAGCCGCTCCGTTAACCGCTCTAACGGACATCATCCATTGTATGATAAAAGAGGTAAAGGAAATCAAAAGCGAAATTCATAAGCGGAACCAATCAAAGCCGTAAACAAGGTGTGTGAAACTTGTAGTGGTCCACATGCGTATTATGATTGTCAACAACCGATGCTTCCTTTACCAAGCTCCGTAGCTTCGGTAAACCACAATCAATACCGACCACAGCTGATCCTCACTACTGCACCTAGCGGTATGACACCACCGGTTTTCCTCCTGCAAAACCATGGCAATCAAAACCATGGCAATCAAAATCGCTTTGTTCAATCAAGGACAAAATTTCAATAACTCTCAAAATTTCAATCAAAACGGAACAATTTCAACCAACCTCAACCATATCAAGCTCCTAATCATCAAAGCTATCAACCACCTCCTCAAGCTCCCATTCAATGACTTCATGAAAATGACCGAGTCAAACATCGTTCTATGCAAACTCGGATCAATAATATGAGAGTTGAGCTTAAAGGAAATTGATACCACAATGTCTCGGCAGACAAATGAGTTAAAGAATATGATGAGCGGTTTCATGAACATGAATATGAACAAAGCTTCACCATCTTCCGGGGACTCCCAAGCAATACTATTCCCAATCCTAATGCCGAGTTGAAAGCCGTCACCACTGTAGTGGTAAGACGCACAATGGACCTTCGAATCCAATGCCCCTCCTCCCGTGGCATTTAGTCAAGATACCAAGGAGACAACGGACAAGGTGCATTATTCAAGCCCACGGTATCAAGACACGTCCCACCTTGTGAGTCCAAGCTTAAAGTCCGAACCCGATGTTCGAGGAAAATCTGAGCGTAAAACACTTCCATCCCGGCTAAAAGTCTAGTCGACTTCCTTACCCATCAAGAATGAATGATGAGAAGCTCAAAGACAAAACAAAGAGCAAATGGAAAAATTTTCCAAATCTTCAATGAGCTTCACTTTGATTTAAGCTTCGTTGATGCTCTCGTTCTAATGCCTAAATTTGCATCCACGCTTAAAGGCTTACTCACCAACAAAGATAAGCTATCTAAGATGGCTAAAACTCCCTCAATGAACAATGCTCGTGCCATTCTTAATAAGCTTCCGAAAGCTTGAAGACCCCGGCGGTTTTAATCCGTGTGATTTCTTGGGGATGTTTCAATGCGCCTTGGCCGATCTTGGCGCTAGCATTAACCTCATGCCACTCTCGGTATGGAAGAAACTTTCTCTTCACGAACTTTCATCCACTCGTATGACACTCGAGCTAGCGGACCGCACTGTAACTCGTCCACTTGGGATAGCCGAGGATGTCGTGATGAAAGTGGGAAAGTTTCACTTTCATGCCGACTTTGTTGTAGTATACTTGATGCGGATCCTAGAGTTCCCTCATCTTGGGAGAGCTTTCTTAAGAACGAGTCGTGCTCGATTGATGTGTTTCTTTGAAGAGTTGACCATTCGGGTTGACAACGAAGAGCTCACGTTAAATATAAACCGAACTCCAAACCTCTCAGACAAGCAGTGTTGCCACAATTGATCAAAGATCCGAAGATTCAATGCAACACTCTCAAACTTCACGGTTAAGAGGAGTTTTCAAAACGTCGAGCTCAAAGCTTTGAAAGTTACCCCGGTTCAAACAAATGGTTTGAAAGCTGTACCGTGGAAGTCAAGAGTGTTCTTGATGATGATGATGATGATCTAGAATCGAGACTTCATCGAAGTGGTGGAAAGCGCTAGCTCTAAGAGCACACCACTTGTCCCACCTCCGGCATCGTTTGTCGCATCGAGTTTGTTAACTCTGTGGATGAAACCAAACTCTCTTCATTTCATCCGAGTTGGATGATGATGTTTGTGATCCAATGGGAGACATTCTTCCCATTGATGAATCGCTCAAAATGATCCATCATCTTCTAGTCCTATTCCGACTCTTCCATCCCTTCTCTCACTCCCGATGAGGAGGATGACAACTTTGGAATCAAGTCGATGCATTTCTTAGTGATGAGTCAATTCCAACGGAATTGATAACACTTACCTTGATCCGGAGGAGACATTCTTTTCCGGAAAGTCCGTTGATTGAAGAACCATTTCCCACCCTCCTCCCGGACATCTTCTTGACAATCACCATCTAAGCTTCAAGTTTAAGCTTAAAATGTCAAAGCGGTGATTTTCTTCTCTCTCGTCAAGAATGGACTTGCATTCTCATGTACGTCTTTATTCCATTCTTCACGGATGGTGTGGTTGCTCTTTCCCTTTTTCTTTCGGAATGAGGACACCATCTTTGACCCCGTATCATCCCTTATAGTGTCTACTATTAAACAATACCGCGGTTATATCTCGGTGTGGAACTTTTCGATGTTCATATGTTCATTAACATTGTGAACGAAAGTCCGATCGAGATTGGTTTTCCCGTTACTTTCCCCATGAACAAATGAATACGGGGTCGAGTCAAGCTAGCGACTCGGGAATCAAAAACAATAGCATGCCATATGGGTTTTCACCCATATTTCGTCTTCTTACCTCTTTCTACCACCCTAGTGTGGGGGTTGCCCACATGTTTTGTATATAAATCCTCAAAAAAAAAAAAAAAAAAAAAATCATCTTTCTAAATAATGGCCTTAGTATTTCCTTTCACGTTCTTTGTTTCGGCATAACTTGCGGTACTTTGAATATTGAGGGCAATATTCATCTCTAGTGCGGGGGATTCTCACGAATTTTATCATGTAATTATACCGCCTAATCCCCGTTTTGGCCAAAATTTTTTTTGGAGTAAGTGTTTTACACTTTCTCATTTGTTATCGATCCGCCATGTCTCAGAAGACAAAAGGATTAGCTAATCCAGAGCAAACGGCTCTTGGTAAAGATCTCTCAAATCCGTTTATATGGCTTGCAATTTGCCCAAAATTGTATGGTATTCAACTCACCATATCCTAAAAGTGAAGAGTTGGCTAGCCCAAGATTATGGCTTGTGGTAAAGGCAGTGGAAAAACCATAATTGGTAATCGACTCACCAAAGATAATATTGATAATTTATCTAAGAGTTGGCTAGTCCGGAAAGTGCGGCTTCGGTAAAGACAAAATCAAATCCGTTGAAAGTCGGTGGTTTGCTCAAAATCACATGGTTATCGGTGTACCATGGTTCTTACTTGAACTGAAACATTTGGCTACTCCGAAGTAATGGCTTTTGGTAAAGAGATTAAAATCCATTATGTTTTCTCAAATCATTGCTAGGGACTAGCAATATCTCGATGTGGGGATTGATGAGTGTGTAAATACTCATCATTTTGTACAAAATAAAGCGAAAATCATCGAAAACACTCGAAACACATCAAATGATCAAAATATCACAAATCAGTGTTTTATGTGTTTTAAATGCAAAAATATCAAAATTAGATGAAAACATATCAAATTTGCAAAATTGCGCTTTAGTCCCCAAGTTTCAAAAATTGTCAAAATAGTCCACGAGCCAAAATTTCAAAGAAAAGCCACCAAAGGTCTTTTTAAAATCACAAATTGTCATATTTAGTCCTTTGGTGGAAAATCTAAAAGTTTTGAGAAAATTACAGTTTGGTCCCTGAGCTTTTAAATTGGTCAAATTTAGTCCTTGGAAATTTTCAAAAATGTCAAACTAGACCTTGGACTATTAAATATTGGCAAAACAAACCCTTTTGACTACTCTTCATAAGTTACATATTTGGTCCCTCAGTTTGGAAGAATTACATGTTTGGTCCCTTGTTTTAATAATTTCTACAAACCATTCGGACCCTAATATAAACCCAAGCCCAAACTTAAAACCCTTGGCCCAAATCTCTTTACCCGGTCCAACCCCTTGACCCGACCAACCCACCCAACCATTTTAAATAAAAAAACCCGCCCCCTCTTCCCTGTCCCCCGACAATCTTGTCTGCACCTCCCCCCTCCTCAAACCTCCCATAGCCACCCTACTACACCCATTGTCTCCTCCACCTCACCTACCCATCCCCATTGCATTAATTACACTTCCTTCCTCGTCACGATATCCAAACAAGATTTGGCGCCAAAACAAGATAAGTGGCTAGGATGAGCTCTGGCCATTGAATGGTTGAGATTGATGCTGGGATTTGCTCAGAAGGTGAGAGAAAGCATTTTGGAGCATAAAAAGAGACAAGAGGGTGCATCAAGAGGGAGTTAGTTTTAGTTTTCTTAAAATTGTATGTCGTTTTTTAGTTGGTAGCATCTTAACTAGTTTTCAATATTGTTTTAAAGTTAATTTGTACTCAACAATAGTATTCAAATGTATTTCAACTCTAATTGAGTATCAATTTAAGTTAAAGTTCGGTTCCATTTTTTGCTTCCGTTGCATTTTCTCAATATCAAATTCATTATCAAAGCTGTTAGCGATCTATTTTAAAGCTAAACAAGCTCTAATAAGCTTGTTAAAGCTTTGTATAAGCTTATTTGCACAATTCATACAACTTTGCAACCGGTCAACAAAAGTCAAAGCAAGGAGCAAAATGGGTGAGAGAAGGAATTGTTTGGTTCAAAATGGAAATGGGTTGAAATGGAAGCATTGGGTTGAATAAATTAGGGTAGTGTTCTTGGTTTCATGTGTGGCGAGCCATAGTGGTCTTGGACCTTTTGCATGACAAGAATCTTGTGTTTGTGGCTATAATCTGTTAAAACTTGTTCATTACATGTTCATTAAGTTAGCATAACTTAGATTGATCAATAAAATTAGCTATATTAGAGATTAGATTAGATTTGATTAAAAATTAGAAGTTAAAGGAGTGTTTGGTTTGTAGAGTAATATGTTTAAAAAGTTAGTTCATTGTATGATAATTGCTGGTCTATGTTTGTGTGACTCAAACTAGTTCACATCTGTCCAAATTTTTGCATGTAAAACATTAAAAGTCAATATCTCTTGAAATCTGTCTTATTGAGTGATCTGTTGTGGATTTTGAATTGCAAAACCTTATTTTGTGCTTAAAAGTCCTAAACCAAGCTTGCTTCATCCTCATTTCATCAAAAGAGATCAATATCAGTCATTAAATTGGATCAAAACTTCACCAAAGTCAAAGTTCATATCTGTTTTTAAAAGTCAAAATGTTTCAAAGTTGGTTTTTGCAGATCTTGCAGATTGTGGACAGATCTTATTAAAGCTTTACAAGGTGTGAATTTTTGGTTATAAGTAGTCTACTAGGAGGTCTATAGGACCTCACATCTGGTTTTAGCTTTTGCCTTTTGGATAAGCTAGGGCATAAGCTCAAAGTGAGCCCTAGGTGCCCTGCACCAACTCAGCATATACTGAGTGAATTCTCAGTTTGTAAACAAGCTTGCACTGAGCTTATAAAAGCTTTTCAAGGGCTGGTCTTTTGGTCATAGGTAGTCACTTAGGTCTAGTTTAGAACTTAATCAATGGTTTTTAGTTTGTAGCTTATTTAGGTACTTATTTTGGGACTGCAAGTTGATACCAATTTATGTTTTTAGCTTAATATCAAAAACACCAAATCTGTGAAATTGTGCTAATCAGTAGCTGTAACTTGTTGATTTCTGTTTGATTTGGTCATATTTAGTATATCATAGCTTCTTTTAACAGTAGGTAGCTTGTTTGGTTCATTTGCTTATCAATTGCTTATTTCAAATAAGCACTTGAGTGATCAGTTTCATTTTCTTCCACATAACCTACTGTTTTTCCAATTTTCCTAGCTTCTTATCATTATTTTAGAATTTTCCGAAATTTTGATTTTTATAAGTGTTTTGCTATTTATCTTGATTTTAATTAGTTTTAAGTATTTTTAATTAGCCTTTAATATAAAAAATCTTAAAAGGTTCAAAAAATAATTTTCAATTTTCTTAGGTTTAGATAAATATAAAAAGTAAAAAAGTAATTTTCCATATTTTCATAGTTCATTTGGTAATTTTAGTAATTTAATTAGATTTTAATAGTTTAAAATTCATAGAAAATAGATAAATAGTCATAAAAATACAAAATAGTTTTGAAAAGTCTATTTTGATATTTTAGACTTTTCCAAGTCTTAATCTTATTTTTCTAGCCTAATTTCCTATTTTCTTGTATTTTAGATAATTAATTAATAGTTAAAAATAGTTTTAATTAGATAATTAGTCTTAAAAATAATTTTCTTTTCTAAAAAGTTTCTTTTATCATTAGGTTTATAAAATGTCATTTTCATATTTTTAGGGTTAATATTGATTTAGTTTCACTTTTTTAGTTGTCGTCGTAGATTTTAAATTCGGCGGTTTAGTAAAATCATAAAACAAAAACATCATTTTAATTTTAGTGATAGCGTTTATTTAATAGATTTTATCTTTTAATTTCCTCTCATTTGCATTTTAGCCTTTGTATTTGTTTGATATTTCGTAGTTATAATAATCTCAAATTCCTTTTCGCTCAAACTTCTCGATCACTCAGACGTTGATTGATCCATTGCATAGCTCATTTGGGACATAACGACCGGGAGACTCTATACTCCCCGATCTTCATTGATTTCGTGCTTAAGTCGCTTTAAGTTTTCTTACGCTTGCGTGAGAGAACTTGACAGTTTCTTGGCGCATCATCTCGCGATCTCGGCTTTTGGGCTAATGGTCCTCTGTCCGTCCGGACCAAACCCGGCAATTGGTTTTGTTGGACCGGACGGTCGGTCTCGATCTAGGGTTTATGCAAAATCGGTTTCGGTTGATCCGGTCTTGGCGGTCCGGTCCGATTTTGGACCATGCACGCGCTTAATTACAACTATTCAAAGTTTACTTTTAAACCAAATCAAATGGATATGGACCGAATCTTGCCGATTACAAACCAAAGTTTTCAAATAGAGCATTCAAACCAAATCACAGTTTACAAAGGCAGAAACGTAATTGATGATTCCATTATGAGTGTTGTTGAATATAATCATCAAGAGGAATTAGATGCAGAAGACGAGAGTCGATCAAAATTAGAAAATGTTGTTTATAACAGACCATTTAACTATTCAAAAGCCATCACTTTCGTCACTATTAGAAAATGTCCTTTACCTTCACTTAGTGAAGTAAAATCAATACCCAAAAATGTAAAATTATTAAATATTTTGATACATTCATGTCGGACATCAAACTTTTGGAACGAGAAATTGAACTCAATTCTGAAATAAAAGTTGAACATTTTCAATCACCTCAAGCGAGAGCACAAAGAGATATTTTTCAGAAAAGAATTTGACCTCATGTCCAGAATTTGAAAATGTATGCATTATATTGGGAAGGGATTTTCACAAAGAGCTTGGACTTATGAAAAGAGTTTTCGAACAAAGAGAAACATCGATTTCAAATACAAAACGCAAAAAGAAAATGTTAAGAAAAGATGTTGATCGACTCTTGAAAGATGTTATATGTCGATATCCATAATGTTGTGTTACTACATTCATTGCATATGCATTTGATTATATCTCTCTGATTCTCTTGATTATGTTGAAAATGTTGGGAATCGTCTTCGTGTCACAAATCAAGTCTTTAAAAGTTGACAATGAATGTTTGTTAAACGAGCTTTCAAATGCAAAACGTCGTCTTCAATGGTGTCAAAAAGATTGTCAAAATCGAGAACTCGCTTTGCAAAACAAAAAATCTTAATCCAAAACTTGAGAAACTGGATGATCAAAACGCGTCTTTGAAGTGTCAAATTTCAAAATATGAACAAGAACTTTCAAAAGTTAAAAAGGAATATGGTGTCATATTTGATTTACTCAAAAAGGCTCGTGCTAAAGCGGACAAAGACCTTGATGATCATCTTGCATACACCAAAGATGTTTTACGACGAGATGGACTCACTCATTCTAAAAATCTAGATTTGTTACACAAAATCCATGATCTAAAAGCAGAGTTGGTAAAACTTAAGCAAGATAGGGATAGAAACACTGTAGTCACTGCACCTACATAGATTCAAAATGAATCTAGAACATCTCATGATAAACCACAAGAAACTAATGTGCTTCCCTCTACTGAAACAGGAATAGTTGCCTCTTTTCCCAACGCCCGCACTTCACAGCCTAGGAGCAATACAAGGAAGAATAGGAAGTTGCGTCGTAAGAAAAGAACAATAAAGAATGCTGAAGTAGAAGAACACCCTAGGACTTTGAATAAAACTCAGGTTGCATCCACTTTAGATATTGCGTCTGACAAATGTAATGAACAAAGTGATGTAACGAATGCTGAATCCTTAAGTACTCTTAATGTTTTGTTTGAAGCTTCTTGTGTTGGTTGTCGTAAAGCATGTTTTCTGGTTGTCATGATAAATGTGTTGCTAAGGTTATCTTGAACCGTAAGTGGAATAATAGAAAACGGAATACCTCTAGGCCCACTATTGCTTCTAAGTCTGTGCTAGGTAAACCACCCTCTAGTGTTCCAACTACGATCATTGATGTACCCATAGAACCACCTTCACCTCCTAGGAAGAACTTATCACCTAGTGCATTCACTAAGACCAAAGCTAAGACTAGTTGGAGATGGCGAAATGGTTACATAATACACTTGGATTTAAATAGATACCTAAAATCATTGATATGTGTTTTACTATAATCGCTTGGAACCTCTAACTCTTGGGTTCCACATCTACTTCTATTCCATCCGTGTCATCCGTGTCTAATGCGGTGATACGATCATCCTTGATTGTTGATAGCGGATGTTCCCGACACATGACAGTAATCTCAAACTGTTATAAAACTTTGTTGCAAAGTTCATTGGCAATCGTCAGATTCGGAATGATCACTTCGCTATCATGGGCTACGGAGATTACATCAATGGCAACATCGAAATTAGCGAGGTTTATTATGTGGAAGGTCTCGGTCACAATCTCTTCTCGCTTGGTCGATTCTGTGATGGAGATTTGGAAGTTGCTTTTCGGAGAAAACTTGTTTCATTCGTGATCTACAAGGAAACGATCTTATGTCTAGCACCGCAATTCAAGTCTTTACACAATCTCAATGCAAGACATGATTGCTTCATCTCATCTGCTACTTTCTAAGGCAACATCTATAAAATCTTGGCTATAGCACAATCGTCTCACATTTAAACTTTCAAACCATAACCAACCTTGCTCGATACAAACTTGTTGAAGGTCTCCCAAGATTCCGACATTCTAAAGATCACCTATGCTCGACATGAACAAGGAAAAGCACTCATGCTCACTTTCCTTCAAAGGTGGAACACACTCACAACATGTGCTTCATCTTATTCACATGGATTTGTGTGGCCCGTCTTGCGCGCAGACGATTAATGGCAAACGCTACATCTTGGTAATTGTATATGACTACTCAAGATGGACTTGGGTTTATTTTCTTGAGTAAAGATCAAGCTCCATAGATGATCATCACCTTTCTCACGAAAATTCAAGTTCGGCTCAAGAACACGGTCGGACAAATCGAATAGACAAAGGAACCGAATTTGTGAATCAAACTCTTTGTGCATTTTATGAGAAAGTGGAATTGAGCATCAAACATCTATTGCACGTACACGAGAACAAAACGGAGTTGTTGAAAGATCAAACCGTGCGTTAGTGGAAGTCGCAAGAACAATGTTAATTAATGCTAAACTTCCAGTTACTTGTGAAATTCAAGCGGTGTCAATCTGCATGCTACACTCGAATCGCTCAATGATTACCAAGCGCCACAACAAAACACCGTATGAGCTTATCCACAATCAGTAAACCGAATCTCAAACACTTTCATGTATTTGGATCCCTTTGTTATCCGAATAATGATCGTGATGACTTTAGTAAGCTCAAAGCCAAAGGCGACATTGGAGTCTTTGTTGGATATTGTGAAAACTCTAAGGGTTTCGGATGCGGAATCGTTGTACAACGAAGATTATGGAAGCGATTCATACAAATTTCGATGAACTTACGAAATGGCTTCTCGAGCATAGACTCGGAACCCGGTCACAACCGTTTAAACTTCCCTCAAACCCCATCATTAGTGAACCTAGTTTACAACTAACTCGACGTCAAATGGAACGACTATTTGCTCCTCCTTTAGTGATGATATTGATGAACTTGCTCGTGTGTATCCAATGTTTCATTGCTCAACACGATCAAAACCTAAAACTCGATATACCGCTACAACAACTACCGCTGAGGAAGCACCACCGTTGATTCTACAACAACACTCGAACAAACCGCATCCAACGACGCTGAACCAGCTGATGATATTCTGAACAATGAAGTACCCCCACCTGCAAATTATGATCCAAATGCGTTCTTCAACCCGTTTGCTAATGAAACTGCCACATCTGATGTTGCAGAATCATCCACAAGCCATTTGAATCCTCCTAATCTGCAGAATGTATATCAACATCAACCTTCCACATATCATTGGAAGAAATACCATCCTCTTGAGAATATTATTCGTAACCCGAATCAACCAGTCATAACTAGACAACGTCTTGACACAGACGGTGAACATTGCATTTATGCACTCACTGTCTGCCAATCTTAACCTAAAAACATTAAAGATGCAATGACAAAAGTCAATGGATTGAATCCATGCAAGAAGAACTCAATCGGTTTAAACGTCTTGAAGTATGGGAATTGGTTGAAAGACCAACGGTCTACGCTATTGGTCTCAAATGGATTTGGAAAACAAATTGATCTTTGAAGGAACCGTAATCGTAAATAAGTCACGTCGGTGGCTAAGGGTTATGTACAGGGAAGAGGGTATTGACTTTGAAGAATCCTTCGCTCCGGTTGCTCGCCTTAAGGTCGTTTGGATTTTTCCGTTTGCGGCTCACATGAACATAACGGTTTTTCGGATGGACGTCAAAGCGCTTTCTTAATGGGCGAAGAAACGGTCTATGTTAGCCAGCCAGAAGGATTCATTGATCCAGAGTTCCCGAACCATGTCTACAAGCTGAACAAGGGCTCTACGGCCTCAAACAAACCCCTTGGGCGTGGTATGATAAATTATCATCCTTTCTTATCGCCAATAATTTCGTCAAAGGTTCGGTCGACCCTACACTTTTCATACAATATCATGGGGCACACATTTTAATCATTCAAATTTATGTGGATGACATCATTTTTGGGTCAACACATCTAAAGTACTCAAACGCTTTTTCAAAACTTATGAAAAAATATTTTGAAATGTCCATGATGGGTGAACTTACGTTCTTTCTAGGACTGCAAGTTCATCAATCACCCCGTGGTATTTTCTTGAGTCAGTCCAAATATGCCCTTGAAATCTTAAACAAACATGGAATGCAAAACTGTGACACCTATACCACACAAATGGCACATACAAAGAAAATGGACGCTGATTTGCATGGGAAATTGGTTGACCCTACCAAATACAAGTATCATTGGGTCTCTCATGTATCTAACGACCAAGAGACACGATATTGTCTTTGCCGTATATCTTTGCTCCGTTATCGATTGAGACCAACTGAAACTCACTCTCGAGACTAAAGAATCCTCCTATACATCAAGGGAACCATTAACTTGGGGATCCGTATCCGAAGGATTCGGTTTTGAACTAATAGCTTTTTCGGACCGATCACGCAGTTGCTTAGATTCTCGGAAAAGTACTTAAGGAGCTCTACAATTTCTTGGTGATAAATGTGTGTCGTGGCAATCGAAGAACCGAGATTGTACATCGTTGTCCTCAACGAAGGTAATATGTAGCCATGTCGATTGTGTTGTGCTCAAGTCATTTGGATGAGAACACAACTCAAAGACTATGGTTACGTATTTGATGAATCCCGATGTACCGCGACAATCAAAGTGCTATTGCGATCTCGTGCAACTCGTTCAACATTCAAATCAAAGCACATCGATCTTCGATATCATTTCATCAAGGAGCACGTGGAAAAGGGTACCGTTGAATTATACTTTGTGGTCTTGAATACCAACTAGCGAGATCTTCTCACCAAAGCCTTAGCTACTTCTAGGTTTAATGAGTTGGTCCACCGGATTGGTATGCGGGTTTTGACTCGCAGGAACTGGATGAACTTTTAAAACATTCTTAAAACCGATCAAACACCAAAACCTTTTTGTAAATATTTTCAAAAAAAATACAAAAATATAAAATCTAATAAAATACAAAAATATTCTTCTATCCAAATTTCTTTCAACATTGCAAGTACAAATCTTCCGTCAACACTTTACTCTTTCAAAATTCAGTATTTTCTTGGTCAAGTGTTGAGGGGGAGAAAGTAAATATTTTCGGTTCATAAAACTTTGTACTTGCATGTTATCTCATCCCGGTTGTTTCTTTAATAATGGTGGTCACATTTCTGGTTAATTGACATTCCCCGGGCTCAAATTTATAAAATTTCATTATTTCTTAAGTCGAGGGGGAGTGTCGTCAAGTTTCTTTCCAAAATCATGCTTTACATAACTAAAGTGGAACTTATGGGTTGTGGATGAAAATGGTTAAGGGGGAGGGACTTACATTGTCAAAAGTCTAAACTATTTTTTTCAAAAACGCCTCACCAACTTATATCACATAACATTTATTACACATTCAAGTTTTTACCAAACCTCATCCACGCTCCAAATTCATTACGCAAATCCGTGTTATAATCCTCCAATTTGTAAGTGATTTAAGCACTCTTATGTGATTTCAAACAATGGTTTTTAAACGTTTGCATTTTCAACGGATTGATTTTGATATAAGAGTGATTATGTGTTCTACACATAAGCTCAAGAACACATGATCACGTTTGGATATTTTTGATGATAAGGGTTGTGTTTTCAATGTTTATATCAAGTCTTTAAACCTTTTTCATCATAAAAATCCACCCAGAAAACGTTTTCTGTCATTATTCAAGTTTTAGGGTTTATGCGTGGAATTGGGTGTTTTCATTTGAGAGTGTTTCTGGACAATTAGATGGTTTAAACAAGTTTGTGACATGCTTAATTGATCAATTCCACACTTAAATCTTACCCAGAAACACTAATTCTGTGATAATTAAAATTAGGGTTTATGTTCATACGAATTAGGTATTCTTGATTCATGAAGGTTTTGATGTTAAAACTTGTTTAAGTCAACTCATTAGGCCTCTAAGATATCACAGAAAAGATTTGGTGTCAATTCTATGGCTAGATTTCATACTCGTAATTTTTGAATCCTAGGGTTTAAGATTCTACGCATATGCATATCCTATGCGTAACCTGTTTTGATTGAGACTTCATGTTAGACTGAAAGAGATTGAATGTGGTGTTAATGATAGTGTTATGATTCATTTGTTTCAGGTTTTTACGCGTAAAATATTCAAAATCAAGGTTAACGGAGCTCCTACGCATAAGGGTCACCTTACGCGTAGAATGTTATGCGTAAGAGAAATCTTACGCGAACCTTCGATGTAAGGTTTACGCGTATCCCGTGAAGGATATGCGTAAATGAAAGCTTTACGCATAAGGTTCACTCTTACGAGTAAGCCTTACGCGTAAGCTCCCATATACGCCACGCCGTAAGCTTTATGCCTAAGGCTCTCTTTTCACACGCGTAACATTTCTTACGCGTAAGTCAAGATCCCGCGATAAGCTTATGCTTACGCATATGACCACAACTTCTACGCATAAGCTTGGAACTTACGCCTAAGCCTTATATTAACCAAAATTATGAATTGTTACGCATACGAACTTGTAAATAAATAAATCATAACGTCACGAAACCAAAATGTCATTAATAAGCTTAAATGTTTAATAAGTTGTGAAAATAAGTGAAAAACTTGGACTTTAAAACTCAAAGTTAATCTACTCACGAAACTTATCACGACGTCTTTGGACTATTGGACTAACAAGTGACATTGGACTCGTAACAATCATTAACATTTCATATTCAATAATTAGGCAATAAAATCAACTTTTGACTAACATAATGTCTTTCGATATGTTGGTTCTTTTGGCTAAATATCTTTCAGATCACGATATGGACATCCAAATGGAAAATGTTGCTGCACCAAATGTTCTCTCAATAGAAGACATCTTCCCCGACGGTTACACAATGAAGATTGGAAAGAACAACCTCATAGTTGATTTTGAAAACTTCACTTGTTCTGAGTCTTCTTGTCAGATTGCGGTGGATATTCTGAAGACTCATCCCTACAAGAATATGCTCACAAACTCTGCAATAGTGCCGGAGATTTATATTCACCAATTCTGGCATACCATACAAAAGGTCAAAGGTCAAAGTGATGTGATGGTGACACTTAACAACAAACAAGTCACCATCACTCCTGCAGATTTAAAGGCTATTCTCCTTCTTCCTACCATCCAGCCTGCCGATTACTCTACTACTCCTACTGAAGAGGTCTCTCTCCAGTTCATGGTCGACATCGGCTATGACGAAGCTGCTGGGATCATCACAAAACACTCGTCTGTTAATCTTAAGAACATTCCTTAGCCATGGAGAACCTCTACATCATGATTGTCAAATCAGTTTCCGGACGTGACAGTGGTTTTTAGCATCCGAAGCTCATGGAACTACAAATATTTTGGGCCATGGTCAACATGAATCATATCGAATTTGCAGCTCTGATCTGGGACGACATGATGTCATACCTCAAAAAACCTGGCACCAAGATTCCTTACATCAGATACACCAAATTGTTGATTCAAAGGGCTCTAGGAATAATCCTGATATTCCCTTGAGACTTGATGACCCAAAACATCACTCCATGTTGCTTGAGCCCACACTCAATGTTGTCATATTTAAGGACTCAACAACGAAGAAACAAGGTGCGGTATTACTAGATTGCCTTCTCACTGCTGATATCAAGGGACTACAATCGTACAAATGTTATTTGGAAGCAGTTGCATTAGGCAAAGTGGGATTCATTGATGAAAAATCATCTGGTACACCTATTAGGAAGACCAGAAGAGGCAGTATTGGAAGTATAGCAAGCACTGAGAGTACGAGAAGGTACCCTAAGAGAACTCACACACTAAAAAAGAGATTTCCTCTTACTGAAGCCATCCCTATTCCCAAACCTGAACCAACACTAATGGACGAGGACTCAGAGGACACTGAAACAGATGAAGAGATTATCTACTCGAATGCATCGATGATACTCAAGGTCCTCTCGGTCCCAAGTCTGACAAAGGGAAATCTCAAGTGCTTGAGCATGGAGAAGAAAGCTCAGAAGAAGAGCCACTGGATGAAGACAGAGACTATAGAAAGAAGCTCAAGAACCTCAGACTTTAACACATTGCCAAAGAGTTCGAACAGCAACAAACTCGTGGCCCCGGAGGGTCAAGTGGTGGTGCACTATCTACACCAGTTTCCGATGCGGTTAATCAACCCGATAAGGGAACTGGTACCACCACCCACGAACAACAACAACGGCAACTAGAGGATTCTATCATCTATGACTTTGAGGAACCAGACAAGGAGAAGTCTGAGAAAATTCCTGATGAAGATGTTGAGGCTGCAGCTAAAGAAAAAGCAGAAAAAGAAGCTCAAGCTCAAGCAGATGAAGAAGCTAGGGTTAAGGCAGAATAAAAGGCTCAAGCGGAAAAGGAAGCTAATGAAAATCTTCTTGATAGTCCTGTACCAAGCAAGGAACAAACTTCTGAGCCACCAAAGGACCCTGAACCTCCTAATGTCTCATCATCATCAGACTCATCTTCTCACTCATCACCTCCACCATCCAAAGGCACCACCAGATCCGTATCTAGATCGATAAAGAAGCTAACCGACACTTGGGTATCACGTGCCAAGACGAAGATTGTCAATGCTGTCAGAAAAGCAAAGAAACGTAACATTGTTATGAGAAACCGAATCACCGGCGATGTAATCAATCTTCTTCAAAAGCCGATAAACGAGATGTTGGGACAAAGGGAACAACTTCAAGAGTTTCTAAACAGAGATGTCCAAGGGGAAATGGAAAAGACGATTAAGGAATATACTCATAAGTTCCTTCTCGACACTGTTCCTAGATTGACAAGGGATATGTTCGCCAGACAACTTACTCCAAATATCGTGGCATTGGTTAAACATACACTGGCCAACTCACCTGATCTCTCTGAAGTTGAGTTGATCTCGAAATTGGTGATACAAATGTCTAAACGGTCTGCAACCTTTGCTTCATATGAAGCTAAATTGTTTGAGGCTCTTCTAGAATATCAACTCAAATCTTCATGCAAAGAGTCAGCAGGTTAACCTAAACGACTAAGAGATGACGATGATAAGGACAAGGATTCTGCACCAAAACGTCCAAAGAAAGCTGGCGGATCATCCTCTATGCCACCTCCACTCCTGTTAGGAATTAGAAATTCCAGGTATTAAAGAGTCGGTCACCTCAAGTATATGTAATCGTTAGAAAGCTCGTAGTCATAGTTATTTTAAGTTAAGTAGTATTTAGTTTAGTAACACCGTGGAGGACTGGACGGGTCTTTACCCACCTGTATGCCCGATCCATGACCCGTTGTGTGGCGTTTATGTAAGACTATAAATACTCTACCTCCCAAGGTAGAGAGTTGAGCTCATAATAAGATTTTCTTTCTCTCACTAAAGTTCCCTAAACCTCTAACTTTCTCTCTAAAACTCATCTTCTATACGCCTATGTTTGATTGTGTTATGATGTGTATGTGAAAACCAATATCCTACAATTGGTATCAAGAGCCATGGTTAGATCATATCGCACATCTTTGGATTTCTAGTGGTTTTAGGTGGTTTTGAGTTTGAAAAAGTTTAGTGGTTTGTGCATCATTTGGTTGATTTCTTGTGTTAAAGCTTGGATTTTGTTAGTACTTTAATGTTTAGAATCATCACAAGTGTTTAAGTTTTCATTTGGTAAGCTTGAATCATCTTGGTTGGGTTGTTTTGGATTGAAAAGTGATGTTTATGTGGTTTTTCTTGCTAGCGACTTGATATACGGATCTCTTTCTTCGTAGCGACTTGCTTCACAATTTTGTAGCGAGTTACGCTTTGGAGCTAGCGACTTAGACCTAGCGATTAACGGTACAAGTAGTGGACTCTCCACTACGGGTAGTGACTTGGTGGTAGCGACTTGGTCCAGAGCGAGTTGCTCTTTAGCGACTTGAATCTTTAGCGACTTGAGTAGGTAATTCTTCGCCAAAATTTTGCTAGCGACTTGAGGCTTAGCGATTACTATAGCGACTTACATTTGTTTAGCGACTTGGGACCCTGTAGCGACTTGGTGGAATAGCGAATTAGGTGCTAGCGACTTGGTGCATTATCTTCTAGCGACTTGGGTGATTTTTTACGGTTTCTCTTGATTTAGTAAAACCCGTGAAAGAATCTATTTCCGGTTTAATCATAGAGTTATAAAATCCCGTATAATCTGTTAACATGTCTACCAACGTTCCTACTATCATCTCCTCTGTTGTCGAGGATGTTCAAGCGGTGGTTCGGATACTCATCCACCCATGCTTGATGTAATCGACTACGATTCTTGGGCTCAACGAATCGATTGTACCGCCTTGAAAGGAAAATGGTGTCAACATTCTCAAATCCATTGATGAAGGACCGTATCGAGTTGAGACGACTAGAGATGTACTTGATATGCCGAAGATGGAACTACGATTTAGGAATGGACGGACCAAAGATGTATGATGAGCTTGATGATAAGGAGAAAAGAGATTCGATGTCGATATCGTGGCTTCTAACATTGTTCTTCAAGGTCTTCCTAAAGACATCTACAAGTCGATCAATCACAACACCGAAGCAAAGGCAAGATGGGATAATGTCAAGATGCTTCTCTCGTGTTCGTAATTAACTATGGAAGACAGAGAATCACAACTCTATGACGAATTTGAACACTTCAAGATGAAACCGGATGAGAGTGTCTATGAGTACTATGTGAGATTTCATAAGTTGGTGAATGACATGAGGAACATCGAATGACTATGCCTAACATTCAAATTGAACTCAAAATTTGTGAACAACATGAATCCCGAATGGCACAAGTTTGTCACCTCTCGTGAAGCTCACTAAAGGATTGAAGAATACAAACTATGAGCAACTCTATGCCTTCCTCCTTCGTAATGAGAGACATGCTATGTTTGAAAAATGGTTCTTAATCGGTTCAAAACCAACCAGGAGAGACAAGCTCGCCTAATGACTCAACCGCCTTCTACTCAAACATCGGAATCACAACCAAAGCCTCACAAGTCATACCCATGGGAAATGGTAATCACAAACTAATTCCCGATCCTATGTTCAAACAAGTCGATGCCGATGCACACGTGGTAACTTCATTAATCAACTAGCTCTTCCGATTAGTCAAAACATGAATTCTCTCCCACAAACCAATAACAACCTCGTAACAAGCATCTAACCCACACAATCAAGCTATCATAAAGATGGGAGGATCGTGGTGCAACCAGTTCGGGAAAGACAAGTATGATCGGGGAAAAGGTGGAGTGGTAGAGGTTATGTGGTAATCGTAATCGAGGAAGGAATGGTAATCAAGGTCAAGCTAAGCCGATCAAATGTTATAACTGCGTGGTGGTGAGGACACATTGCAAGGAATCGCACATCTCCAAAGCATCCACGAATGCCATTATTTCAGAGATAAGATGTCGCTTGTACAAGCTCGGGATAATGGTGCCGCTTTGGATGAAGAGGAATTGTTGTTTCTAGGCGAGGGCAATGCCAAGACCTATGATGCAGATGTGGATGAGCAACCTATTCAGAGATAGGTCACAATCATCGAATGCCTTTCAAGTCGCCGATTGTGATGCATACGACTGATGTGGATGATGGACCCTCGCACACACAATCTTTATGGCTAGCATTTCTCCAATGGTTTCTCCCAAGGTCTCCTCTTCCACAAGTGGCCCATCCAAAGACAAACTCATCTCGGAGGTACTAAAACTATACGATGATCTTGATGTGCAAAGATGCATGACAAAGTACTATCAACTGAAACTATTGAATCAAATATTGAAAATATGGGTAATATCAATGTTGTCCCATATGATCAATATGTGAAACAAAGTGAAAGTGAAGTTGTACCAAGTGATGCATCTCCGCGATCAACAATGACTATATTTTGATGAATACACCGCCTGTGCCCCGATGAGTCCTGTAATTTCGAACTAAATGCCTATAAAGAACGTGTTGCTATTTATGAACAACGTGCAAAATTTGAGTTGACCACTCGTGAGCAGGAAATGGACGACCAAGTGCGTATAATCATTAGAAAAAGTAATTTTCGAGAAGAAGTATTAAAACAAGAGTTAAATTCCTTGCAAGAAAAGCTTTCTAAAATTGCCAAGCAAAAACAAGAACTTCAAGAAAATGTGAAAATGCTTAAGCAAGAATTTAATGCAAAGGAATCAAAACTCTTGAAAGATTTTTCTAATCTGAAAATTTGAAAACAAACTTGAAAACAAGTTGTACATACAAGGGAACACCATTCGATCGCTCACATGATCACTAAGCATAGGGTCTTAAGCGATAAGCATAGCATTCCCTTGTTAAGGAACCAAATCCAGAGGTCATTAAAAGGGCTAGAAATGCTCATAAGGTTCTTTATGATGGCAATGAAATCCTTAAACCTAGACAGAAACCTAGTTGCGTTGAGTGCAATCGAGGAAGATAAGAAATCGATGAAGTCACTAGGAAAAGATGAACAAGAAATTAGATGATCCTAAATGTAGAGAGAAGAAAATAAAGATCACACCCCATGATTACAAGAAGGAAAACTGGATTTCCTTGAACATGTTTAAGCCTCGAGACATTGTTGACTCTCGAACAAGTTTTCCGGAAAATGGATTTAGATAAGCGTAAAGTCGAAAATATTGTTGAAACAAACCCTCCCTTTGGAAAATGCCTAGAGCGATGTGTATCCTCCTAATACACCAATGCATCTTGTTCCTAGAACAATTGCCACTAAAAGCAAGACCTTAATTAGCCAATATGTTATATTTCAACTATTTGTTGATTTTGAGAAAACTTGCAAGAAAAGGATCACACCCATCGGTATAACGGAAGGAGAAAGGGTTTTGAGCAAATGAAAGAATGTTATTTAAGCGAGGTCATGCCTTTCTTTAAAATTCTAAAAGATCACTTTGAGAGTCTTAAAAAGGGATAGAAACCGATATTAAGGAATGGAAAAGGAATTTGATGCAATGATAGTTGAAGTTAGTGACTATGAGCGAGCACTAAAATATAATGAGATTGAGAGGAAGAACTTGCATACACTAAATGAGAACATGATTTACGAATGTATTGCTCAAGATGTGTTTTCATCGCTACAAATTGTTCCATTAATGCTTCCAAATTTCATGAATTATCGGTTGCCTCGAAAGTCTCCCATGATCGTGTCATTGAGCTTGAAAAAACTAATTTCGAACTAAACGAGAAAATTGAACTGGATGATCACGACAATTTGGTTAAACATTTTCTAAACTAGAAGTTGAGCATTTTAATTTACAACTAAAATATCAACATCTTAAAGAAAATGTCAAAACTTCAAATATCAAGACATCCTCGGATGCTCCGAGTTTGATGTGATTTTCAAATTAACAAACGTGATGAACAGATTCAAGCTCGATGCAACACGATCGAAAGTTGAAAGCCCAAATCTCTCAATTAAAGGGTCAAACGAACAATATGACAGCTCCCAAATGCCTCCTCCTTTAGATTCTCGAGAATTCTCAAACGTTTCATCTTCAAAACCTAGTAAATGCATTACAAAAGGAAAACGAAAGTTTTCTAGAAGAAAATGAAAAGGTTAAACGTCATTTCAATGAGTTATTTGAATCAATAAAGGTCACTCGTAACAAAAATAACGAACAAATAGCTTCATTGCAAAAGGAAATTGAGAATCAAGAGTCGGGTAAAAGGAAAATGCCAATGACCAATGGGGAGAATGGTGTATCAAAGGTTCACTCTTGTAATAAATATGCTTTGTCTCGTGAAATATGTCCTCCTCATCTCGTGAACAACAAACTTGTTTGTTCAAACATACTTCTCATCCCTTAAGGATTGCCTAGAATGTCTGCGTGAGATTGTTGAAGAGGATAAGTTAGAGAAACCTCATGATAATGCAATTGGACATGCATGCCTATATGCCAAACGATCTCAAGAAATCCTAGAATGCTTGATCACAATATGCCCAAAGTCCTTAGGTGAGAGAGAGTTAATCCTTTGATTCCATGTTCGATGCCTATTGCCAAGTATTATATTCATTCGATGCCCAATGTCTTGAATGTGAACCTTAGTGTGCCTTTAAGTAGTTCAGATTTCGGATCCGTCAATGCTATGAAAGAGAACTCAAGTGTGCCTTCTAGGAGTACAAATCCCAAGACTTTTAGTTTTAAGAAAGTGAACCTTAGTGTGCTCGCATGTAGTTCGAGATCCCAAAGACATCTAAACAGTGATGCAAAGAGTTGTAAACCCACTAATGTTCCCATTCCCTACAGGAGTAATCGGTGACATTAAAGGGAGCGGTCAAAGTCTCAAGACAATACAAGGAATGATAGGACCTCGCAAGCTAAGAATGTGCTTTGGAAAGAGTAGAAGAACAATCTAGGAACTTTAAGCTTGAATCGAATAAAACGAATCGTGTTGATTCTAGTATTAGCCATAGGCGCATCGTAATTAATTCGATTCGATACTATTTGCAAACCTTGTACTCGATGTCCGCTTGAATTTCGTTTCTAATCATGAATGTGGTGTTAATGTTTTGCCTAATGATGTTAATTGTCCATTAATGCTATTAATGCTAAAAAGGCAAAAGGCAAAAACGAAAGAAAGTTAGAAAACAAAGGAAACCCACAGAAGAACATTTAGTAAGATAGGCTATTATTGATACCGTTGGTCATAAGAATAATCGACAATGCCCACTAGAAAATGGATGCCTCTTGGTAGAACTATTCCTTAAGAAGTGAGCACACCGTGAAGCAGGGCTAATCTGAGACACTAGTACCGCATCAATTCACAATGATTCCAGGTTTTAATTTCGATATGAATGCTTCTTTTTCGATGTGGGTGTTCCAACCATTGTTACTAACCAAATGGAACCCATTCTTGCATGGGGATCCCAATTATCCGATTATCCACTCTTGTCTCGTGTTCAAGCAGATCGTTCAAATCGCTCGTGGTACCGGACTCAGTTGCTCCAAGCATATGACCTGGGCGACCGGTCGCGCTCATGAACTTCGTGAGCAAATTCATCGGACTGTTAGATTCGGTAATGATCATTTCGGTGCAATCATGGGTTATGGAGATTACGTTGTTGGTAATAGTGTCATCTCTAGAGTATACTATATGGAAGGTCCGGGTCATAACTGTTCTCTGCTGGTCAATTCGTGATTCGATCTAGAAGTAGCCTTGAAAACATACCGCTTTGTTAGAGAACTTAATGGTAAGGAACTGTTAAAAGGAACTCGTGGCTCAAATCTTTACACCATCTCTATCGATGACATGATGAGGTCTTTCCAATTTGCTTGTTATCAAAGGCTTCAAAACAAAGTCATGGTTATGGCATCGTCGTCTCAATCACTTGAACTTTGGCACCATCAATGATCTTTCCGAAAGGACTTAGTTGTAGGTTTACCTAGACTAAAGTATGAAAAGGATCATCTTTGTTCAAGATGCCAATTGGGTAAAAGCAAAAGTATGCCCACAAACCCAAACCTACAAACTCAATTACGAAGTTCTTCATACCCTTCATATGGATTGTGTGGACCAATGAGAGTGCGAACATCTTTGGTAAGAAATATGTGTTGGTTGTGGTTGATGATTACTCTAGATTCACCGGGTCAAGTTCTTAAGGACAAAGGATGAAACTCCCGATATCATCATCAAACTCATCAAACAAATTGCAGTTCGACTTAACAAAACAATGTAATTATCCGAATGGACAATGGAACCGAGTTTGTTAACAAACAACTTAGTGACTTTTATGAAAGCATTGAATCACCATCAAAGAAGTGTTCCACGAACTCCTCAACAGAACGGTGTAGTTGAAAGACGAAATCGAACCCTTGTGGAAGCCGCTAGAACAATGCTGATTTACTCAAAGGTTCCAATGTTTCTCTGGGCTGAAGCTATATCCACTGCATGCTACACAAAAAATCGTTCCCTGATTCACACTGTTCATGGAAAGACACCATATGAACTTGTCCACAATAGAAAACCTAATCTCTCTTTCCTTCGTGTGTTTGGAGCATTGTGTTATCCAACTAATGAAGGACAAGACTTAGGCAAACTTAGAGCTAAAGCAGACATTGGAGTATTTGTAGGGTATGCACCAAACAAAAAGGGGTACCGAATCTACAACAAAAGAACCCGAAATATCATGGAAACAATTCACGTTACGTTTGATGAGTCGACCGTCAAATGGCTCTGGACAATTCAGCCTGGACCCACACTTCAAAACAGTCCCATTGGTTCATCCCTTGTTCCAAACTCTTCTCAAGAAACTCCATATGTACCTCCATCCGAAGATGATTTAAAGAAATTGTTTGATCCTATGTTTGATGAACTTTATGATCCAAGTACTAATGAGGTGTCGATTCCTACAACAGAGGTCTCATATTCCGTGAATGAAGGCAATCCTCGCCTCAATATCTTTAAGTCAAGAAGCGCCATCATCGATCCTTGATCTCATCAACAAATCATCATTCTTCAAATGTACATCATGGAAATGTTTTCGCATCAATGATGAAGTTAATCCTTTGCAACTCCTCAAGATGCTTCATTCGAAAACATATTTGCTCCTCGAATCTTCTTCGTAACCATCTTCTTCAGAGACATCGACTCGCTACTTGATCCCTCAACAACTACCACATGAACACCTCGAAAATGGACTCACGATCATCCATTAGACAACATCATTGGAAATCCTCTCGTCTGTATCAACACGGAAACAACTTGCAACCGATGCCCTATGGTGTTTCTTCAACTCCGTACTCTCAAAGATCGAACCAAAGGATGTTAAACCGCCATGAACGAAGACAGTGGTTCAATGCTATGCAAGATGAAATTCATGAGTTTGATCGACTTGATGTATGGGAGTTAGTACCGCTCCAGAATGTGCCATGATTATTGCTCTAAAATGGATCTTCAAAGTGAAACTAGATGAGCATGGTGATGTATTGAAGAACAAGGCTCGATTAGTTGCTAAAGGATACCGCCAAGAGGAGGTATTGACTTTGAAGAATCTTTTGCTCCAGCTTGCTCGAATCGAGGCAATCGTAATCTTTCGGCTAATCTCGCTAGTAAGAACATGGTAGTCTATCGATGGATGTGAAGACGGCATTTCGAACGGAGACCTTAAAGAAGTCGCTCACGCCGCCCAACTCAAGGATTTGTAAATCAAGAGCATCCTACTCACGCTTATCGTTTGAAGAAGGCCCTTACGGTTTAAAGCAAGCTCCAAGGGCATGGTATGATACATCACAAAGTTTCTTCTATCAACCGGATTTAGCAAAGGAGCAGTTGATCCAACATTGT
>CM040246.1:153148282-153211091 GCA_022545495.1 Chrysanthemum lavandulifolium
AGAAAACTTGACGGTTTAGCACGAATCAGTATGCTTGCATGTTCCCAATGTCCGGCTAATTTACTTGTGTGTTTGCTTAGGGAATATGAAACTTAATTATTGAATATTGATTGGTTGTCTCTTATCTTAATTGTTAATGATCTAGTAATGCGATAGGTCATCCGTTGTGTAGTTAATGCTTGATTAATCTTTGTGAACTTTAGTTTATAACACCTAGAGTTGTTGTAGGCTAAACCATCCGAAGAGTACCTTAGAGTTAAAGTTTATAAATCCTAAAGACTTTGTAGGCGATAACATTTGGTAGTTTCAAAGAGTTAGGGATAAACGCATACCCTACGACCTTAGACACACAACGCGATTAAGAATAAGGACGTGACAATTCAACAATCAATAGGAGATAATTACGGAATAATACAACCTAAGTAAACACATCTTTAAACCATCATACGAGCACACAATAATTAGACATAGACTACCCTCACCTTAGTTAATTAGATAATTAGATAATAGAAGTAATCGGTAGAAATACCAACCCCCTAATCCAAACCCCGAGATTCGTACCTTTCCATTTCCAAAAAAACATAAAAGATAAAAAAAATAATCTTCCTCAACCCCAACCTTAGCCTAGTAACTTCTCACTAGCATTCCTATTCCCCTAGAGAACGATATCAATTCCCGTGGCTTACCCTAATACTACACTACCGATTAGGTTCACTGCCTAGGGTGTTGAAAAACTTGCTCGACGAAAAGGAAATTCCTTTGACCCCGAACGACGCGTGTAGCGTTATCACTTGCTTAAAAGATTTTTGATTCAGAATAATCGGCACATTTGTCACACCTTGCATCAATCGTTGAAAATACCAAACTTGCTGAGGAAATTTTAGATGCAAAACAATTGAGAAACCTAAGTCTAATATCAGATCCACCAACCCCCCAAAAGTATGTGCAAGGAAATAGAGATGCACCTATAGCGTTTAACATATGGTCAGCGCCTATAGGTTAACAAGCCTAAACTACAATGAGCATCATAGTCAAAAGCTCAAACTTAGAACGTTTAGGAAACCTTTCTCATCCTTGATCATCATTAAGTTTTAGTTGAATCTAAAGTTTGGGGTAGCCCATTAGCATTAGTAGCACTTGTTTAGCTAGTTCATTCTCTTAGTTTTTAGAGATTTGGTTGGTCATCTCTTGTTTTATTAAATGGACATTTATATGTTTTGATTATTCTGTGCGTTGTGCTCTTTATTGCACACATATATTGTCTCCACACTTGCATTGATTGAATCACTCTCATTCTTTGAAGAAGCATCAGCAGACGGTAGGATCCTCCATAATGCCTAGGCGGATCCCTTCAGAAGGGAACCGTGGGATCCGTGGATCGAGCACAAATTTCTACTAACTTGAGTTTTATTTGCGGAAATTATGCACTATACTCTTGTTTTCTAACCTTTACTTTGTAGATTTTCAAAATAACACATGAAGATTTTGACACCATAAAGCTAGGGGAGCTTTGTGTCAAACGATATTTGCAAAACATTTGCAACATTAATCCGTTTTGGATTATACTTCATGATACCCATTGCATCTTTGCAATATTCAAGGGAGCACGCTTTTAAATCATAGACGAACCATTTGCAAACTTAATTGCAAACACAATTAGTTTATTTTACGTCATGTCCTTGGCGCCTTTCAAAGGGATGGACTCGTCAAGGGGAGTTAAGGCAGTACCATTCCGTCACTTATTCTCTTTACACTTTTGCTTAACTTTCTTGTAAAAATTGTGTTAGTTTCTTTTAGCTCTTTTGTTTCGACAAAGGGGAGAAGAAAGTAAAACTACAAATTCAAACTCTTACAATTTTAGCTTTTCCTTAAAATAATCTTATGTTTTGTCATCAACAAAAGGGGAGATTGTTAATACAAATAAGCCGTAAAATGTTTATTTATATTTTACGATCTTCTAATGTTTTGTCGATAAAAAAGTAAGATCATTTTAACGAAACAAATAAAATCGTAAATGGTTTGAACTAATAGTTTTCTAACACACTTACGCTTTCACATAAAACACTAAAACTAGTATAAGCGATTTTATGCTTTAGATAAACATATGTATAACAACTAGTGTTTACATATTGGGATAACATATACTTAACTAAGTATACACTAAAATGGGTAAAAACAAGTATATACTAAAATGGGTAAAAACAAGTATATACCAAATAGGTAAAAAACTAGCAAATGGTTTTGACCCATAACCCATGGTTTTGTTTATACCACTTAACCAAGTTCATTGTATCCTTAAGATACATTGTATCTAGAAAGAAAACCATGGATCAACCCATAACCCATGACCCATGACCCATAACCAAAAATACCAATGGGCAAAGAGGAGCGTTCCACGGATCCCTAGCTTTGTGCTAGCCGGATCCCAAGTGGAAGGGATCCGTGGGATCCGGGAAAACAGTAGAGAATTTTCTCTATAAATAGAGAGCCATTCCTTTCTTTCTACTCATGACTTTACACACATACTTTCCCCAAATATTCTAACCCTCTAACCTCAGATCCAAGTGACCCATGTAGTTTATCTTTTGTTTTTGTGTGATCTTCTAGGTTCCTCTTAAAGGAAAGATCACCACTTCTTGAAGACGTACATGCTCAAGTCCATGAGTTGTCACGCTTCGTCATCATCAAGACAATGAAGGTTCTCTTGTTGATAAGTTCTTCCTTTCTCAATAGATGTTGGGTTAAAGGCATTAGTGAAGGATGCCGAAAGTGTCAAGACGAAAGCATTAGTGAAAGGTGCTTATCGTTCGTGTCAAGAGCATTAGTGAAGAATGCTATAGGTGTCAAGACGAAGGCATTAGTGAAGGATGCCAAGCGTTGTGTCAAAGGCATTAGTGAAGGATGCCAAAGAATCAAATCAAGTTGCATTTGTGAAGAAATGCCTAGGTCGTATAATCGATGAGGTGCGTCATTATACATATAAGTATTTGTTTATTTACAAGGATGGTGATATCTTTGATGGTGTTGTAACAAGGAGTAGATCTCCTTGAGATTAGGTGTTGTGTCGTGAAGGGTAGTAGTTCCTCCATAGTAATGGAACTAGGTGCTTAGCCTAGTACCTAATAAAGGGTAGGCGACGTTGTGATAGGATTAGTTCTCCTAAGGTGTGAAAGAACTCGGTGGTTAGCCTAGCACCGTATAAAGGGTAGGCGACGTTGTGTTAGGTGTGGTTTGCCTTGGTGTGAAAGAACTCGGTATTTAGCTTTGTCTGGAAAAAGGTTAAGCGACGTTGTGAAGGCTTCTCCGCCATAAGGAGATTGGTGTAGTGCTTACAAACTCTCGAGTAGGTGACTCGGGAGTGGAGTAGGGCAAGGAAGGTGTCCTTGTAGCGAACCACTATAAATAACTTGTGTCGTGGTGATGTGCTTCTTACTCTTTATCTTTCATTACACGTTTATATATCTATCTATCAACGTTCAACATAAACAATCAAATAGATTGACATAAGTCGATCTAAATAATTAAAAGGTAGTTTTTAATTGGTAAAACTATTCAACCCCCTCTAGTTTTCCACAATTGGCATCGGAGCTTAGTTACAAGTTTCTTAAAGTATGTTGTACTTTAAAGACTTGATACGATCCGTGTATGTTTGAAAACTACAAAGAAGGATTTCTTTTGGGTCATATTTTTTAAAATCATTTTGTTGGACATTGATAGATGACTCTAACAACTTTTGTTCCTAAGAAATCTTCATGCTAGAATCTCTCCAAAATCTTCATTCAAAGAATAATGAAGTCAACATTCAAGGAAGGATCTAAAAGTAATCACAACTCACGTCACCAAGTACAAAGGATTACTTTAAAAGTTCGTGAAGTATCTTTGGTATTATGCCAAACCAAGAAGCATAGAGGTATGTTTTACTTTTCATTAGATAGGTTACATGAGTTCAATTTATTTTTATAAGTTCTCTTTGTTTATTTATCTCTAACATCATTAGAAGTCTCTTTCGTCACTTTTCCGTCTTTTTCATCATCGGGAGTGATATTCCTTTTTCGTCAAACTAACGCCGTCATCACATATGAACCTTCGATATGTGATTTATCAAAAGCCATCATCCATAAAGAATCTTCATCTAATATCTCCGAACTATCTTTTAGTAAGCTAATTTATAAACTACTACAAAATAATGCCAAACAACCCTTTTCTCGTCTACGATGGCGGATCCCCTAGTTGTACTAGCGGATCCCAAACATAAAGTATCCGGGGAACCGTGGAGCAGAACTTAGCTATACACTTTCAAAAAAATCACCACTGATTGTTTTTCCCTCTATTCACACAACACAAAAACGACCAAGCTACAGAATTCATTCTCATTGGCTTCCATACTTTCAAGTATCCCCTCCTAGAACACCATTGTAAGTAATTACATTAACTTGTTGTAACTTTCATCATCCTCATCCTAGGGTTTATGGTTTCTTAAATATCTAATTAATTAACTCAATTAGGGTTTTTCAAACTAATCATAAAAAAGGGGGATTTTAACAAAATCACTTTGTGTTCACAACATTGTTAATATAAATCAAAACCATAAACCCATTCCAACTAATTTATCTTAATTGAAAATTTGTGTTTTTAGGACCAACCATGCCCAAAGCAACTCAACAAGATCACCATGACACCGTCCATTACCTTACTCACTACTATCGTAAAGGGGATTGACCAAACCGACCATAAAATATTCAAAAGCCTTGTAAACGACTTATCCACGAAGGTCGTGTAGTCAAGAATGTTTCCTTAAAGATACCGACATTCGTCAAGTTTTCTCGACAATCAATTTTGATTGTCTCCTTGACATAGATGAACAAATTTGTCCGGTCTTCATCTTTGAATTTTACAAAAGCTTTAGGATCATTAGAAACACCGACAATAGCATCTCAATCGCCTTCATCATCAACAAACAAAACTTTATTTTCCTCTCAACACCTTTGCTCAAATTCTTCGCATTCCTTGTGAGGAATTTGTATGTACTCTCAAGATTAGGCAATTAATTCTCAAAACCATGCACTTGATCCTAAGCCTCTATAACACTCCTCTCGACGATCCCGAAACCATTCGTGATACTATCTTTAAAATTAGGACCGACCAATCCCGTTCGATCGTAACAAAAGCTCATTCACCGTGATCCCTTTAAAATGGAACTTTTCAAATGCATCCCATGTTTAGAAAATGGGAAGAAATCCTTAGGGAAAACATCATTAGTCTAGTTGGAAACAAAGATCATCCAAACGCATGTCTTGTGCAAATGATCTATTGTCTTACCCACCAAAGGCCATTTAATCTTGCCTATTACATGGTAAGGAGAATGACTGGGGTATTCAAAGCTTCCAACATGGTACTCTCATATGGTATGCTCCTAACACGACTTTGTAAGTATGTTAGTGCATTACAACCATCCCCTATCAATGATGATCATTACCTTTCCGATCACGTCATGGTACCTCTTACCAAACAACCCTCTAAACGGTTCATGGTCAATGGAGAGAAACCCGAAGCTCTCTCGGACTCCTCAGCCGGAGAAGAAGAAGATGAGGAAGACATCGACCCCGTATCCAACATCAAATTGGAAATCCTTGAATACCACTAGAACAACTTCCAACCATTCCAAACGAGACCGCAAATTTAAACAAATAAGAGGATGATTCAAAACCTCGCTTACAACCTCACTAAGCCGTCAAAAGGAAAAGGAAGAATTGTGAAAGAGATAATAGGAATGTGCTTAGTTTCATTTATTTTATGTTTGAATGATTTCTCTTTAGCATTTTTGGTTTATGGTATTTTGGATATTGTTACTTTATCTTATAAGTGGTGTTTTATGATGACTTGCTTGTTCCTATTGCTTGTTTTATAGATTTAATAGTAAAATAAACTAATTGTGTTTCCAATTAAGTTTGCAAATGGTTCGTCATCATCAAGGATATGAAAGTTCTCTTGTTGATAAGTTCTTCCTTTCTCCATAGATGTTGGGTTAAAGGCATTAGTGAAGGATGCCGAAAGTGTCAAGATGAAAGCATTAGTGAAAGGTGCTTATCGTTCGTGTCAAGAGCATTAGTGAAGAATGCTATAGGTGTCAAGACGAAGGCATTAGTGAAGGATGCCAAGCGTTGTGTCAAAGGCATTAGTGAAGGATGCCAAAGAATCAAATCAAGTAGCATTTGTGAAGAAATGCCTAGGTCGTATAATCGATGAGGTGCGTCGTTATACATATAAGTATTTGTTTATTTACAAGGATGGTGATATCTTTGATGGTGTTGTAACAAGGAGTAGATCTCCTTGAGATTAGGTGTTGTGTCGTGAAGGGTAGTAGTTCCTCCATAGTAATGGAACTAGGTGCTTAGCCCAGTACCTAATAAAGGGTAGGCGACGTTGTGATAGGATTAGTTCTCCTAAGGTGTGAAAGAACTCGGTGGTTAGCCTAGCACCGTATAAAGGGTAGGCGACGTTGTGTTAGGTGTGGTTCGCCTTGGTGTGAAAGAACTCGGTATTTAGCTTTGTACCGAAAAAAGGTTAAGCGACGTTGTGAAGGCTTCTCCGCCATAACGAGATTGGTGTAGTGCTTACAAACTCTCGAGTAGGTGACTCGGGGAGTGGATTAGGGCAAGGAAGGTGTCCTTGTAGCCGAACCACTATAAATAACTTGTGTCGTGGTGATGTGCTTCTTACTCTTTATCTTTCATTACACGTTTATATATCTATCTATCAACGTTCAACATAAACAACCAAATAGATTGATATAAGTCGATCTAAATAATTAAAAGGAAGTTTTTAATTAGTAAAACTATTCAACCCCCCCTTCTAGTTTTCCACAATTGGCATCAGAGCTTCGTTACCAAGTTTCTTAAAGTATGTTGTACTTTAAAGACTTGATACGATCCGTGTATGTTTGAAAACTACAAAGAAGGATTTCTTTTGGGTCATATTTTTTAAATCATTTTGTTGGACATTGATAGATGACTCTAACAACTTTTGTTCCTAAGAAATCTTCATGCTAGAATCTCTCCAAAATTTTCATTCAAAAAATAATGAAGTCAACATTCAAGGAAGGATCTGAAAAAGTAATCACAACTCACGTACACCAAGTACAAAGGATTACTTTAAAGTTCATGAAGTATCTTTGGTATTATGCCAAACCAAGAAGCATAGAGGTATGTTTTACTTTTTATTAGATAGGTTACATGAGTTCAATTTATTTTCATAAGTTCTCTTTGTTTATTTATCTCTAACATCATTAGAAGTCTCTTTCGTCACTTTTCCGTCTTTTTCATCATCGGGAGTGATATTCCTTTTTCATCAAACTAACGCCGTCATCACATATGAACCTTCGATATGTGATTTATCAAAAGCCGTCATCCATAAACAATCTTCATCTAATATCTCCGAACTATCATTTAGTAAGCTAATTTATAAGCCTACTACAAAATAATGCCAAACAACCCTTTTACGTCCCACGATGGCGGATCCCCTAGTTGTACTAGCGGATCCCAAACATAAAGGATCCGGGGAACCGTGGAGCGAACTTAGCTATACGCTTTCAAAAATTCACCACCGATTGTTTTCCCTCTATTCACACAACACAAAAACGACCAAGCTACGAATTCATTCTCATTGGCTTCCATACTTTCAAGTATCCCCTCCTAGAACACCATTGTAAGTAATTACATTAACTTGTTGTAACTTTCATCATCCTCATCCTAGGGTTTATGGTTACTTAAATATCTAATCAATTAACTCAATTAGGGTTTTTCAAACTAATCATAAAAAAGGGGGATTTTAACAAAATCACTTTGTGTTCACAACATTGTTAATATAAATCAAAACCATAAACCCATTCCAACTAATTTATCTTAATTGAAAATTTGTGTTTTTAGGACCAACCATGCCCAAAGCCACTCAACAAGATCACCATGACACCGTCCATTACCTTACTCACTACTATCGTAAAATGGGATTGACCAAAACCGACCGTAGAATATTCAAAAGCCTTGTAAAACGACTTATCCACGAAGGTCGTGTAGTCAAGGAATGTTTCCTTGAAGATACCGACATTCGTCAAGTTTTCTCGACAATCAATTTTGATTGTCTCCTTGACATAGATGAACAAATTTGTCCGGTCTTCATCTTTGAATTTTACAAAAGCTTTAGGATCATTAGAAACACCGACAATAGCATCTCAATCGCCTTCATCATCAACAAACAAAACTTTATTTTCCTCTCAACACCTTTGCTCAAATTCTTCGCATTCCTTGTGAGGAATTTGTATGTACTCAAGATTGGGCAATTAATTCTCAAAACCATGCACTTGATCCTAAGCCTCTATAACACTCCTCTCGACGATCCCGAAACCATTCGTGATACTATCTTTAAAATTAGGACCGACCAATCCCGTTATGATCGTAACAAAAAGCTCATTCACCGTGATCCCTTTAAAATGGAACTTTTCGAAATGCATCCCATGTTTAGAAAATGGGAAGAAATCCTTAGGGAAAACATCATTAGTCTAGTTGGAAACAAAGATCATCCAAACGCATGTCTTGTGCAAATGATCTATTGTCTTACCCACCAAAGGCCATTTAATCTTGCCTATTACATGGTAAGGAGAATGACTGGGGTATTCAAAGCTTCTAACATGGTACTCCCATATGGTATGCTCCTAACACGACTTTGTAAGTATGTTAGTGCATTGCAACCATCCCTATCAACGATGATCATTACCTTTCCGATCACGTCATGGTACCTCTTACCAAACAACCTCTAAGCGGTTCATGGTCAATGGAGAAACCCGAAGCTCTCTCGGACTCCTCGTGGGAGAAGAAGAAGATGAGGAAGACATCGACCCGTATCCAACATCAAATTGGATGATATGTGCAAAACACATATCATTTCTTTATCAAATAAAACCCAAAATAACCAAGAAAGAGCCGTTTATTGCTAATATTTGTTGTTTTCTTGAGTTTGTGCTTGTGCAGTACGGATATGTCAAAACACACAAAAGAAGCTAAATCGATTTAAAATCCGAGCACGAGAGATAAAGAGTGCTAGAGCTTGAGCCAAGATCAAAATTGTGCATTTGTGAAGATTTTATTCTCGAGGATGATTTTGGAAGATATGATCAAGTTTGAAGAATTGTCAAAATCGGTCCCGAAACTTTGAGCATTTGGCAAGAATGACCCTTGAAGTTTCAAAGTTGCAAAATCAGCCCTTGGATTATTTGAGATTGGCAAGAATAACCCTTGGATCACATTTTCGAATTACATGTTTGGTCCTTTGAAATTTCGGATTTTACACCTTGGGTCCTTAAACTACAAATGGATCCATTATATCCTAGTCCAAGTCCAATATCATACTAACTACCAAAAGCCCAAACATAAAACCAACCCAAACCAAAGCAATACCCAAACCGGTTTAAATATTAACCCGGTTTACCCACATGGACCCAGTCAAACCAACTTAAACCCGGTCAAACAAATCAAACAATAATAAAAAACCACGCGCCAAAAAACCCCCAAAATTTCCAAATAAGAACCCTAAAATACCCTTGCATCAATTCGCCAAATTAACTACAATTAAGGGTAATTCCGTCCTTTCCCGACACCACGACACACGACACATGTGATCGCCGGTCACTATCCGTGTGATAAAATTCCAATCCTCGCTCTCTCATTGGTGGATGAAATGTGGCATGTGCAATCCAAAGGTTGAGATCAAATGGGATACGTGGAGATTGATCCAAGGGTTCTAAATGCACTCAAAGAAGCACAAATGAAGATTTCTAGATCCTTCCTTGGCCTCAAGCTCGTGTATAAATACCCTTCTTATTTCACTTGTAATAGAGGTAGAATTTGAGTAGAATACTAGTAGCTTATTACTGTTTAATGTTTAATTTTCAATTCTGTATTTTCTAAATTTCAGTTCATTTGTAATAACAAGTTTTATTAATAGAAGTAATTTTAGTTTCTATTTCCAATTAATCTCAATCACTGTTTCATTGATTTCAGTAGCTTATTAGTGTTTTAGATTATCATCTTAGCTTATCTAAATTCAACTTCAGCTTATTTGTTCTTTCAAATAAAAATCACAAAAAAATAAGAAAAATACTTCAAAAAATAAAAAATATCTCAAATCTGTTCTTAAGTTCAAATCGCTTTGTGATTATGTTAGTTTAGCTCTTATAAGCTCATCAATAGCTTATTAATTGCTTATTAAGGTCTCTACTCGGTTCTACTTTCAAATCAAATCTCGGTCAAATAAAGTCAAAGCGCAAAATTGGTTTGGTTATTCTTGTTGATTGGGTGATCAGAGTTGATTTGGGTTGGATTTGATTAGAATTTGGTACTTTGGTTCTATTATAATCTTGCATAATTTGGATCCATCTTGAGTAATTATTTTGAGTTTCAATAAAATTGTTTTGTTGCATAATTGAATTCAGTTTGCATGGTGGTTAATCATATCATTAGATTGTAATTTTGTTGTTAATTTGCTTGAATTAGGTCTAGTATAATCTAAGTTATTAGTTGTTAGTAGTATTGAATTTTGTAGATTTAGTTAGTGATAATCGGTGTTTGGAAATATTTGGATCTAAAGTTAAGTGAGATTAAATCGGAGGTTAATTGCTTTGATTGATTTAGTCTCATTTAGGTTCATGTAAGTCAAATCGGTCAATAGTTTGCACCTTAGGTTTGTAAAAGTCAAATTCACTATTAATCTGTCTTAAATTCATTATAGTTAGCGTTAGATCATAAAACTTGCATATAGGTAGAGAGTAGTAAGTCTAGCTTTCATTAGTCCTATTTCATCATTTTCATCATAATCAATCCATCATTTTGATTTAAATCTCATAAAAGTCAAAATTTCAAATCTGTTTTCAAAAGTCAAAAGTGTCAAAATCGGTTTTACCCAACTTTGTGGATTTTCATTGTTTCATCTTTGGTCCAAATTTGATGAAATTTTGGGATGAAAACTTCAATTGGTCAAGTTTTGAAAGTCATTTTGTGGAATTTTATTAAATCTCTTTAAGCACTCAAACAATTGTCAATAAGCTCCATTATTGCCTGTTCACACTCAAGATTAATCGAGTGTGAATCGAACTTTCTTGAAGCTTGGTACAAGCTTCATTTTAGCTTGTTTGATTCTAAAATTGGTCCAGTTGATCTTTGGTTGGTGTTCTTGAGGTCTACACTTTTGGTTTTTCTTTAGCTTATTAAATAAGCTTGAGCTTAAGCTTAAAGTAGCTAGGTTAGACTTGTTTGGCTTTAGTGGTTAGTTAGCATAAATACTTGGTAGATTGCTTATTAGTGGTTAAGAGTAGTTGGATTTAGTTGCCTTGAGTTAGTATAGCATAAGTTAGCTTCGTAATCATTTGGTAGCTTATAGTGCTTTTTAGCTTATTCTAGTATAGCTTATTTGAAATCATTTTCACTACAACTTGTAGATTCTTACACATAAGCCATAGTTTTTATATTTTTCATAAAATTAGAATAATATTTTAGACTTTTCTGAATTTTTCATAATTTTCATCATTTGTTTAGTATTTTTCCCATTTTAAAAGCAGCTTTTAGGACTTTTAAATAGCTTTTATTACAATTAAATCGAAAATCTTCAAAAAATAAATTTTCAATTTTCATAGATTAAGATAAATACAAAAGCAAAAAATAATTTTTCTAGATTTTTCCTAGCTTATTTTGTAATTTTAGCCATTTAATTAGTTTTAAATAGTTTTAAATTGTAGAAAATAGAAAAATCATCAGAAAAATACAAAATTAGTTTTGAAAATTCTCTTTAGTTATTTTAGATTTTTGAAAAATAGTTTCATAATTTTCCCTTTAATTTTCATAATTTTTAGTATTTTAAATTAGTTTTAAAAGTTAAAAATTAGTTTTTAATTCGAATAAATTCCAGAAAAATCCTAAAAATTAGTTTTAATTCATAAATAGTTTTCAAATTGCATTTTTAGAGTAAAAGTAATTTTAGGTCATTTTTAGGATATAGATTAGACGTAGTTGCATTTTATTTACGTTTCGTTTATTACGTTTTAGTTAATTCTCGTAATTAGGATTTCCCGTAGATTAGATTCCCTTAATTACTTTCCCAATTCCCGTAGTTTTTAAAATCAAAATCATTAATCCAAAACATCGAGCATTAAAATTCCAAACCAAAAACGACGTTGGCAATTCACGCCTCGTTGGGAAACGATTCGGGTTGACTAATCCGTATCACGATCACACACGGATTTGATTTAATATTCTTTTCCTAAAGGAATTTTAATCTATCTTCGTGATTATTTTTGATATCGATATTGTGGTTTTATCCATACACATACCCCTAAGCCTACATTAGACGAATCAAATTTTGGCGCATTGCGGGAGGTTGTGTCGCGACAATATCGTTAACGGTTTGACGATTAGTGACTCGAGATCCTTCCTTCGTGAAGTTACTATTTTTCTAAAAATAAAAAAAAAAAGTAAAAAAATATTTTCCTTTTTCTATTATATATATATATATCATATTAAAAAAATACAAAAAGATTTTCTCTTGTGTTTTTGAGCTTAAATAGAAGACACCAATTATATAACATTCTCAACGGAGGTGTTATCATTAATAAGTTCCCGAACTAAAGATCAAAAACTTGCCTTTGTGTCGCTTGTGAATTGATTTATTTCTATCGGATAAACAAACTGTGTGGTGGGTATAAGGACGGCCTGACATTAAATTGCGGCTGAAAAGAGGCGGGTTTTAATAAGCTTCACACGACCTAAAAAGCTCCGCCGCTTGTGCGTTTGTCTTATAGAGGTGATTTATTCACTTGGGATTATTGGTTAAGTTCACCGTGTTTTTTCGAATACCGGTCTCTTTTAATTGCCTTGGTTTTAAGTGCATGCGCACTCGCTCTCGATCAAGACGACTTGAATCGAAATCGAACGCACTCGAGTTACGTAACATGGTCGCGCCAACGTACCACCAAACCCGGTCCTAATCCTCCTCCCGTTAATCAAAATGTAGCTCCCGATCTCCGAGCGATGGAGGAGCTATGTCAACCTACAATGTACGGGAGGGAGGACCCATTGCACCGACTAATATTCAAGCTACCGATTTTAGCTTGAAACATCATATGATAGAACAAGTAAAAAGCAGTTGTCAATTTCATGGTTTACCCGATGACGATGCAAACAAGCATCTTGATAAATTTTAACCGTCACCCGTAGTATGAAACAAAATGGGGTCTCCGATGACGCCTTCGTCTCTATCTTTTCCCATACTCTTTGACTCATCATGCCACTTCTTGGTTTGATCGACTCCTGAAGAATTCGATTCATACGTTCGAGGAAATGATTTCGAAGTTTCTGGCAAAGTACTTTCCACCGTCGATGGTGACGAAGTTGAGAAACGATATCATTAATTTCCGACAATATCCCGACGAATCTTTGTTTGAAGCTTGGGAACGATATAAGCTTGCAATTGATCGATGTCCGAATCATAACATGTTGCTTGTTACTCAAATTGATACGTTTTATAATGGTTTGACGTTGAGACATCGTGATACAATCAATGCTGCTGCCGGTGGAACTTTCATGAAAAGACGTCCCGAAGAATGTTACGATCTTATTGAGAACATGACCGCTCATCACAATTATTGGGATTCTACCGCCGAAAGGGGTGAATCATCTAGATCAAATTCGTCTTCTTCTCACGATACGGCTCTTCATAAGAAAGTTGATGATTTGAACACGGCTATGTTGAAAATGTACCAAATGCATCTGTCTAGTCAAAATCAACAAGTGAAAGCGGTACACCCGACTTGTGAGACTTGTGGAGGTCCACATTCTTATTCC
Source organism: Chrysanthemum lavandulifolium (assembly GCA_022545495.1). Lineage (NCBI taxonomy): Eukaryota > Viridiplantae > Streptophyta > Magnoliopsida > Asterales > Asteraceae > Chrysanthemum > Chrysanthemum lavandulifolium. The sequence goes on from CM040246.1 coordinate 153,162,166, forward strand.
GAGTGCACAGCCGCCGGTGGCTACGCACATGAGAATGTTTATGTTTGCTACTGAGGAACTACAATCAACCGCAAGGAGATCGAAATCTTCTTAGCTACCGCTCAAACAATTATCTCGGACCTCCGGTTTCAACCAACCTCAACAACAAAACCATAATCAAAACCGTTTCAATGGTAACAACAATCAAAACCGAGGAGCTAATCATGGAAATCAACACTACCAAGCTCCTCCACCTCAAGTTTACCAACAACCACCTCCTCCTCAACAAAGAATATCAACAACCTTCTCATCAAGTTGCTCCGAACAACGAGTTTTTAACTTACATGAAGAACTCCGACAACACCATTAAATGTTTGCAAACTCAAATTAACGGCATGAGGACGGATTTCAAAAAGGAAATTGAAGCTACGAGTAACAAGCAGATGACTGAAATAAGGAATATGATGGCTAGTTTCTTTCAAGCCAATCAACCGTCTACTTCTTATTCTCAACCCTCGGGTTCCGGTTCTCTTCCAAGTAATACGATTCCTAACCCGAGAGGTGACATGAAAGCGATCACTACCCGAAGTGGTGTTGCTTACGATGGACCCGCGGCTCCTACCACTAATTCTTCTTCTCCGTCTCGTGTGGTAGACCGTGAGACCGGGGTGACAAAGGACCCGGTGCTTCCTACTAATAAGGGGAGTACTGTGAATGTCCAACCCACGGTTGTCCAAGATTCTGAGCCCGAAGATGCTCCCGTTAATATGAAGAAAGCTAATCCGAAACCGTCTATCCCATATCCGTCTCGTCTTAAAGATCAAACTCTTCGTGAAAAGTCGAATCATCAAATGGAAACGTTTTTCCAAATCTTCAAAGACTTGAATGTGGAGATCGGTTTTGGGATGCCCTTCTCTTGATGCCCAAACTTGCTTCTACGATTAAGGGATTGCTTACGAATAAGGAGAAACTATATGAGCTTGCTACGACATCTCGAATGAGAATTGTTCGGCGGTTATCCTCAAGAAACTTCCCGAAAAGTTAGGTGACCCGGCAAATTCCTCATTCCATGCGATTTTCAAGGAATTGTTCAATGCTCCGCCTTGGCGATCTTGGTGCGAGTATAAATTTGATGCGAAATCAATCTACGAAAGCTTTCATTACCCCACTTACCCCAACGTGTATGACCCTCGAGCTAGCCGACCGTACTACTACGAAACCAATTGGTATAGCCGAGGATGTTTTTGTTAAAGTGGGGAGTTTGATTTTCCCAGGATTTTGTTGTCGTTGATTTTGATGCCGACCCTCGTGTACCCATTATTCTCGGAAGATGCTTCTTAAGGACGGGCCATGCGTTGATTGATGTGTATGAAGGAGAAATCACTTTACGAGTAGGAAAAGAAGCCGTCACATTTAACGTTAACCATACTTCTCAATCTCTAACCAACCAATATGATGTGGCCAAAATTAATGACACCGAGGTGACAAAGGACCCAGGAATTCCTACTAATAACGGAAGTACCAAAAACGTCCAGCCTCCAGTGGTCCAAAAAGTTGAGCCTAAACCATCGAGAATTGAACCGAGTCTTTCACGTTTCACGGTTAAGAGTTTGTCTACGATACGTGCTGAGCAAAAGAAGAAATTAGAAAAGGAGACTACAACGGTAGTGGTGGAAAATGCTAGCTCTAAGAGCACACCACTTGTCCCACCTCCGTTTTACGTGTATCGAATTGATCTTGTTCCTAAGAACGTCGAGATTTCTTTGAGTGGCAATCCCACTCCTTCTTCTGGACTATTCCCTCCTCTTACTCCGTTTGAGGAGATGACTTCTTTTGAAAGAGATCGATGAGTTTCTTGCTATTGATGAATCGATTCCACCGGAATTGATGATGGTTTTATGATTCGGAGGGAGATATCCTTTATCTTGAACAATTGTTGAATGAAGATCCATCACCGTCACTCCCTCCGAAAGAGATCACGATTGAAGAAATTAAAGAAGTTCAAACATCTGATGAAATTTCTTCGGAACCCGAGCTTAAGGATTTTTCTATCGAGGAGTTCGCCGATGAACTCGCTCCCACCGACTCGATCCTTTCTGAGAATGAAGAAAATGAATACTATGATCCATTTTACCCGAAGAAAGAAAAGGAAGCAAAGATTACGACTGATGAGCTTGTTGATACTGAGGTCCATTATTTTTTATCCGAGAGTGATTCCTCTTCTCGTGAGGATTTTCACGTAGATGATACTTTGATTTCCTTCCTCTCCGAGGACAAGATTTTTAACCCTGGGATACTCATCGAAGAGTACATTCTTATCACCAAAGTTATTCGGAAAAAGGATCCTATCTTGGATGCCTTCATTGTTGAACCTTCGAAATGCATTTCTTTGTACCATGGACTCCCTTCTTCTATGGAGTATTCTTATTGTGATCCGTCATCCCTTCGTCCGCCCGCTAAACCGCCGGATGATGGATCAATCTTTCTTGAAAAACCTTTTGTGAGTTTGGGAGATGTTATTCCGTATGTCTTTGAAGCCCGACATTTTCTTTCCTCCCAACCCACCCATTCTCTTTCCTCCGGAGTGAGGATACCATCTTTGATCCGGTATCCTTCCCGCTTGTTTCCCAAGGACAAATGAATTGGGACGAGTCGGGCTAGCGACTCGGTGACCAAAAACAGAGGCGCTTCGTGGGAGGCACCCCATGCTTATCTCTATCTTCTTTCTATTTTCTAATAAGTGACGTGAAGGGTTAGCCTCTTCGATTTCTCGTGTTTGGTTGTTTGTGATGTTGTGTTTAGGATGTTCCCGATATGAAGACTCTCGTGCTCAAGTTTGTCTTTTCTCCACTCGAGTTTCATGATCGATCTTGATGGAAATCCGATATCCTAATCTTATCGACTAACGTTTATCTTTGAGCATACTTAATAAACGGCTTTTAGATTTTCGTTGATACCCTTGCCTTTAAACATTGAGGACAATGTTTCGTTTTAGTCTGGGGTAGGGTAATCTTGATTTGATTTGACCGCACTTGCTTATTTTTGTCGTGTACTCTCATGAACCCGTTTTTCCTTAGAAAATGAAAAATTGTGCAAAATGAGAAAATTTAAAAAATTTTTGTAAGCTTTTGTTAGTTTTATGATCGAAAAGTTCTTGCTAGTCTCTTAGAAGTTTCTTTAAATATCGTTTTTCTTGAAATAGCCTTTGCTAATTGCTTAGACAAGAGGCTATAAAATGCGATTCTAGCTCACAAGGCTAAGAATTTGCAAGTCTCCCTAAGTGATTTTAAATATGCGAAGCTTAAACAAGAATTTGCTAGTTTCTAATAAGTGACTTTAAAATGCGAGACTTGAGATTATTTGACGAAGCATTTGCTAAGTTAATATATGTTTTGACACCTTGTTGACTTTCCACTGGTGAGAGTAGGAATAGAATTCTGACTTGACCGGGCGTGTTGAGCCCTAGCTTGTTCCCTTAACCATAGATAATCTAAAATTATCGGCTAAGCATCCGCGGATCTCATTATTTGGGATTTTAAATTTGCGGAGATCGAGAAATGATAGAGTTACTTATGAGTTTAGATGCTAAGCGTGGAGTAGTTGGTTCTCTTTAGAGCCCATCGAAGGTACTTATGGCTTTTTGTTCCCACAAAATTGTTTCACCCCTTATTTGTGAATAAATAATTAGAGATGTTGAGTTTTTGGCGATAGTTAGTTCTTTATCTTCTTAAAAGAATCTTTGTTTTAAAAATTGGGTACACATCAAGGATCCGTAATAAATAAGTAATAAGTAATAAGTAAAGTTATGAGTTATGAGTTCAAAAGGTTCGAGATCGGACCCTTGGATCTTTAGCCGAGATTGGGTGAGGTCTTGGTCTAACCAATGGGATCCTCATTTCATGAAGCCTATAGTCTTGGAATTACCCGTGAAGCTCCGTAGTTCATAGCTCATATAAGTAAAAGTATAAGTGCAAAAAAAAAAAAAAAAAAAAAAAAAAAAAAAAAAAATGATGAAAAAAAAAAAAAAAAAAAAAAAAAAAAAAAAGTCAAAATATAAGTGAATAAAAATTCCTTGATGTGGACCTCATTTTGAGACAATGGTTCTTGAGAGAAGATGGATAACTAATTATCGACTTAGCTTTGTATCTTTATCGGAATAAAATTATCGAAACGAGAAATTTGAAGAAATTCATTTCTCAAAAATAAAAAAATAGAGGAAAATAGGAAAATGGGAGCAAAAGGTAATTACACAAGTAACTTCCATGGGTAGTGTTAGCATCTAGAATCATATTTAACAATGATTTCGATTTTACGCTTAGTTTGGGACTTGTGAAAAATCGGGGACGATGTATTCTATCCGTATGGTCACTTCACGTGTGTGTTGTGTTTCCTACTCCGTGATCCTAACGTGTCGTTTGAAAAATGTTGGAGTTATTGATCGACATGAAAGTTCAACAAACCGTCACTCATAATCGGAATGTGCTTAATCGTAATATCTATACATGTGAATTAAAAGGTAAGCGGGCGTTTTAGAATTAAGGCTTTCTTAATCTCTTTTGAGGAATCTTTGCTACTTCTTCATAGGTTTAGTAGAAAGAGATTGAAATCCTTGGTTTTAGAAGCGTGAGTTGATTGCATTGCGTGAGGACACGACAATGGTCTCGTCTGGGGTATTTTGATATGTGCAAAAACACATATCATTTCTTTATCAAATAAACCCAAAATAACCAAGAAAGAGCCGTTTATTGCTAATATTCGTTGTTTTCTTGAGTTTGTGCTTGTGCAGGTACGGATATGACAAAACAGACAAAAGAAGCTAAATCGATTTAAAATCCGAGCACGAGAGATTAAGAGAGCTAAGGTGAGCCGGAAGATCAAAATTGTGCATTTGTGAAGATTTTATTCTCGAGGATGATTTTGGAAGATATGATCAAGTTTGAAGAATTGTCGAATCGGTCCCTCAACTTTGAGCATTTGGCGAGAATAGACCCTTGAAGTTTCGAAATTGCAAAATCAGCCCTTGGATTATTTGAAGATTGGCAAGAATTGGCCCTTGGATCACATTTTCGATTTACATGTTTGGTCCTTAAATTTCGATTTTACACCTTTGGTCCTTAAAATACAAATGGATCCATATCTAATCCTAAGTCCAAATCTAATTACATACCCAAGGCCCAAAATAATAAAACCAAAACCCAAACCCACTAACCCATTGGACCCTAGTCAATACCCGGTCAATACCTTAACCCGTTACCCACATGGACCCTAGTCAAACCATACTTAAACCCGTCAAACAAATCAAACAATAATAAAAAACCAACGCGCCCAAAACACCCCCAAATATTACCCGATAACAAGAACCCTAAATTACCCTTTTCATCAATTCGGCCAAATTAACCACAATTAAGGGTAATTCCGTCCTTTCCCGACACCATGACACACCGACACATGTGGGTGCCATGTCATCAATCCGTGTGATAAACCCAAATCTCTCTCTCTCGATTGGTGGATGAAGCGTGGCATGTGCAATCCAAAGGTTGAGATCAAATGGGATACGTGGAGATTGATCCAAGGGTTCTAAATGCACTCAAAGAAGCACAAATGGGATTTCTAGATCCTTCCTTGGCCTCAAGCTCGTGTATAAATACCCTTCATATTTCACTTGTAATTTCTTGTAGAATTTGAGTAGAATACTAGTAGCTTATTACTGTTTAATGTTTAATTTTCAATTCTGTATTTTCTAAATTTCAGTTCATTTGTAATAACAAGTTTTATTAATAGAAGTAATTTTAGTTTCTATTTTCAATTAATCTCAATCCACTTTTTATTTATTTCAATTAGCTTATTAGTGTTTTAGCTTAATCATCTTAGCTTATCTAAATTTATTTTCACTTATTTGTTCTTTCAAACAAAAATCACAAAAAATAAGAAAAATACTTCAAAAATAAAAATATCTCAAATCATTTCTTAAGTTCAAATCGGTTTGTGATTATGTTAGTTTAAGCTCTTATAAGCTCATCTCATAGCTTATTAATTGCTTATTGAGTTCTCTACTCGGTTCTACTCAAAATCAATATCAAAAAAGTCAACAAAGTCAAATTCAATTGTTAATGGTTCCGGATTGGGTTGATATTATGATGGAATTGGGTTGATGCAGAGTTGGATTTGGGTTGGATTTGATTAGAATAGTGGTACTTTGGTTCTAAATTGCAAGCCATAGTGGCTGGACATCTTGTGAGTTCAATTTCTATTTCATTAAAAATTGCTTGCATAATCTATTTAGTTTGCATTTGATTTAGTTGTTATTATTGCAATTTTGTTGTTATTTAGCTTATAGAATTAGTGTTTAATCTAGTAGTTATTTGAGTTGTTAAGCTTGGTTTTGATCTTAGTTGAATTAGTAGAATGCAGTTTTGAAAATTGTGTTTGGATCTTTTAAATGTTAGAGGTTAGTTTTAGATTTAAATTGATTTGATTCATCTCTCATTTAGGTTACTATATAGTCAAATTAGTCAATATTTGCATATTAGGTCACTTAAAGTCAAAATCACTTTAATCATTTAATTTCATTTCGTTAGGTTTTGTTAGTCATAAGCTTACATTTAGGTTTAGAAAGTAGTATAAGCTAGCTTAATTTAGTTCTATTTCATCTTATTTCATAATCAATCATCAATTGGATTTAAATCTCATAAAAGTCAAAATTTCAAATCTGTTTCAAAAGTCAAAATTGTCAAAATCAGTTTTACAAAACTTTGTGGAAACTTTCATTGATTCATCTTTGTTCAAAGTTGATGAAATTTTGGGATTTAAAAGTTCAATTGGTCAAGTTTTGAAAGTCATTTTGTGTAATTTTAAAATCTTGGTAAGCAAGCATAAACTTTGGTTGGTAAGTGATTATGCCTAGTTCACTCAAGATAATGAGTGTTCACATCGAGCTTCTTCATGATAAGTTCATTTTAGCTTTAGATTCTGAAAATTGGTTTAGTAGGTAGTTTGGTTGGTGTTCTTGAGGTCACACTTTTGGTTTTCACTTTAGCTTATTAGCTTGTAGCTAAGCTTGGTAGATTGTTTGGCTTTAGTGGTTAGTTAGCATTACTTGGTAGATTGCTTATTAGTGGTTAAGAGTAGTTGGATTTAGTTGGATTTGAGTTAGTATAGCATAAGTTAGCTTCAGAATCAATTTGTGCCTTATTGTGCTTTTTAGCTTATTCTTAGTAGCTTATTTGAAATCATTTTTCACTCTGACTTGTAGATTCTTACACATAAGCCATAGTTTTTATATTTTTCATAAAATTAGAATAATATTTTAGACTTTTACTGAATTTTTCATAATTTTTCATCACTGTTTAGTATTTTTCCTATTTTAAAACAGTTTTTAGGACTTTTTAAATAGCTTTTATTACAATTAAATCAGAAAATCTTCAAAAAAATAATTTTTCAATTTTCATAGATTAAGATAAATACAAAAAGCAAAAAAATAATTTTTCTAGATTTTTCCTAGCTTATTTTGTATTTTTTTAGCCATTTAATTAGATTTAAATAGTTTTAAATTCGTAGAAAATAGAAAAATAATCAAAAAAATACAAAATTAGTTTTGAAAATTCTCTTTAGTTATTTTAGATTTTATAAAAATAGTTTCATAATTTTCCCTTTAATTTTCATAATTTTTAGTATTTTAAATTAGTTTTAAAAGTTAAAAATAGTTTTTAATCCGAATAAATTCGGAAAATCCTAAAAATTAGTTTTAATTCATAAATAGTTTTCAAATTGCATTTTAGAGTAAAAGTAATTTTAGGTTATTTTAGGATATAGATTAGACGTAGTTGCATTTTATTTACGTTTCATTTATTACGTTTTAGTTAATTCTCGTAATTAGGATTTCCCGTAAATTAGATTCCCTTAATTACTTTCCCAATTCCCGTAGTTTTTAATAAAATAAAAATCATTAATCCAAAACATCGAGCATTAAAATTCCAAACCAAAAACGACGTTGGCAATTCACGCCTCGTTGGGAAACGATTCGGGTTGACTAATCCGTATCACGATCACACACGGATTTGATTTAATATTCTTTTCCTAAAGGAATTTTGAATCTATCTTCGTGATTATTTTTGATATCGATATTGATTTCCTTACATCAAGACTGCTTTCTAGATAAACTTCACATTAGCTAAGCATATATTTTTAATCCAACTAGAACTATTTCAAGGATGAGAAAGGCTTAGACTCACTAAAGGCTTACTTAAAATCTTAGTCAAAATGCCTCTTGATTTTTCAACACATCAAAACTCACCATATTTCCGCTTCAACTACTCACAAACTATTTCTCATCTCTCAAAACACCTAAAGAGGACAAATTAAACATTTTTTTATTGCCTCTAGTCATTTCTATCTCAAAGAATGATAAAGATTAGTTTTTCAATTCTTATGATTTTTAAGGATTTATCCAAATATCACCTCAAGCTTAAATCTGATCACTAGGATCATTTATTATGACTTGACACCTACATAACCCTTAGTGTTATCCTTGGACATCCATTGGTAGTCATCTTGTCCCATCCTCCTTCCATAAGAAGCAATCATTTGCTATAACACTTATTACTTTTGATCATTCAAGTATCCCTTCATCTCAAACACTTAGGAGAACTGAAATATTGAAAATAAGATAGGCTTTAGCTCCTAGAAATCTCATTTCAAACCTGTCATAATCACCGAGAGCCGATCCCTAGGATTAGTTTAGTCGGATCCCTCCAAGGAGGGAACCGTGGGATCCGGGTGACAGCTTATGAAAATCATTGCTTGAACAATCATTTCAAATCATCTTCCTATCTCAAACACCCCATCTCATCTTAAATGAGTCTCTAGAGTAGTGAAACTCTGAACATAAAACTTTGTGCATGTTAATCATCACATTTCCAAGAACATTAGTAGATTAAGTCTTAAAGGCAACTACCAAGCTCTTCCCTTTATAAGCCAAGAACACCTTAGTCATCAAAACACAAACCATCAGCAATTATAACCATCCTTCTTAAGTAATTTCATCATGAGAAAGGCTCCTAGTGCTAACTCATCCACTCAAGAACCACACAAGAAACTTGCTAGAATCATACATGAAGTTTCCTCAACCGAATCATCTCCGATTAAGTCTACCAATGCTAGGATTTCCCCTACACCAAGGAAACCAATCAAACTAATTCCCAAGAAAAGTGTTCCCACTAGGATTTCATCACCAAACTCTACTATCCCAAACATACCCTCCACAACTCAACCAACACCATTAGTGCCTAGAACCACCTCACAAACATCTCCACATTCTCACAATGTAGAAGATCTACCTTCTTGGCCATCTCACCTTTCACCATTACCAAAAAATTCACTTGAAAAGATTGTGCAACAAAATCAAAGTGTTGAATCAACACTTGCTCCAAAAGCAAACTCTATCATTCCCCCCAATAGTCCATTTTGGATTATGAGAAGACATCAAAGGCAACCACCCGACCATATGGAAGTTGATGCTTCTTTACCTTCACCCTCAAACATTGTAGAGCCGTCACATAATAAGCCTCCACCAATTCCTCCTTCATTTGAAGATACTCAACCCACTTTACTTGAACTTCCACTACAAGAAATTCAAAACCATGACAAGGATTGCTATCATTGTAAACATGTTGAAAGGTTGATACATGAACTACGTGAAGAGCAACGTTTCATGTTTTATCACCTCCTCGAACATTTCGAAGAGGTTAACAAGCCTAAACTACAATGAGCATCATAGTCAAAAGCTCAAACTTAGAACGTTTAGGAAACCTTTCTCATCCTTGATCATCATTAAGTTTTAGTTGAATCTAAAGTTTGGGGTAGCCCATTAGCATTAGTAGCACTTGTTTAGCTAGTTCATTCTCTTAGTTTTTAGAGATTTGGTTGGTTATCTCTTGTTTTATTGAATGGACATTTATATGTTTTGATTATTCTGTGCGTTGTGCTCTTTATTGCACATATATTGTCTCCACACTTGCATTGATTGAATCACTCTCATTGTTGAAGAAACTGTCAGCAGACAGTAGGATCCTCCATAATGCCTTTAGACGGATCCCTTCAAGAGGGAACCGTGGGATCCGTGGATCGAAGCACAAATTTCTACTAACTTGAGTTTTATTTGCGTGAAATTATGCACTATACTCTTGTTTTCTAACCTTTACTTTGTAGATTTTCAAAATAACACATGAAGATTTTGACACCATAAAGCTAGGGGGAGCTTTGTGTCAAACGATATTTGCAAAACATTTGCAACATTAATCCGTTTTTGGATTATACTTCATGATACCCCATTGCATCTTTGCAATATTCAAGGGGGAGCACGCTTTTCGTCACTTAGACGAACCATTTGCAAACTTAATTGCAAACACAATTAGTTTATTTTACGTCATGTCCTTGACGCCCTTTCAAAGGGATGGACCCGTCACTTATTCTCTTTACACTTTTGCTTAACTTTCTTGTAAAAATTGTGTTAGTTTCTTTTAGCTCTTTTTGTTTCGACAAAAAGGGGGAGAAGAAAGTAAAAACTACAAATTCAAACTCTTACGAATTTTAGCTTTTCCTTAAAATAATCTTATGTTTTGTCATCAACAAAAGGGGAGATTGTTAATACAAATAAGACGTAAAACGCTTATTTATATTTTACGATCTTCTAATGTTTTGTCGATAACAAAAGTAAGATCATTTTAACGAAACAAATAAAATACGTAAATGGTTTGAACTAATAGTTTTCTAACACACTTACGCTTTCACATAAAACACTAAAACTAGTATAAGTGATTTTATGCTTTAGATATACATATGTATAACAACTAGTGTTTACATATTGGGATAACATATACTTAACTAAGTATACACTAAAATGGGTAAAAACAAGTATATACTAAAATGGGTAAAAACATGTATATACCAAATAGGTAAAAACTAGTAAATGGTTTTGACCCATAACCCATGGTTTTGTTTATACCACTTAACCAAGTTCATTGTATCCTTAAGATACATTGTATCTAGAAAGAAAACCATGGATCAACCCATGACCCATAACAAAAAATACCCATGGGCAAAGAGGAGCGTTCCACGGATCCCTGGCTTTGTGCTAGCCGGATCCCAAGTGGAAGGGTTCCGTGGGATCCGGGGAAACAGTAGAGAATTTTCTCTATAAATAGAGAGCCATTCCTTTCTTTCTACTCATGACTTTACACACATACTTTCCCCAAATATTCCAACCCTCTAACCTCAGATCCAAGTGTTCTATGTAGTTTGTCTTTTGTTTTTGTGTGATCTTCTAGGTTCCTCTTAAAGGAAAGATCACCACTTCTTGAAGACGTACAAGCTCAAGTCCATGAGTTGTCATGCTTCGTCATCATCAAGACAATGAAGGTTCTCTTGTTGATAAGTTCTTCCTTTCTCCATAGATGTTGGGTTAAAGGCATTAGTGAAGGATGCCTAAAGTGTCAAGACGAAAGCATTAGTGAAAGGTGCTTATCGTTCGTGTCAAGAGCATTAGTGAAGAATGCTATAGGTGTCAAGACGAAGGCATTAGTGACGGATGCCAAGCGTTGTGTCAAAGGCATTAGTGAAGGATGCCAAAGAATCAAATCAAGTAGCATTTGTGAAGAAATGCCTAGGTCGTATAATCGATGAGGTGCGTCGTTATACATATAAGTATTTGTTTATTTACAAGGATGGTGATATCTTTGATGGTGTTGTAACAAGGAGTAGATCTCCTTGAGATTAGGTGTTGTGTCGTGAAGGTAGTAGTTCCTCCATAGTAATGGAACTAGGTGCTTAGCCTAGTACCTAATAAAGGGTAGGCGACGCCAGATAGGATTAGTTCTCCTAAGGTGTGAAAGAACTTGGTGGTTAGCCTAGCACCGTATAAAGGGTAGGCGACGTTGTGTTAGGTGTGGTTCGCCTTGGTGTGAAAGAACTCGGTATTTAGCTTTGTCACCGAAAAAGGTTAAGCGGCGTTGAAGGCTTCTCCGCCATAAGGAGATTGGTGTAGTGCTTACAAACTCTCGAGTAGGTGACTCGGGGAGTGGAGTAGGGCAAGGAAGGTGTCCTTGTAGCCGAACCACTATAAATAACTTGTGTCGTGGTGATGTGCTTCTTACTCTTTATCTTTCATTACACGTTTATATATCTATCTATCGACGTTCAACATAAACAACCAAATAGATTGACATAAGTCGATCTAAATAATTAAAAGGAAGTTTTTAATTGGTAAAACTATTCAACCCCCCCTTCTAGTTTTCCACACAACATGTTAAAAAACAGGATGGATCCACTGTGGGTCCAACCATCATGGGTTGCCCTACCAACATGTAGATAACATCATCTCCTTCAAAGGCATTCCCGCCGATGACAACAAATACCACCAGCCACTGCTTCAAAGCGCAATAAGCAGCTAATAAGCATGATAATTATCATACCAAAGACCTGCGTAATTCCAGACGCGCAGCAAGGCTCAGATTTCCACCCATAAAATGCAAAGCAAGATACTGGCCATGGCTGCAATAAAAAACTGCCCTGCCAAGCTACCAGTATCAGACAATTATGCAAAAAAAGTATTCAATTTCATCTAGGCATCATCACTGCCTAAACCAAAGAATCTGATTTTGTCATGGGCGTAAAGGATGAAAGCCAACGGTGAAGAGGCCGCAACCAGTTTTACAACAACATCGGAAATTTGGATGGAAAACCGGCTGAGATGGGTGAGCATTCAAGCAAACAAGATACACTCGCCATGGCTGCAACAGCTGCATGTCGCCCTGCCAAGATACGTGTGATCTCACGTTCACCTAACAAACCCCAATTCATCACAGCCTCTACAAACGGATACAAAGGTCAGCCATCTAGCACGGTTGCCATGGGAAAACTGGAATTGCGAATATAACATTGACGGGCATTCTCTGCATCCGCAACCCGAACCATGAAACCAAAGTTTCACCAATCACATTTCACCACCATGAACATAAAAACATAGTCACGTAAGAGCCACTGCAGAAAACCGATGGTAGCCCAATAGAAGCGGTGCTCGAAAACAAGATGGTCTGCGACCATACGGCCACCGCCATGGTCAAGTTTTCTGCAAACTTCAGGCATCAATACAAACCAAAAATGCACAACATCGTTGTCCCTTAGGCTACAGTACGTGTAATACAAATGAGAGAATGGCAAGTGACCATGTCTCTGCACATGCGATGAGTGCAACCTCAGCAAGTCTACCACACCATAGCGGAGCCTGAAAACATGGCAAACCCACAAACATTTTCAGAACCTATAATATTTCATTCAAATCTAACTCACACAAACTGCTAAACCATAACATATAACATTCCATTCCACCAACATGACCACATAATTTGTTTTTTAACAAAAACTAAATCGACATCAATTATGAAAAGAAGGCTTCATTTTAGCAACATTGAGTTGATGCACACACTCGAAATGAGAAAATGCCCAAAATAATTTTACAAAACAGGAAACCCTAAATTAAACCTAAACCCTAATTGCTATAAAACGTTAAATTAAACATAAACCCTCATTCGTATAAACCATTTGACCCCGAAAAATAAACCTAAACCCTCAGAACAGCGAACATGCGCAAAGATTAAAAAAAACACCTAACCTAGCATAAAATCTTTGCGACACCAAAGTTAGTGAAGATCATTTCGATTACAAATAATTGATCCACCTAACTCTAAATATAGAAACACCGAACCAAAAGAGATATGCACCTGTACCAACGATGTCAGTGATAACGAATAGAACGGAACGATCAGGCTAATGGACCTCCACCCAAACACTACGTCGCCAGAAAAAAAACCCTCGATCGCACTATTCATAAGATCCCAAAAAAAGATTGGGTGAAGATAAGGTTGTATGGTCGATGTATGGTAATGAGAAAGAAAGAAAGTTAATTCGAGAATACCCGGTTTTACCATCGGGTCACCCAAACGGGTAAAAAAAAAAGGCAAAGTTGCACTATTCATAAGGTCCCCAATAAATGTTATATAGAAGAATTTATCCAAGTGTTTGAAATTAACAGATGTATGTCGACTTTTATGGGTGCGTTTAGTTGGAGGAAAACACCCTTGTTTTCTACAAAATGTTTTGTAGAAAACAAGGAAAACATAGATCGCGTTCAAATCAACGTTTTCCAATAAAATATTTTGTAAAACACAAAATTCCTTATTTCCTAACTTAACAAGGAAAATTACAAAACAAATTTTAGTTATTTTCCTTGCTTTTTCAGAACCCACAACCGCCTCCCTTCTTCAAAATAAAATACAAACATCAACTAAACGCGCTTTTTATTTTCAGTTTTTGTGGAGATAAATTTCCTTCCACATTTTTACAAAACTAGAGATAAAAAAAAAAAAAAAAAAAAAAAAAAAAAATCTCTAACTAAACGCAACCTTAAAATCTCTGTTTAGTTCGTCTTTATTTTTGTGTTCGCCCGTATTGTTTATATATAACTTTCGCTATCATTTCTAGTTCGGTCTAGACTTTGTATGAATATAATAGAACCATCCAACTTTTGAAAACCATATATTATAAAAATTACTTAACGCACGTAAATCGTTATACAAGCCATTGAACTTTCTAAAACAGTTATAGAAACCAGTTCGTAACGTCATCGTTTTATAAGATTTATGGTCAAGCTAAAACTTTTGAGAAGTACAATGCTTTTTGTTACACTTTTGCAAATTGTTAAATGCCCTTTTTATCTAATATGTACGTATTCCTAGAGACAACAAAGAATGTCTACATAGAAAGTAACAAAAGGAAGCAAGAGCATATAAACTAGAATGCCCTAATATGTTTAGCTCTTTTGTATCTATTACAATCAAGCTCTCAATTTGAATTTGTCTTACTTAGCTTCAATATCTGCAATCTAACATTATATTGTTTAATGGGTTAATTACTTAAAAATGTATCATACTTGTCACTTTTTGTTATTGTGTGTACTGAGTTTTTTTGTTTATTTATTTACTCTTTGAACTTTCAAATTTCGATTATTGTGTGTATTTTGTGACAATTAAGCCATGTAAAATGACTATTTTATCCTTCAAAATTTCAAAATAGTAAGAGTAAAATAGTCACAAAATACACACAATAATCAAAATTTGAAAGTTTAATACACACAATAAGAAGAAAAAAGTTGGGTTTTGGCTATTAAATAGCCACATACTTTCTAAAATGTACCAATATGATACGTGTACTAATTTTCGTTCCAATATGGTACATGTACTTTTGATTTCCCCCAAGCTAATATGAGTACTTGAAAGAACTTTGACCGCAAAACATGTTAAAAGTGATTTTGAGCAAAATAGTCATTTGTGATTTGTTTCTTTTGCAAAATAGACGAATATAAAAGAAAGTGTCAAACCTTCATCTTCAATTTATCCCAATCCTCATCCCACACTGCAGATATCTCTCGAGCTCCAGGTTGCCCACCTTGACAAACAAAATAGGTGAACCATAATGCAATATCCATCATTTTATTATAATATTATACATATACTGACATTATTGCTAGTGAAGTATTCCTGATAGCATGAGATGAAAGATGATACCCTTTGGAAGCTCAATAACTGCAGTTGACTTGACATCAATTCCATGTTTTTTGCAACGTTCAGTTAAAGCCTTCAGCAATTCCTCGAGATCAGATTGGATACGATCAGCACAGACCTGGGTCAACCAAAAATATGTTTAGTGTTTATTATTATATATTTATTGAATTCTAAAGAAAAGAAAAAAGATGTTGATGGATCAGTCAACCTAACTATTTTATGCCTTCTTTATAACTTACTCATTTAGACAAAAACATGTAACTCGGGATCATATAGAAGTAACTGAACTTACTTGAAGGATACCTTCAGCGCTGCCACCATGATCCATTTTCACAAGTGCCTGACTCAACTCCATCTTCCTCCCCTAAAAGTCAACAGAAAATTCAATTCAATAAACAAAAAGATGGGATTAACTCCAAGTTACAATTAATGTGCTTCAGCTCCCAGCTGCCCTTATTCTTACAAAAAAAAAGCCATAAATTACAAAAAATAGATCTAATTTACACTAAGGGGTGTGTGTGTGTGTGTGTGTGTGTGTGTGATTAAGCGGTTGATTGCTTTAGTACAGCTGATCATTTGTATTACCTGGCAAAGATTTGAGTTAGATGCTTACACAATGTCTGTGTAACTTTTGATATTGATCAGGTTGGCTATAACCATAGATTAAAATTTTAGTAAGCAAATGTCGAATAATTCAATTCTTTTAGGGTTTTGCAATAACTGGAAATTTGAAAAAAGATAAAGGATATCATGTCCGCCACAACGTGCGGTTTAATTACCCTCAGTTTTATACTATGTATGTGATGGGAAAAATAAGAAAAGGTCACACAAACTACATTGCACATTTTCTTGAGCTTATCACTTTTTATTTTGAGTTCTTTGATCTTTTCTTCCAAATGTTTTATGTAACTCACAGCCTGGTTCACGTGTTCACACATTGACCGTGTACCCTACAACATAAATTAACCTTAAGTTAACATATATAAAGAATCAATGATATAATTAAATGAGTTTATGAAGTACCTTAATGAAGTGAAGAGGAAGGAGAGATCGAAGAGACGAGGATAGCTTGGACATCTCTTGTCGTCTTTTCTTTTCGGTCTCTCGATGCACCATCTTTTTCTTCTTCTTTTCCTTGTCTAAGTCGTTATCCATGATAACAAGGTGATCTTCCTGAGGTTGCAAATTATAGCATGATCTCTTACGGCTAGCTGGTTTTCGCTTATCAGGATTAGGAAGATCTTGTTGATGGAGAGTTGAGGGAAATGGGAAAGAGACCTCTGAACAACTGTTATGTTGGAAATAAGGTAACATTTTGTAAAATGATTTAAGTAGCGCTCACACAAGAATATAATCCCATTTCATTACTGATAAAAAAAAGGACATATATTCACATGCAAAAAAAAAATATATATAACCAAGGGTTTTGGAACAATAATTGGTGCTTTAACTTGCATGATGAAAAAGTAATTTTTATCAAGCAATGGGGTCTAAGAGTTGTTGTTTTTCACACATGGTGATATGCATGTAAAATCAATTCTATTCAGCAGTTTATATATGTGGATCATATTAAGAAACGTTAGCTCATTGTCAGCCATATTAATTGCTGGTATAATACGGTTGAAATATGTTAAACATAGTAATTACCAAATGCAAATTATTCTCATTAACCCGAATGTCAAAACAAGTACTCCCACCCTTAAAGAGACTCGCATCAAATTCTAAAATGGCTCGAGAAAATACAATTGAATAGTGTCATTGTTACAAAGACATGATCATACTTAATTGTCTGCATAACATGCCCCTATTCATCATTATTGTAGGTTATTCAGGAGATTATATAAAACCATGTATTTATTTCACAGGACAAGAAATCTAACATTTAATTTAGATTTAAGCATCTTTCACCAGTAGAATACTACTTAATAAAAATCCATATATAATAATATGTCCAACTAACCTCATAATATTGTTCCTCTCTCAAAGGCTCCAAAACAAGCTCACTTAGACCTCTTCTAGTCTCTGTTAGTGCTGCTTGAACCTTACCAGGGTCTCTGGCACTGACATCCACACGTACCTGGTTCAAATATGTAAGAAATTAAATTATTTGGGAAAATAGGTTGGATTCTAAAGCAAAACTGAGGAGAAGGGAACATACTGGTGAAAACAAATAACCCATGGCATCAACTTCAATAAGGTGGGTCCCAGCAGGCACGTTGTGGCTTTAAGGGTGTAATTAAGGAGCTTCAGCCGTGATGATTAAAAAATAATAGATCATGCTAGTCCAGTAGAAAGTGATAACGCAATGCTATTTCTCAATCCATTTAACAAATTTGAGTAGAACGGGAAAATTCAGCACATTTATTGTGGAAACAGGCCACTTGGCAGTGATGATTAAAAAATCCATTACATTTGGTTGAGCTGGAGGCAGAGCTGCAAGATTAATCTGTGGAGCAGGGATTTCTTTGTTCATTTTAATATGGTGTTTCTTCCAACGGAAATCTGGTCATTTCAAAATAAATTTGAACACATAAAAAGTCTAGCAGTGCATGAGCCAATTGATTGCCATGTAACTCGAGGAAGAGGACAAACAAAAGCCTGTATATGCTCACTTAGCCACATCACTTATAAAAAAAAGGACCCATGGAGGGACGTTGAAATCAACACCTGTGAAGTTTAACTTCTTAGCCCACCCCGGAGTCTCCTACATTACCAGTACTATCAATACGGTTAATATTGCAACCCCTACTAGAATCCTTGTGATTGGCTTTATCAACGAGTCCTGAAATCCACAAAAATTTAAGAAAACTTGATTAATTTTTGTACATACCTTGAACTCAAACATATGTAATTCGATTCCTTTACAATACTCGGCTTAGAACTTGTGACACGTCATAATTTATACAATCATCAGAACAGCTCAATATTACAGCCTTCATGTTTCGATTATCATATAAGCCTCTAAGTTGGAAAAACAAAATCTTAACAAAGTGACCTTAGCAGTTAATGTTAGCCTACGGATATACTCTATATTGTACTCGAAGATGGAAAAAAAAGTCATACTATTCAATAATAGAGAACTTCAATTGGATTACACGCTCACAACTAAATATATAGGATGCTACCACTAGGCTAGAGTATTGTAGGCGTATTCGAAAGTGACTGTACATATTCAGCCAATTACAATGATAGAAATCTTGACCTTTTCAATTTTAAAAAGGTTGATTCACGTTATGCTTTTATCTTTAAAGGGTCAAACGGTATAATCAAATGTTAATCAAGAAGAGAGTACGTGAAATCATTTCACTCAAAACTTCAGATGATTACGAAATGATACAAATTTTGTAATAATATTTACTATCTATAAAATGAAAATATCGAAAAGAAAAAAAAATGTTTTAGACCAACCCACCCGATGCTCTTCCACCTGTATAAAAATTACCCGTTTTGAGTTATAACATGTTACCCAACCCACCGGACATTCAACCTATAGACAGTATGCATCACGTAACGCGAAAATGTCACAAGTCACTACTATTCTAATCAATTGAGGACGCTTAACTATGACAAAAAGAATATCTGATTACACAGCCCATCAAATGCGCAGTAACAACTTACAACCCTCCTCTTTTGAATACTTAATTCATCTGTTCTCACACCAATCAGCAATACAGAGAAAAGAGAGGTATTTTACCTTTGTGAACTCCAAACACTTTAATAGCCCATTGAACACAACACATAATATGCATGTAAATTGATGTTAGTGTTGCTAGAAATTTTATCAAACACTTTGTAGGCAATGATTTAATAGCCCCTAAACCTAAGCTTTGGTCCCTTGCAATTTTTTCAAAATAAGTCTTTGTGCGTTTTTATGGTGCGTTTAGTTGGTGAAATTTTTTCCTTTTAAAAAATGAAGATATTTTTCCTTTGTTAGTTATCATCCGTTTTTGTACGTTTTCATCTGTTTTCATCCGCTTTCATCCGTTTTTATACCTTTTCATCCGTTTTCAATCGTTCTCATCCGTTTTTGTCTGTTTTTATTTGTTTTCTTCCGTTTTCATTCATTTTCATCCGTTTTTATACGGTTTCATCCATTTTTATTTGTTTTCATATATTTTTATACGTTTTCATCCGTTTTTATTCGTTTTAATCCATATTTATACGTTTATATCCGTTTATATTTGTTTTCTTCCGTTTGTATACGTTTTCATCCATTTTTATCCGTTTTTATTCGTTTTCACTAACTAAACGTACCCTAAAAATGCACAAAATCTTATTTTGAAAAAATTGCAAGGGACCTATTTTAAAAAACGTATAAAAACAAATAAAAACGGAAAATGAATGAAAACGGATGAAAACGTATAAAAACAGATGAAAACGAATAAAAACGGCTAAAAACGTTAAAACGGATGAAAACTTATAAAAACGGATGAAAACAAATGAAAACAGATAAAACGGATGAAAACGTATAAAATGGATGAAAACGGATGAAAACGTATAAAAACGGATGAAAACAAATGAAAACTTATAAAAACGTATAAAACGGATGAAAACAAATGAAAATGTATAAAAACGGATGAAAACGTATAAAAACGAATGAAAACAAATGAAAACGTATAAAACGGATAAAATGGACGAAAACGAATGAAAACGTATAAAAACATATGAAAACGAATGGGATCTATTTTGCAAAAGAAACAAATCACAAGGGACCATTTTGGAAAAAATCGCAAAGGACCTATTTTGCAAAAGAAACAAATCACAAGGGACCATTTTTGTACAAAAAATCATTAAACTAGTAACCGGTTTTACCGGTAGCCAGTCATTCATGTACCATATTAGCACGAAATCAAAAATTACACGTACCATATTGGAACAAAAATTAGTACACGTACCATATCGATACATTGGAACAAAAATTAGTACACGTACCATATCAATACACACATTAACAAAAAGTGGCAAGTATGATACATTTTCAAACAATTAACCCTTGTTTAATAGAATAATCATATGTAGTTTACAGATGTTTTATAAAAAAGTTACAATCTAATATAAAATGTTACTTGCATTATGCATAGGCAGAATGGCATACCTCCACTCTTAACTTCAATAATTACATATATCCACATGCAAAGAGAATAATCTGCTATCAATTTAGGTGGTGTTTGATAATGACTTAAACAGTCTTAATTGTAAAATAGGTAATTTAATTAAGTCACTAATTGAGTGTTTGTTTGGTGCTTAATTTAAATGGATGACCTTCTAGAAAAAGCCATGAGAATGAGGGTCTCTATATTAAGTTATCACTTTTATCCTACTTTTACATATTTACCTTTCCACTTTTTAACCACTAATCATCACTTATTTCAAATAAAAGTGTATAACAATAATTTTATTAATTCAGACACTTTATTCAGCATACAAAACAAACAAACATTTATTCATTTACATACAAACAACATATATCCAGACAGACACTTTAGTTTAACAGACTTAATATAAAAATTAAACAAACAGGCCCAATAAGCTCGTTTCTAATAAGGTAAATATGCGAAATTTATTAACAGGGAAAGTGCAACCTGACATATGGAAACAAATTACAAGGAAATGATATGTTTATGCACCAGATTCTATGGAAGCTTGCATTGCATGGCTTTCCTTATTTGATTGTGCTTAAACCAACTCCCATATATGGTTATAAGTTATTAAATCTATAACAAAGAAAGCAAGACGCTAATTAAATACCACTGGTCGTACTGCCGAACCCTTCTTTAGACATTCATGTTCACATAGAGTCAGGTTGATTTGTCACGTCTGTATCTTTCTCTTTAATCCACTCAATAAAATTATTTAGATTTCTGTGTGAGGATCCGCCTTTGTTAATGCTATTTGTAATCTTATCTTTGATATCCAAGGCCTTGTCTCTGAATGTTTTTTCACTTAGCAGATGTTCTATCTTACTTGTTATTTCTTCTCGAGTAATGATACCTGCTTCATTCTTATTAAACCCCAATCCGGTCTTCCAGATATCACAAATATAAGTTTCATTGTGAAATTGATCAGCAAAGTATGGCCAACATAAAAATGGGAGTCCGTTCGTCACACCCTCTAAAGTAGAATTCCAACCACAGTGACTTGTGAAACAAGCCACAGAAGGATGAGCTAGAACCTTCTGCTGTGGGGCCCAGCTGACAATTCTTCCACGAGAGCTTACTCTTTCAATAAACCCATCTGGGTAAGCTGCTGTAGTCTCCTTAGTCATACCGGGGCGCACCACCCACAAAAATGGTCTGTTGCTAAGTTCAAGACCAAGTGCCAGTTCTTGAAATTGAGTTTCGTTGAAAATAGTGAAGCTGCCAAATGCAATATAAATGACTGAACTTGGTGGCTGTTGATCTAGCCATGCCAAGCAGGTGGAGTCCTCTTTCCAGAAGTGGCCTGTCTGGTTTGCAAGTCGGTTGCTTGCTAATAAAGGGCCGATCGGCAACAGGTTTGGGTACAGGCTGAATGCTGGAGACTCGAGCTCGGTAGCTGAGTTGCAGATAACCCATTCAGTCATTTTAGAAGCTTCTTCAGCTTCTATTACCATTTGGAAAAGTGCTTCTACAGTTGCCACGTCTAGAAAGCCCGCCCATCCAAGGTTCTCAGGTTTTATTGGTGGCATGGTTTCTGACAGCTGAATTATCTGATCAGTTATAGGAACGCCTGCAATAGGAAAGACAATCTTAATTAGGTTCTTATTTAATACATCTAAAAAAAGGTTAATAGAAGTTCTCCACTTACCACTCTTGTTTATAATTCCATCATCAATCAGTTTCTGAAAGGACAGTATGGAAGCCAATGTGGTAACTGAGGCAGGACAGAAAACTGCCCTTCTAATTCCCATATTTTTCGCAACCCGTACGGCCCATCCATTGCAAACGTCAGCTATAACACAGGTGACTTTATTTCTATCTTCTTTGTTTATCTTCTCTGTAAGGTCTTCAAGCTTGCCGGACATGGTTTGCATTAATGACAGGGTCAAGTTACCAATGTCACTCCTGTCCTCCCATGGTTCTAACCCATCAGGGATCGACACCATCTGCATTAGATCTCCAAAAGTATCTTTCTCTAACCAGTTGCTAGTCACGAGCTTGTGATTGACTTCTGTGTTTATAAAGGTAACTTTTACTCCTTGCTCGACTAAACGTTGAGTAAGCTCCATTGCAGGAATTACATGGCCTTGTGCAGGATATGGTATTACTAGAACATGAGGTCTTGCCATGATTTCGGGAAAAGAAACAAATTTGTTGGGAGCTGCTATGAAATGTTGGTGCTTTCTATACTTGAGTTTAAGCTCACTTTTATAGACAGAGTTGGCAGACAAACTAATTCACTCACTTGCACATTTTGTTTTTTATTTGTACGCACCTTGTTCCAGAATGACCTCAAAATAATCAATTTATGTCGGTTCTCAGTGTATGGATTCCATGCTTTTATTTGCTTGCCAACATAACATATCTTGAAACAGTAGTGTTCAATGGTACCAGTAAGATGTTTGTTTTATATTTGTGGCATACATATGAACCAACCAAGTTAGGTATAGTTTGGAGAGGCGTATGGTTTTACACTTACGTGTTCCATTGTGATTAAATTCCTTATCCTGTAAAGCTGAAATACTTGGTAGAGTCTCACAAAATCTTAAATTATTGAACATGAATGGGGTGTTCGTGCTATCTTATCAAAAATGATTATCTGCATATTGCATTTATCTGATAAGTTTTAAATTTCTTATCTTGTTATATGTAAAAGAAATAACCTTTTCTGAGTAAGCAACTTGAAACTGCTTATTCATAAAAACATTAACAAATAACCAGTTTTGACAAGCATTCTTGAGGACCCTAAATAAGATAATATTCATGATTTCCATAGAGATAAGCAACCTGTGGTCATTTGGCAAATAGCGTAATAACCGTGCATCTAATCTGATTTTCTGGCTTGGCAGCAAGTGGACGCGGTCCATGAGCAACTTATTTCAAATATTGGAGTCAAGCTGATTTTGATTGAGTAAATATGATTCCAATCTGTTGCATACCACGTAAACAAAGTTCTTAACAAGATACATGCATTTAAATGAAAGGGTAAGTCGGAAAATTACATAATACTCCTATGTTCCGTTAACTTGGCAACAATCTTCATTTTCGGGTGTTTTACATCAATAGCTACTTTTCTATTCATATTGAGATGAAATTTTCAGTTTGCTTGAATTTCATTATATATAAAAAGATCATGTGTCATAACTCTTAGGGGTTCATTCCTTCATACTTTCTATTGGATGTTCCTTTTGACCGTATCTAGATTTAACTTAGATAAAACGTCTCTTCTAATCGTCTTTAGTTCCACTGACATATGTCAAATTTGTTTTTTTTTTTGTTGTGTTTATATGCCCAATGTTTGTTTTCTTGGTGAGTTTGTACGCCTGTTCTTTGTTGTCTTACCCTTTATCTTTGCTTAAAGCTTACTGATCATAAAAGTTAGAATCCGGAACTTTTATTTTTGTATAAAGTATATTGATTATAGCTGGGATTAGAAAGTGACGAATGAATTTTAACAGTATCTTTAGTATGTCTCCAGGCACTACATGCCACCATCCCAGTGTCCAGGGACGGAGCTAGGGGGGGTTGGGAACCCCATGAATTTTTTCGATGTAGTGTTAATTTTAAAAAAAAACACTGATTTTTCCTAAATGCATCTTAAATGCACCCGGTCCTTTGAAATGTGTTTCTAGTATTGCGGCTCAAAAGAATTTGTGCACCCGGTTATATTTAGTCCTGGCTCCGTCCCTGCCAGTGTCCTAACTCATGCTAATTGCCCGAGCTTCTTGTTTCTTACCTTGATTACAGGTCACTACAATTTCATCGGATGATATAATCTAAACTGCAGGCTGTTATCCCTTTTTTTTTTATTGGTATTCGGATGTACTTCTTTTAGTTACACGGAAGTGCTGCATATATCTGAAGTTTTAAACCCAATGAACATAATATATGATGGTGATTATTTTAAATTCAATGAATTATAATCACATTTCCTACCAAAAGATTAAATATGGAGATGGGTTAACCCATTAGTCACATCACACAAGATGGGTTAGCCCAGGGTCCAACCATATGTGATAGTTGTTGCACTCTACTAAATGCCTTAAAGATAGTGTATGTAATTTTGGCATGGTATATGAATGGTTGTTGTTGGGATTATTCTGCCCAATATATATCATGGTAGTTGCAACTTTATTGCAATCCACTAAATGACATGTCGACATCTAGTCACAGTGACAACAAGTTTTTACCATTAAATCACATTAAGGCACTTGATAGACGCTGCAAGTTCATGTGTAAATTACTTGCTGGACACACACACACCGAAGGGTATTTGGCAAACCAGGAACCACTCAAGTGTAAGATTAAAATCCTTTAAAATATATAGTCGCAAATAAACATGTTAGAAATAATAAGAACATTTTGGTTAACTTTCAATTTGTTTATAATGGACCTTGAAAATCAGTGCTTAATAAATGGTAGTACAGAAAAATTGGACTTCAAAACCTGTAAATAACTTTTTTTTTTTTCCTTTTTTTAAATAAAAATATGAAAACTGCTACAAGAGGGCTGACACTGTCAAACCATCTTACAGGTTTCAGCACAATGTTTCTCTAAAATTTTCTGAAAATATTAACTTTGACGTCCAATTTTCCTGTACAAATTCACATCAACCAAAAACATGTAACATATAACCTAAGAAAGAAAATTCAACAAATCATGCATAGAATTCAATCACAAATTATCACACAATCAATCTCTGTGCTTAGAAGCTTTATACAATCCAACACCAAAAGCTATTTATCGTATCTTTCTTTACTCATGGGACGAATCAAAAGGTAGAATAAAGCATAATTACACATAAATTAATCGCATCATAATTCATAATATAAAACTAGCATGCAAGAACCTAATAAATTAAAAATAAAACAAAAACAAAAATAAAGCATAATCAGGGACGGAACTTGGACAACTTTCTTGGGGAGCCGGAATCGTTTGTAATGTGAAGTGTAGTTTTAATGTATAACAAAACGTTATTGTATACAACCAACGTGACTTAGTTAATGAGATTAATCAGTATTTACTAGTTGTTATTCGGGCAAGTGGTAGCTAGTTTAAAAATCATAAGATCATGTGTACATTCCATCAGAGACTGACAATCATATACTATGCTTGTATAATCATTGTGTGAACTTAAAGTTAAATGCTAAGTTTTCTACCATTACTGTTATCCCATAAGCTCACATTAAAATTAGGTAGTATGAACTAAAATCAATCATTAATTAGACTTGGAATAAAAAAGATCCACACATAGATCAAAACAGAATATAAAGAGTTAGAACCCAACATTAATATAAGATGAAAACTGAAATCTTAAATGCAGTTTTGTTTTGAAAAGTGTACAAATTCTTGGATGTGGAGCAATTAAATAGGGATTAACCGTATTGTTACCTATTTTTTAGGAGGGCTACAGGTTGAAAGTTTCTTTTATTCCTCACAAAGTTCCGTCCATGATCATGGGTTGCCTCGCACGAAACGTTTTCTTTATATCGAATCTTGTAGCTAGACTCACACTCGTACCAATCATGTGAGTCCTTTCTAAGTCATGGATTCATTTGTTAGCATTGTAATTATGAATTCATTCTTTTCTTTAAACTAGTCAGATACCCGCGCACAGCGGCGGCGATAAGTATAGTTATATGTGTTTGCTTACCCGTTTAGTGAATTCGTTTCACAACACTTCGAATGTATATGTGTTAGTTTTATGTGTTTGTTTGGGTTACCCGTAGCTTTCCCGTGACATCATTATTCTCGTATATAAAAACTAGCTTCAGAACCCGCCCGATGGACGGGTTCGCTTCATATTATTGCTTGACAAAATCTAAATAGACGTAAGTAACTAATAATAAATAACGGAAAATATGTTGTCCAAAAAAATTAGAAACAAAAAGACAGTGTTAATATATTATATGTAAAAAGAAGAACTAAAAGTGTGAGAAAGAAAATTAGAAAAAATAATAATAATAAGGCTTCGTTGGACACAACATTGGATGTTGTGTTTTTGTATTTTTCGTCTTTGTACACACATCTAAGAACATTATTTTGGTGTTTTGGCTTGTCTTTTGGGTCCATGACATTAGACATCTTGTTTCCTTCCCCGTTCCAAGCTCTTAAAAGTGATTGGTCGTTTCCATAAAATACATATTAGCTTCATTGCATACCGACATTCTTTTAAATTGTTGTGCTGATTCCATGACCTGCAGACAATCAGGGGGAAAGGAGCAAGTATGGTGTTAGCTTACCAAAGGGTGATTGTTTCTACTTCTAGTCTTAAGAATTATAACCCCAAGATCATCAATAGTTGTTATCAATTTATAAAAGTAGTAGGCTTTCTAACTACGTGTGAACATTAAGAATTGATTCTGTCAAAAACTATTTGACAAACAAAACAATAAAGTAGGATAAGAAAATGAAAACTTGCTCAGTTACTAAAGCATGTGTAGAGTCTCATAAAAAATCTATTGATGCCTACTTCAAACACATTGTGTCCAATCAGGGTAAAAACATCGATAGCCCAGTCAGATAACCCATGGTCATGAATACTAAAGTAATGTCTAAACTTGCTCAGTTACTAAAGCATGTGTAGAGTCTCATAAAAAATCTATTGATGCCTACTTCAAACACATTGTGTCCAATCGGGGTTTTGAGCCAAAACCAAACACCCTTAAAGGGCGCTTTCGTTTTTGTTTTTCCTTTTTGAAACCGACATAAGCCAAAAACTTGAAGATCGTAGTTAAACACAGTTTCTGAGTTTAGAATTACCATTAAACTAACATGAATCATAAGGAAATTTGCGAACATAACAAGGAACTTGACAATTTTTCATACACTAAAAGAAAATACAAAGCGAAAATGTAAAATGGATTTAACTGAAATAAAACTTTAACTTAAGACATTGCATTAAATTTAAAAGGCAAAGAAATTAAATTGGACTAGAACATAAAAATTCTAGACTAAGAAAAGAAAAAGGAAAGACTAACTATCGACTACTACTTTTTTCCGCTTTCTTCCTTCCTTTATATTAGCAAAAGCTTCCCACTTGTACTGATCATTTCCCACTTTCTTTGAACCATTGGATGAGTCAAACGTATCCTAGCCTTTGATTTGCAAATTGGCGCCAAAAGTGAGCAATGGCCTTTGCTTTCTATGATGGTTTTGGAGTGGAGTGAGGAGGAGGGGACAGAGGTGATGGATAAGGTGGACGGTGGGGGACAAGGAAGCAAGTGGTGATGGTGGGCTGGTTTGGCTAGAGTATTGGTGGGAAAGGGAGAAAGGTGAAGGCGAGGCGGTTTTATCCTTTTAAACCATGGGTCGGGTTTTGGGCTTGTGTTGGGTTCTTGGGTAAGGATTGACCGGATTGGATTTTGAGTTATTAATAACCAAGGGTCCATTTGATTAGGCTTATTAACACAAGGACCATTCATGTAACCACGAAAATTAAGGGACCGAAATTGTCAACATTTCCAAACTTATCACAAGGGTCAAACCTGCCAAATGTGATTAGTACAAGGATAACATATGATTATTTTCACTTTTAAATATCAGAGGACCTTTATGACAATTTTCAAACTTGAGGGACCAAAGTTGTCATTTTGCAATTTTAAATTTCAAAGACCAATTTTGACAACTCATGAATCCTAGGGACTTTAAATAACATTTTGCTTTATTTTGATTTACAGGGACTGTTTTGACAACTTTTTAAACTTGGGGAACTAAAGCGCTAATTATGCAAACTTGATCGTTTTCACACGATTTTGATATTTTTGCATTTAAAACACATAAAACACTTATTTGTGATATTTTTATCATTTTGATGCGTTTTGAGTGTTTTCGGATGTTTTTGCGGTTTAAATAAGACAAAAATGATGAGTATTTAGACACTCATCAATCCCCACACTAAGATATTGCTAGTCCCACAGCAATGTTTTGAAAAAATTAATGGATTTTATCTCTTTACCAAAAGCCATTACTCGAGTAGCCAAATGTTTGATTCAAGTAAGAACCTTGGTACACCGATAACCAAATGATTTTGAGCAAATCATCGACTTTCAACGGATTTGATTTGTCTTTACGAAGCCGTTTGTTCGGACTAGCCATCTCTTAGATAAATTATCAATATTATCTTTGGTGAGCCGATTACCAATTATGGTTTTTCCATCGCCTTTACCACAAGCCATAAACTTGCGGGCTAGCCAACTCTTCACTTTTAAGGATATGGTGAGTTGAATACCATACAATTTTGGGCAAATTGCAAGTCGTCAAAGCGGATTTGAGATATCTTTACCAAGAGCCGTTTGCTCTGGATTAGCCAATCCTTATGTGGGTTAGACATGGTGGACTGATTACCATTTGTTGTGTTTAGTACATAGTACTTCCACTAAAAAATTTTAAAATTTGGCCATTTTGGGGAAAAAGGGACTAAAAGGGTACATTTATGATCAAAATTATGAATTTCCACACTTAGAAATGAATATTGTCCTCAATATTCAAAGTACCGCCGTTATGCGAAACTTAGAACGTAAAAGATAACATTACTAGCTAAGTGTAGAAACACAACAATTATTTTCTTTTTAGTATTTACAATTTTCATTCATTTTTAGATCTATATACAACATGTGGGCATCTCCCCACACTAGGGTGGTACACACGGGTGAAAACCCATGTTAAGCTCTTGTTTTTGATTACCGAGTCGCTAGCTTGACTCGACCCGAATTCATTGGTTCATGGGAAGCAAAGTGGAAGAAACAATCTCCATCGGACTTTCATTCAAGATGTTTGGATAAACATTTGAAGCACGTGAAAGTTCCACACCAACGAGATATCGAGAAAGACCCGCTCACAAATGATAAATGAAAATGCCGGGGTCAAAGATAGTGTCTTCATTCCCAAAGGAGTGAAGAACAGGAGAAGCCACGGGATAGGTGAAGAAGAGATAGAAAATCATGATAAACATCATGACTAACTCATCTTCATCTATAGGAGGATCCATAATTTCAGGATTATGAATCTCATCATTTAAGCTCAATTGGTCTAGACATATCCCGGGTGTGTCTAGATCAAAGTAGAAGTTATCATACTCCGGCGGAGATATGATATGAG
Source organism: Chrysanthemum lavandulifolium (assembly GCA_022545495.1). NCBI lineage: Eukaryota > Viridiplantae > Streptophyta > Magnoliopsida > Asterales > Asteraceae > Chrysanthemum > Chrysanthemum lavandulifolium. The sequence continues at coordinate 153,191,996 of CM040246.1, forward strand.
TGAGTTCATCTAAGAACTCCATGAAGGTGAATGAATCATATTCAGAATTGATATGAGTGGGTTCACTAGCGAACTCTTCAAAAGTAAATGATTCATAATCGGGGAGAGAATTATGAGAATGAAAAGTGGTATTGCCACTAATTTTCTCTCCCATCCGATCAAAGCGAAGGCTTCCATTTCGAATAGAATCATCGGAAAAATGTCACTATCCTTAATGGGATAGGAGATGAAATAGGTTTCTCTTTGAAAGCCTCGATTTTAGAAATGAGAAGATTTACATTCAAGAATGTTGCACGGTGCTTCATCTTTGATTTCAATTTCGGAACTTCATCATTCTCTTCTTCTAAGCTAACAAGCTCGGAAGGTAAATCTTCCACATAAACGATGTCTCCACAAGATAACGAATCGTCATCATCGAATCGGAGAACATCTCAACATGATCTTTTGGAAGACAAGAGGAGGAGAAGAATCATCATCAAGAGGCTTATCACACATATTACGGAGATAACCTCGGACTCACTTGGGATTGGGACAAGGCTCTCGACACTAGACGATTCCATTTCGGAATAGTGCTAAGAGGCTCGTCCCCATTATGAGAGAGTCTTTGGAAGCAATTATAGGTAAGATAGGTGTGATAGCAATAGACGAGGAGTTGAGAAATGATATCGTTCAATTGAATAGCACTCTCCTCGTCGTCCTCATAATATTTCCCCATTTGAATAGTATCCTCATCATCATCGTCATCATATCGATTCTTATATTCATCTGCTGAAGCTTACACACCATTCTTTTCATTTGTAGTTTCTTTAGAATGCGTATTTCTTCGAACTTTGAGGAAGATTACACTCCTCGTAATCATTGAAATCTTGTGAAGGCTCGGAAGTCCGATGACCGATGGAATACTGTGGGGTTGGGAATTGTCAAACCGGAGAATTGGAATTTTGAAAATTTTGATTCATCGGTTGACATTCAAAAGTCGCATGAGGACCCCGCAATTCTCACAACAGAGATAATTGGGAAAATAACTTTCACCAAAGTTCGATTGTAACATGGTCCCGCTCATAGACAAGCGGAACCCGTGGTGGACAATCAAAACCGTAATGAGAATCATTCCCAAAACTCGCATGAGTAGGATTCGTATTGGGGCTGTGGAGGTAGGTAGGAAAAATCGGGTGTTTCATTATTTGAAATGGGATCGGGATTACCGACAAACTTGTCTCCGAAACTCACATTGGTACATCGCGACAATTTCCACCGTTAAATGGACCTCCACACTGTGAACATGTCAAATACCATGACATAAAGAATTAAGCGGATAAGAGGGATAAGAGATGAAGAATCAAACGGTTATAGAGGATAAGGAATGGAGAATTAAACAGTTTTGAGGATAAAGAAATGTAGAATTAAGCAGTTGGAGGATAAATGATGGATATTTTTGGATTTTTGAAAAATTTGCTATAAAACAACGAATGAAAATATTTTTGGTGTTGATAACACTTCGTGAAAAGTGTTAATGAACTTTTGATTTTAAAAACTTTACAAAAACTTTTACAAATGATGGTATATGTGCAAGAATGGGTCCGAAAAAAAGTTAACACACGCTAAAGCCTCCCGGCGTGCGCAAAAATTTGATCGGTCTTTGAACCGTCAAGTTTTCTTCTGCTGAAAGCCACTTGTGAATGGCTAATCGAAGAAACTTAAAACAACACACACAAATACAATGAAGATCGAGAGTATAGTGTTTCCCAGTCGTTAAGTCCCACGGAGACTCAATGGTGTGTAAACACTTGATCGAGACGATAGAAGGATCACTAAGGATAATGATCCGAAAGGATTTGAATTGGATATTACACTACTGAAAAGTTTATAAAATACAGCGACTTAAATGCAAATTAAGAAAATTAAAAAGATAAAATATATTAAATAAACGCTATCACTATTTTTACAATGTTGTTTTTGTGATTTTATAAAACAAAATAACTTAAATAAACTATTTTAATTAAAACATAAACTTAAATTATCTAAAAACGTAACTTAAAATGAAAACGTACGTTAAGTATAAAAAATTACGCGAGTGCGCACGAAAAAACGTAAAATTTGTGAAATAAAAGTCCTACGAGTGTGAAAACAATTTTCCTACATTCTAAATGACTAAAGATAATTTTAGGAAAAAGCGGGTATTTTTTCGACTTTTATTTTATTTATTACGATTTAAAACTACATTTAACTAATTAATTAATTAAAATACTAAATGATTTTGGAAAAATCAGAAAATTTTATAATAACTACTTTGAATACTACTGAATTAAAGAAAATAAAAAAACTGGTACTGCTTTTGAAATAAGTGTTAAAAAGAGGAAATAAACTAATAAGCTTAAAATAACAAAGTACTAATAAATATTAAATGAAACAAATACTAACCAAAAACACAAGTAGCACAGATGGTTATGCGTTTGCTGTTGGTGGTCTGAGTGCAGACCAGGAGGTCGTGGGTTCAATTCCACTTCCTCAGTTTTTCTTATTTATTTATTTTCTTGAGTTTTTGTCCTAGAAACTGAAAAAGGGTCAAAATAAGCAACTTATTACAGAAACTTTAACTTGGAAAAAGCTTTAAATGAAGCTGTTTAACAGCTTATTTTCAGCAGACATGAAAAACATTAATGGGCTGTTTGGTTTTAGGTGGCCAAGTGTACAAAAAGCTAAGACAAGCTCATAAATCTATCCTAAAGCTAACTTCAAATTCATCTTATCTAGAAACAACCATAAACTTTTAAATGAGCTAAGGAACTAAGCCACGAGGCCACAGATTGCTAATTGCTATCTAAACCAAACACACCTTTAAGCACTTTTATAGCAAAATAAGCAACTAGGATAAGCAGAAGGACGAACAACTAAGCAATGTAAATCTGACATAAACAAATAGCAAAAGAGATAAGCTAAAAAAAAACTAAAGGTGGATAAGCAGTTGGGAACAAATTTATACTAAGGAAATCCTAAAAATGGAAAATAAGCTATCTAAAAGCTACATTTAAGCACTAATAAGCTAAAGCATGAATCTATCCTAACCTAACACACTAATAGCAATAAGCAAAACCTAAATAAGCTGAGAGGACAACCAAATAAGCACAAAAAATGGTGTAGCTGCTGTTGGTGTGACAGAAACAACCCACTAGGGGCTGTTTGGAGCTCCTAAAAAGCTACCAAAAAGCTACAGTAAAAATTCACAAAAATGTGGAAAAGCTAGACGACCAACCCAAGATTTTGCATACCAAATTTCAGAACCTAAGGCCTAATATTCAGCAAATGAAAAATCCGAAAGTGGAGCCACTGAACTAGAAATGCGGCTGAAACAGTTTACTGAAGCAGTTTTTTTAACGACTTGTGATGCAATTTTAAGCTATCTAAAACTATCCTAAAGGCATAAAAACTAATGAAAACTACTCTAGGGTGCGTAAAGTGTAAGAAAAACAAGTTATGTAAAAGGTTTGATTGAAATTTAAGCTAGAAAAGGTGAAGGAAAACGCAGCTAGGTCTGTTATTATTATTTATTTATTTTTACTTGAAAACCTTGTTTTTAATCCTTACTAGACTACTTTAAAATCTTAAAGGCACTTTGACTTGTAAAGTCAAAGTGGGTAAGAACGTGTTTTGACCCAAGTTTGAGCCAAAACCAAACACCCTTAAAGGGCGGTTGCGTTTTTTGTTTTTCCTTTTTGAAACCGACATAAGCCAAAAACTTGAAGACTGTTGTTAAACACAGGTTACAGGTTTAGAATTACCATTAAACTAACATGAATCATAAGGAAATTTGCAGAACATAACAAGGAACTTGACAATTTTTCATACACTAAAAGAAAATACAAAACTGAAAATGTAAAAATGGATTTAACTGGAAATAAAACTTTAACTTAAGACATTACATTAAATTTAAAAGGCAAAGAAATTAAATTGGACTAGAACATAAAAATTCTAGACTAAGAAAAGAAAAAAGGAAAGACTAACTACTGACTACTACTTTTTTCTGCCTTCTCTTCCTTCCTTTATATTAGCAAAAAGCTTCCCACTTGTACTCTGATCATTTCCCACTTTCTTTCAGAACCATTGGATGAGTCAAACGTATCCTAGCCTTTGATTTGCAAATTGGCGCCAAAAGTGAACAGTGGCCGCACCGCTTTCTATGATGGTTTTGGAGTGGAGTGAGGAGGAGGGGACATAGGTGATGGATAAGGTGGACAGTGGGGGACAAGGAAGCAAGTGGTGATGGTGGAACTGGTTTGGCTAGAGTATTGGTGGGAAAGGGAGAAAGGTGAAGACAGGGGCGGTTTTATCCTTTTAAACCATGGGTCGGGTTTTGGGCTTGTGTTGGGTTCTTGGGTAAGGATTGGACTGATTGGATTTTGAGTTATTAATAACCAAGGGTCCATTTGATTAGGCTTATTAACACAAGGACCATTCATGTAACTTCGAAAATTAAGGACCAAATTGTCAACATTTCCAAACTTATCACAAGGGTCAAACCTGCCAAATGTGATTAGTACAAGGATAACATATGATTATTTTCACTTTTTAAATATCCGAGGACCTTTTATGACAATTTTCAAACTTGAGGGACCAAAGTTGTCATTTTGCAATTTTAAATTTCAAAGACCAATTTTGACAACTCATGAATCCCTAGGGACTTTAAATAACATTTTGCTTTATTTTGATTTACCAAGGACTGTTTTTGACAACTTTTTAAACTTGGGGAACTAAAACTGCTAATTATGCAAACTTGATACGTTTTCACCGATTTTGATATTTTGCATTTAAAACACATAAAACACTTATTTGTGATATTTTATCATTTTGATGCGTTCGAGTGTTTTCGGATGTTTTTGCATTTAACAAGACAAAATGATGAGTATTTAGACACTCATTGTATACGCTATAAACTCTTTAATAGAAAGATATCATTACAATATGTGTATTATTAGAAAAGGTGGCGAGGAAGCATCAACTCATGGTATCAAAGTATCAAACTCAAGTAATCTTGTGATGCTGTTAGTTTGGTTGTGTTGAGTATAGGGTTTATTTGGATATGTATAAAAGTATGTCCGGTTAGTGATTTTGGATTTAGTATAATCTCACTTTTGTATGTGTACGACTTGTTTGTTGTTACCAACAATTAAAGTAACAGTTTGTATCATAAACACCCCTATACAGTTGTGCCCGCACACCAACTCTCTTTAGAATGTCCACGAAACTTATACAATATAACAATATTTAAATTTATAGCGTGTATACAACATACACTTTATTATAATATTATCCAGATGCAAGGAAGCATCAACTCATGTATACAACATTAGTTATAAAAATATTATCCATATGCAATAGGGGATTTTGAGGGAACCAAACCTCAACCATATCACTGATTATATATATACTGGTGGTGGGCTAATTTGATTCTAATAGGGGTTATTTTACAAATAAAAGTTTATTATAATCAAGGTTAAAATCAAGTATACAAAAGAAAGCCAAAACTTGACAATGTGACAAAGATGTAATACCTATTTTCTGAATGCAGATCCAAACACCCCAATCGTTAGTCATTTTTTACCATGTTATTTGCACAATTTGGTGGTTAAGATTTTTTCCTACATTACTTTTGCTACTGACACCTTGAAGATGTGGCATGTTATATAGAGGGGAGAGGTGCTAAGAAATACCGGAAAGTGGGATCCATCTGATTTGCGATTAGACACAATAATATAGTACAATAAGATAACTCCTTCAAACTGATTTATAGGGGATGTTTAAATGTGAGTTTTTTTTGGTTAAACATGGTCTTAGATCTTTTAAGTTGCAATATTAAGAATATATATAAAAAAATAAGAGTGAAAACAAACATGCATTAGCTGGTCACGAACGGTTGACGTATGTTATATGGATGCTTGCAATCAGATAGAGAGAGTTAAGGTTAAGATTTTACCTGCATTAGCTGGTCACGAAAGCTCTCGGCTGCAAAGTATGGTTGTTCGCACTGAAACTCGATAGGTGGAAAATGTGGATTCTATTGAGCATGATACATGATATTTGAAGCAATATCAGTTGAGCTCCAGGACATTGGACTTTGACCTCAACTATTTGGCTACTGCCGAAGTTTAGCCTGGTAAATCTGCACAAAAAGAAACAATTTTTTTGAGATATAATAACCAGAACTTGTAGATCTTCTATTTCAGTTGTGTTCCAAATTTATTATAAAAAAAACGTGGATCAACTCATACTTAGAAGAGAAAGCTATTTATGTCAAACATAAATCTGATCGAAATATGAAAATCAACAAAGCGAAATAAGATAAATGTGATAAAAAAAATTGCAGAAGATTTTGTTTGTTGTTTTATTAGCAAACCACCGAAAAATCACTCATGTTTTTTGCATACAATATCTAAACTAAAATTACCATGACAAAGAGCTTAAAGAAGATTGTTTATGCTTACCATATTGCCAAAACTATCTAAAGCTATCTTACTGACGTGATCCTTCATTCCTTTTATAATTTTCTTTCTCTCCTGCTAATATAAATAGCATAGACATTCACAACTCATGCTTATCAACATGAAATATAAAAAAAGAGGAAATACTTTCGCAAACCTGGGTATTGCCATGCTTGATGCAAAGAATCCCAATCTTTGACCCACCTTTCGTATGGATCATCCGTACAAGAAGTGCACTCGATAAGTGTTGAATAGCGTCTGCTGTAGAGGTCTATCAATACACTTGGTTTTAGAAACATGACTAATGAAACGAAGCAAATAACGTAAATAAAAATTTTAAATACCTTATCATCAATAGTTAAGTACTCCACAAGTGCCTTGTGTAAGATAGAGTGATCAATTATCCCTTTTTCTAAACTCAGTTGCAACACACCCGACATATGCCTCACTACTGCTGATTTTTTCAAATTCAGCATTGCAATAATATCTATCAATCTGTTAATACAAAAGACATATATAAGACACATGTGTATGTAGAACACATTAAACAAATGAAGCTCAGCAGAGTACAACTCCATTATATAAGGGCTGTTTGGATTGCTTATTAAAATTGCTTACCGGTACTGTTTGAGATTGCTTATTAAAACTGCCAATACAAATTAATGGCATATATAACCACATATTTAACTAATGATGTATTAAACCATAATTAAAGTGGATAAAGCATACAAGTTTGAGCTCTTTCGCGGCTTCAAAATCTCCTTTTGCTTGTATATCTTCCATATGAACTTCAAAAAACCTATTCATCAAATAAAAACATTAATGAATCGATATGTAAATCACAACATCTACGAAAGGGTGGAAAACCTGAACTAAAAATGCAACAAAGAAATATATATACAAAAAAGAGAGCGTAATCTAAACTGGTAGTTTATAAGATTACCCGTCAGCAATTTTATGAAGATATTCTATTTCATCTTCTCTTTAAAGGGAATCAGTTAAATCCATATATACAGAATAACAAAGTGTCTTAGAACAAAAAAAAAAGAATATAGTTTGCATTTTGCAGTGTTCAACCTGAGTTGAAGAATTAATATTACTACTTTTATTGTCCAAGAAAAAAAAAAGAATTTAGTTGTACATGCGCCTGTATGATCAATCCTTTGAATGAAGTGTTCCTGTAACTTGCCTTCCAAGTTAGCATTTGACACATTCGCCTATAAAAACAGTCAAGAAACATCATGTGAATTCCTCTTTCGTAAACTTGTTGCTAAACATCACTCAATTCTTAAAACTAACCCTTGTTACTTAGACATTTTATCAAACACTTTGTTTACATAAAAAAGAACACACACATCAACATAGCTATAATTTAGGGTAAAAACCCAGCATTTCAATTAAAAAAATATTATGTTTTACATTAAATAGTTATGGTTCATCACTCAAACCAAAATGAGAAATCTATACACAACTCGGCATAACCTTCATGGTAAACACATACCCAAAATGAACATACCTAACCTTATATTAAATTAACATACAACAACCGGAAAAAAATCAGAAAATCACTGCTATGAATAATAATCAATAAGTAAAAATCAGTTTACATATGAAAAACGAACATAACCTAATTGTTGTATCTTCATGGATTATTACTGCAATGAATAATGATCAATGGAATATCCATTAAAAATTCATAATTTACAACATAATTAAAAAATCAAAAATCAAAATCCAAAATTAAGTTTTTTAAACAGGATGAAAAATCAAACCTTTCTTGTCGTATCTTTATGGATCATTATGATTCTCAAAATTCAAATACTCCCTGATTTGCTGTCATAATTTTGAAAATCATACAATCAAACCTCGAAAAAACAGTTAATAAAGATGGTATTGATTTGATGAATATTTGTTTTGATAAGATTTTGGAAAAGGCGATTGACATGGGGGAGGTTAGGATGAACATTTGACTGACATTGAATTTTAAGTTTAAATGTTGGAGATGGTATATTGAAAGGAAGAATATTACTTTGGAAGTAAGAGATATAACCAATATGTGCATTGCCTCAGTGGTTGAGGCGTTTGGGTTTGAATGTAACAACCCAAGTTCGATTCTTGGTTGCATCAGAATTTTTTTTTATTAAGTAACCGGATAATGTGCCATGGTGGCATTTCCACCTCATCATAAAATGTGTCATGTCAACATTAAAGTGCCTAGTAAGCATTATACATGTGTCATATGTAGTCCCATATATATGTATAGATACCCTCGCAATCTTTTACACGTCAAACATTCCCTCAAAAGTATATGATTTTGACGAATCAAGATTGTATTGATTGAAATAAAAATTAAAGTTGTAAAAATTTGAATTAAAATAAAATAAACCCACTAAAAATAAAAAATCTAAAAACTCATAAAAATATATCAAAATGGATGTTGAATTAAAGAGCATAAAATTTTATAAAATATGGTGAAATTAGATTATAAAAAAAATAAGTAGATAAAAAGATATTTCAATTTGAAAATAAAGATGAATTTTTAGTTGAAAAGTGACACATGTCACTTTATAATTAGAGCTCCTTATCTTACTTTTTAGTGGTTAGGAGTTAGGCTTGGAGTTTGTTATGTTAAGAAGTGACACATATCATTTCATGATTGGAACTCCTTATCTTAATTTTTGGTTAGGAGTTAGGCTTGAAATAAGGTTTAGCTTTTACATACATTATAATATAGTATAGATATAGAGAAAGTGACAATTTATAGTGAGAGAGAAAATGAACTATGTGAGAGAGAAAGTTAGGGCTAGTGAGAACGTGAGAGCAAGGCACATAGGAAATAGATGGCAATACAATGGCAAGCAACTAGGGACTAACTACACCGGTGGGAAACGAAACTCGGCGGTATCGTTCATGTTTTTCAATTTCCCAGAAGAGTGGGGAATGGGAAAGCTATGGATGATATTTAAGAAATATGGGACTGTGTTTGATATGTTTATGGTGCAAAGGCGACTTCGTAATGGGCAAAAGTATGGGTTTGTTCGTTTCAAATACGTGAAAGATGTGGAGGAGCTTTTGGGGAGGCTTCAAAAAATCTAAATAGGCGAAGATTGGTTGAAGGTTTACGTGGCTTACGATAGGAGAAATACTGGAAATGAAGAAGGGGGTGTCAGGGTTGAAGGAAAAGTGAACAGTAGTGTCGACAAACAAGCGAGGGGGGGGCACCAAGTGAATATGGAAACACGAGATAATAGGAGCTTCGCGGATGTAATCAATGGTGGGTTTAACGGGGGTGATCTGAATATCAACAGTAGAGCTGGTATCGGGAATAAAATACATAGCGGCTACTGTGCAAATACTGTAGAAGAGTTTGGGAGTGCAAGAGTTATTGAGGTCGGAAATACGGAAGCAAACAACGAGTTAATAGCTAGAAGTGTTGTGGGGGAGGTGAAAGCAAGGTGTTTTCTATCGAATCTACCTGAGTTATGTGCGGAACAAGGTCTAAATAAAATTGAAATAAAGTTTCTTGGAGGCTTAGAAGTTCTGTTGGTGATGGAGAACGAAGAAACGGCGTCTAATATCTTAAAAGATACGGAGCACGGTTTAAGAAGATGGATCCACAAAATAAGGAGAGGAGATAGTCTTCAAAGGACATCGGGGAGGACGACATGGATCAACATATTGGGGATCCCGGTCTTGTGTTGGGGAGAAGAGTTGTTCCGGAATATAGCTTCCATGCATGGAAACATACTGGTTTCCATAATTGCAGACTCGAAGGTAACCAAAACGTCATTTACGGAAGGGTGCAAATTCACACAATAAACAAGGGTCTGATAAGGGAGGAGCTGTACGTGAGGGTTAAGGGAAAAAGTCACAAAGTCAATGTCGTGGAAGAAATCAGGGACATCTCTAACTTGGATATCCACGAGGTATGTAAGGTTAGTCCAGTTCATCACAATGATAATGGTGGGAGTAATTTGGTTGTTGAAGACGGTATGCATATTGACGAGGAAGATGGCAAAGAAAAAGGAGGCGAAAACAATACCGATGAAGATGGGGATGACGAGCCTAGTGATGACGAGGTTGAGGCTATTGGTAATGCTAGAAATGGTGATTGCCACATTCCAGCCATGGACTCCGGTAGTCGGAATAATCAGGAAAATGAAGGGTCGTATTACTCGGGAGAATCGAAGGTTTGTGAGACTTTTGAGGGGGAATGTGATAGTCCCAATAGTGTGGCGGCTGGTGCGTGTGAAAATACGCATGGGGAACCACAAGTAGTAAATAACGAAAGTAATTTAAATAATGATGGGGTCAATGTGAATGAAAATAATGATAGTATAGAAAGTAACATTCGGTCTGAAGTGGGAAAAAATAGTGAGGAGGGTGGGCCAAGAGTGGCTAGTATAATGGACCAGGAAGTTGGGCCGGGTGGAAAAAAGAAATAAATGAGTTGTTAATACAAATAAGCCGTAAAAACGTTTATTTATATTTTACGATCTTCTAATGTTTTGTCGATAACAAACGTAAAATCATTTTAACGAAACAAATAAAATACGTAAATGGTTTGAACTAATAGTTTCTAACATATTAACACTTTCACATAAAACACTAAAACAAGTATAAGTGATTTTATGATTTAATAAATACATATGTACAACAACTAGTGTTTACATATTTGGGTAAAATATACACATAACTAGTATGTAGTATATTGGGTAATATAAATGGGTAGAAACTTAAGTATCATAACCCATTGGGCAAATACATTGAATGTAGTTGGGTATAACCCAATGCCCATGACCCATGGAGCTTGACCCATAACCCATTGCATGACATCTTGCTTATATCATACATGGATAATATCCATAACCCATGGATCAACCCATACCCAAGTGACAAAGTGCATTGCACTCAAGAGATACATTGTATCTAGCTAAAGATCCATGGATCAACCCATGACCCATAACCAAAATACCCATGGGTAAAAGAGAGCGTCCAACGGATCCCTAGCTTTACGCTAGACGGATCCCTTGTGGAAGGGATCCGTGGGATCCGGGGAACAATAGATTTTTTCTTCTATAAATAGTGAGCCATTTCTTCATTGTTTCTCACCCCTTTCTAACACACTTTCTCCCTAAGTTAAAAACTCACTAACCTCAGATCCAAGAGATCTATGTTTGTAGTTTTGTTTTTGTATGATCTTCTAGGTTCCTCTTAAAGGCAAGATCACCACCTTTGAAGTCGAGCAAGCTCAAGTCCATGAGTTGCCATGCTTCCTCATCATCAAGGCTACTGAAGTCTTCTTGTTGATGATTCCTTTCTTTATTCTAAGAAGTGTAGTGTTGAAGACATTAGTGAAAGATGTCTCAAGGGTCAAGACGAAGACATTAGTGAAAGGTGTCGATCGTCCATATTGTAGGCATTAGTGAAAGGTGCCTAGAAGCCAAGTTACAAGACATTAGTGAAAGGTGTCTTGAAGATCTAGCCACAAGACATTAGTGAAAGGTGTCTTGAAGATCTAGCTAAAGGCATTAGTGAAAGGTGCCTTAGATGTACATTCGATATGGTGTGTTTCGATGTACAAGATAGATTAGTGTTAGATCCAAGGATATTGATATCCTTGATGATGTTGTAAAGGAGTAGATCTCCTTTGGGATTAGTCGTTGGTGTAGTGTTGGGTAGTAGTTCCTCCATTGCAATGGAACTAGGTGCTTAGCCTAGTACCTAATAAAGGGTAGGCGACGTTGTGTAGGTGTGGTTCACCTTAGTGTGAAAGAACTAGGTACTTAGCCTAGTACCTTATAAAGGGTAGGCGACGTTGTGTAGGTGTGGTTCACCTTGGAGTGAAAGAATCCAGTGGTTAGCCTAGCATCGGAAAAAGGGTAGGCGACGTTGTGAAGGCTTCTCCGCCATAAGGAGATTGGTGTAGTGTTTACTCTCGAGTAGGTGACTCAGGGAGTGGAGTAGGGCAAGGAAGGTGTCCTTGTATCCGAACCACTATAAATACTCTCGTTGTGGTTTTGTGCTTCTTACTCTTATCTTTTCATTACATACCTTTATATGCTTGTTTATCAACATCCAACACTCACATCCAAATAGATTGACATAAGTCGATCTTAATAGTTTAAAAGGAAGTTTTAATTGGCAAAACTATTCAACCCCCCCTTCTAGTTTTCCACAATTGGCATCAGAGCTTCGTTACCAAGTTTCTTGAAGTATATTGTACTTTAAAAACTTGATACGATCCATGGTTAATTGAAAACTACAAAGAAGGTTTTTCATAAAAACAAACACCATGTCTTTTAAAACTATATGTTTGGATGTTGATTTGATAACAACATTTTTTTGTGTTTACTTTTTCATTTAATTGCACTAATCTTCTTTGTCATGTTGATTAGTCAAAGCTCATACCCACCAAGCTATAGGAATCGCTTGGTAACAAGAATACCTTCCTTAAGAAGGTATCCTAAACGCAAAGGAGCAGGAATCGTCTAAGTGACATTTGTTGTGTCATTTGTAAAGACATTCCTAAGTGCGATAGAGGTATGATTTTCTTTTTATTTTTGCTTGATAAATAAGTATGCCTTTTTAGGTATTTATATGATTATCCTTTGTGCATATACATGTTTTACATGAAGCTTCATTAGGAAGTCTTTTTCTCACATACGTGTTATTTTTCCCGTCTAAAGTCGTGGTATATAAAACTTGTGTTTTATTTCTTTTTATCCAATAATAAAACAAAACACAAATTTCAAAATTCCTCCTTTCCCATAAATACTCTCACCGTCAATCTCTCTATCCCCACTTTTTCAAATCTTCCAATTTCAAAAATTTCTCTCATTCAAAACTTCATCTTCCTCTCCATTTCGTCTCAACCGAAACCAAGAAGGATCGTCTTCAACATGGTTTACATCGTCTTAACACGCATTGCACTTGTGTTCCCTATGATGAAGTTCACATACGGAGACATTTACTTTGTGTTGTTAATCTACATTGGGGTTATATACCCAATCCTTTGTATCATTCTTAGTATTGAAATGAAATATTACTAATAGTCTAGTTATCTAGGTTATTATGTGTTTATCATTTTTCTATGTTTTATTTCTTTCTTTCGTGATACATTAGAAGTCATGTATGCATGTTAAAAGAAAATGTAGGCTAAAACATATATCTTGGTATAAAACTATGAAATCTAAAAACCTATGCTTTTCATAAAATGCTTTTAGAACTACAGATCTACGGATCCCGGAAGATATACTAGCGGATCCCTTTGAAAAGGAACCGTGGGATCCGTCCTCATCGAGACCGCTTTTCATGCAAATTAAAAACCACTCTTCTTCTAAAAGTAATACTCCACTAAGAATGTCAAAACCATAAGTGAGTTAAGTGTCTTTCTTGTTAAAAACCATTGTTAATAAAAATCTAATAAAAACGTTAGATAATTATAGGTTGACCACAAACATCACTTTTTATTAACTCATCATTTCTATAGGTTCAACTATGACGCATGAATATGAGTTTGATTTTTCACTCACTAGCGCTTACACTCCGACATCTCCTTGAACCCAACAAACCCGGCATTCATGTCCGTGGGTTCAATAACCTCGAAACCGCCACTTCCACGAAGGACGACAGACACCTTCTACAATTCAAGAAGGTATCAATACCTCCTTCCGAGCCACGTGGCTAGAATGTCTTCTTGAAATCAACGAGAAGATATGTCCAAGGTTCATAATGGAATTCTTCCGTCAAGTTGAACTCGTTCGTAACGAGGATCGCTCTCTATCTCTTTGGTTTTATATCAAAAACCAAAAGTTTACTTTAACCCTTGGGCATTTTGCTCACATCCTCCGAATTCCAAATCATGGACAATGTACCTTCACCGAAGATTGGTCTCTTGATTCTCTCTTCAACCTTCGTGAAGAAAATAATCCATATTGTTCACACATACCCTCCCCGGAAGATTTACATCGCATAATATGCAAACCTCGACCATATTACTCCGATCCAAACATTATCTTCACATCGACATCCGAGAAGAGTACAAGCCCTTGCACTCATCCCACGTGAAAATGTTTGGAGTCTTAGGGAAATCGAGAAATCCTTCCCGCTTGTTGTGCTCACATATTGTATTGTTTGCTAACACAACAACCATACAATCTCGCCTACTTCTTCGCAAGGCGAATTGTAAATCTTCAAGGCTCCAAGAATAAACTCATCCCTTATGGAATGTTCTTGACGCCTCTATCATAACGTTATGCACTTTCATCCTCAATTTCAAAGTCCGTTTATGCGTTTGTGAACAAGATGATGGAACCGCTAAACATATCTCTCATGAAGACTTTCTTCATTCTTGATTCCACCAACACTCATCAACAACGTGATGATCCTCCTAGCGAAAACACTCAAGGAACCTAGTAGTATTTCAAATAGGATCAATCCTCTTGTACTCGTGCTTTGTCAATGTAATCCTATTTCCTTCATGAAATAAAACATCTTACATTTGATATCTTAGTGTTAGAACCCCTTTAAACCAACCTTGGAATATAATGCATTGTCAAGATCATTGCATACCTTTAGTAAAGGTTCTGCTGAGCAGATGGACGGATCCCAAAGTTTGTGCTAGACGGATCCCTACACTTAGGGAACCGTGGGATCCGGCCAACAGAAAATGCAATTGCAAGCATTATATTTCAATCATGTCCTTAGAACACCTCACACTAAACTAAACATAGTGTCTTAAGGAAAATTAAGTCCTTATCAAGTTAAGTAGATCCTTTCCTACTCAACTCACCTAGATCATACTCAAGACGCTTGTAGATCTATCGTTTTCACTTAAACTCATTACTCTTCCGCTCTCTAGATCACTCATCATTCTCACATGATCCCTCACATCTAGTCTTATAAATCTTTCGATTATGGCAAAATTGATCATAAATCATCCTTACCTCAAAATTGATCAAAGTTGATCAAATTCTAGTTTTCCCATCTCAAAGCCTTTAGGATATTTTCCAAAACACTATCCTAAGTCACAACCTGATCTCTAGGATCATTTAGCTTCAATTGACACTCTCATCTTTAGTGTCATCCTTGCTCATTCATTGGTACTCATTAAAGTTCCAAATCCTTCCATAAAAGGCAATCATTAGCTACATCACTCATTACCTTCATGTACCTAAGCACCTCTTCATTTAAGACACTTAGGAGGACTGAAACACTCAAGGTGATATAGATCTTAGATCTTAGAAACATCATTTCTACTCTTCCATAGTCAGCCGAGAGCCGGATCCCTAGGATTAGCCTAGCGGATCCCCACGAGGAGGAACCGTGGGATCCGGATGACGCTTTATGTCAAGTGTTGCTAAAACAATCATTTCAACTCATCTTTCTAACTCAAACACTCCATCTCATCTTAAATGAGTTCCTAGATCAAGACAAACTCAAGTTGACTCTTGTGCATGTTAATCATCACATTCCAATGAATCTTAGTGGCTTAAGACTTAAATGCACTTGCCAAATCTCTTGCTTTATAAACCACATTGTTAGGACTTCCATAGTCATCACCTTCATCCTAACTTCTCCTGAAATCACCTCATCATGAGGAAAACCCCAAGTAGTAACTTATCCACCAAAGAACCACCCAAGAAAAAGGCTCGTGTTATACACGAAATCTCTTCAACCGAATCATCTCCGGTCAAGCCAACAAATGCTAGGATCTTTCCTCAACCAATCAAACCAATTCCTAAAAGGATTGATAACGCTCAGATTATGCATGTTTTTAGTAGCGTTATGTGTACTTTTATATCTGTTATTTGGTTATATTTGCGTGATTATAGTACTTAAACGCATCAAAAGATGTTTGTCTAGTGTTTATAACCAAGTGTAGGGAAACGAGAAAGAAATGAAGAAAAGAAGCTTAAACGAAGATTCCCGCTTCAAGAAGACTAAATCAAGATCTCAAGGACCTATGAAAACCTTAGTGATTGAAGAACCGAGTTCTACAAGACATAGTAAAGAAAAGATCAAGTTTTCAGATTCGAAGATCAACCGGATCCGGTTACAACCGAACCGGATCGGTTGGAAACGCCGAAATCAATGTTTTAACCATCGCCACCGATCGGTCGCAACCCGCAATCGGATCGGTTGACTTATTGTTATTGAAGACCACCCGTCGGTTGGTCGTATGACCGATCCGGTTGGAGAAGCTGCAGCTTGCCAAATCTTCATCACTAAGCTTCCCTTAGCATCCAAACGATTCTAGGTCCTTCTCTTGGTGTATTCTAGTCCCTTCCTTACTCCTTGGAGGCCAAGTTCAGATTTAATACCCTAGGCCTTGGAATTAGTATAAATAGAGGCTAATTGTGAGCATTAGAGACACACCTAATATACAAATCTCTACTCATCAAACAAAGCCTTAAGCTCTCAAAATTCGTCCTTAGAAATCCGAGAAGTTTGGAGTTCCGTGTTCACCATTTGGAGGCCAAATCACCAAGAAGTCTACCTTAATCCTTTGGGAATCATTACTTCATCATTTGTAATCTTATTCCAAGCATTGTAAGACTTTTAATCATGTTTTCTAATGTTCAAAGTTCGAGTTTATGTTCATGTTTGCTATGAGTGGCTAGTTTCTTTATACACTTGCTTAAATGATGTTGATTATCATATGATTAGTAAGTGATTGTGTTAACATGTTTTAATTCAATTTCAAGTTGATTCTAAGACCCAATTGTGCTAAAGTTTCATAGTGACATTTGTTAATCAAGTTTGGCTAATTGATAGTAATCGTTGTGGTCGAAAGGACTTATTGTTATAACTAGTCATAATCATGTTGTCTATGGATGATTGTTTTTTCCCATTATTCTTGATTATACAAAGGAACTAAGGTGTGGTTGTAATAGAAACGCTTTTTGATTATCAAATTGGATTGGTTGGAAACATCTAAATGGTCGTAAGATTAGTTGTTGAGAATCAATTGTAGCCTTTTGTCTATGATCGGTTACCTTTTGTATTGACCATTTCTTAAGCAATTTGATGAACAAGTGGATGTTTTTGTGTTTAAGTTTATGTATGTAGACTTATGAAACTTGAATTGATCTTGAATTGATTGGCTAGACTTAATGCTTGTTTTTATGAACTAAACCCTTGATCAAAGTTTAACTTGTAAGAACAATAGATTAGTACACCAACTAATTATCATAACCAACATGTTAAGAGGTTAACACAATCACATTAATCTATGATATGAAACTAGTTTAAGCAAGTGTAGTTTTCAATCATCTGAATTTCATTATACCTATTTGCTTTATTATATGTTTTGGATAGACTCCGTTAATTCAAACTTGTGCTTAGATTCACTCAAATCCCTGCGAACGATCCCGACTTACCTTCATAATCTTGCTATAACGGACGAGTATACTTGCTCGTATGTGTTATTGGTAATATTAGTAATTCACCTTTATAAATTTAAAACTTGCACCAACCGGCACATCAAGTTTTAGGCGCCCGCCGGATTTGATTGTGTTTCAACAAGTTTTGAATTTCCTCGACCGATTCAACTCAAAAAAAAAAAAAAAAAAAAAAATCTCAGAAACCTTAACCGGATCCGGTTGCTCCTCAACCGAATCGGTTACGAGTTTGTCCATCAATCATCTAGACTAACCGATCGGTCGCATCCCGCAACCAATCCGGTTACCTACTCTGACCCATAAAAATTGTTTTCGTTGTTTGTCCGTGTGTTTAGATATTGCCTGGATTCTCTAGGACATTGTATGAACACTCGAGCAGCGGGAATAGAACCAATTACACCTCTTACCAACCCCGAACGTTTGATTCGAAGAATAAGGAGAACATGTTTCATACCATTAGAAAATCGTGTACCAAGAGTACCAAACCCACCATTTGATAACCTCATTGAAGCCAAAGTTGTTTACAATCCTTTCACCAATTTGCCTTTTCCCATGGCGGACGATCAACCCATGTGGGGAACCAACCGAACCGTAGCACCAACCCCCGAAAGTGCTATTTTTGCTATTAACCTTGGTGACAACTTCACCGTGAAGGACATCACCTTTCTATGATCAAAGACCGACAATTCGATGGTCGTATGCTGGCCGATCCAAGCATAAGCACATTGTCAATTCATCGAAATTTGCGGCATGTTTCGTTATGGCGACACCGATGTCAATGCCATTAAACTCAAACTTTTCCCATCATCACTCACGGAGATGCTAAAGTATGGTACAATGAATTAACCCCGGAATCATCAATACTTGGGAGGAGATGAGGCAAGCTTTTGTGAGCCGATTCTTTCCACCTCCCATGTTTGATCGATTAATGGGAGAAATTGTGCTTTCAACCAAAACCCAAACGATCACTTGTCGAAGCTTGGCTTCAATGAAATATTTGTTTCAGAGTTGTCATGGACATGGATTATCAAAAGGAACCATTATCCAAATCTTTTACCATGGACTAGATGAATATCTCAAGGCATCCTTGATGCCGGAGGAATTTTCTCTATAAGACTCCCAACGATGCACATCAATTGGTCAAGATCGAGTACTCCTCAAGCTTGATTGGTCCAAAGATTCCAAAACCAAACCTCTCCGAAAAACCGTTGCTTT